>JAQNCA010000032.1:22556773-22576745 GCA_029783725.1 Acanthurus tractus | reverse complement strand
ACTGAGCCGTGGAGGTTTGATTTTCAGTTTTTCTTACGACAAAAGTTTTGTTAGCTTTGTTTAGAAAATGGTGTCCTCCTGTTGTTTAAGTCCACCATTGGAGGTTGCATCTTTTTTGCTAGTGGGTTAAAAAAAAAGACACCTCAAAAGAATAAAACATAAGTCAAATTTAAAGTATGAATGCACTTTTTAAACACGATTACATGTCATGTTGCAAGATAACGTGAAGAAATGACGCATCGAGCTGCAGAACAGTTTTGTGAATCGAGTCCCACGAGTGCTTCTGTCTGTCTGAACGCTTCATAAACAGCCGAGCACTGGTCTCCCCAGGCAGCCGACGAGGGACAAAGCGAATACACCGCACTGTTTTTACGGCCCGGCCTGCAGCGAGGCATGATGGGAAGTAATAACCACATCATTACCAACAGTGCCTCGGCCTTGTCAGACGTCAGAGGGATAAAGGAAGCATGCAGAGTTCACACTCGGGCTGCCAGTCTGACGCGCCGTAGGACCCCGTCACACATGCCCGTTCACATGTGCACAAACATTCATCACAAACGCACTTTCTAAAAAAGAGTATATGTGCAAACACACCCGGACACACACACACACACACAAACACACAAACACATGGCTGCTTTCTTTCACACAGCCGAGACAAGAGGCAGCACTTCCTGCTCAACTTCTGCCAAGCCAGGGGTCAAAGGTCACGTGATTCAGTGGGAAGCTCCGGAGAGTGTTGCTCCCCATCAGATCACTCACTCATTATCAAATAACTGCATCAAATGGCACGAAACTTCCGTGAGCTCATGTGTAAATCTGCGAGAGGAGGGATTAGCACTCAGGCAGCTGGTGTGCTGGATGCCTGCAGTGGATGCAAGCACACACACACACACACACACACACACA
Organism: Acanthurus tractus; assembly: GCA_029783725.1. Taxonomy (NCBI): domain Eukaryota; kingdom Metazoa; phylum Chordata; class Actinopteri; order Acanthuriformes; family Acanthuridae; genus Acanthurus; species Acanthurus tractus. The sequence continues at coordinate 22,575,836 of JAQNCA010000032.1, read as the reverse complement.
CACACACACACACACACACACACACACATGTGTCTGAAACAAACACAAACACATGGCTGCTTTGTCTTTCGTACACATGGGAGGGATTTCTCCTCTGCTACCGTCTCTCTCTCTCTCTCTCTTTCTTTCTCAAATTCAAATTCACCGGAGTGTGAGAAGTAGTTTATCATATTACTGCCAATACTGATGAAACACGTCGAACAGCCGCCAGTTCCACATCATAATGTCATTTTAGGTGGATATAAGTGACTTTTAATGTATTTGCAAACACAGAAACTGTAAGTAGAAGCTGCTGAATACACAAATAATAATAGACAACATTGTAAAACACAATAAAACGAATTCTCCCATAAGAGAAGCGATTATTTCTGTCACGTTACATGTTAATAAACACTTAATTGGAGTTTTTACTGCCTGTTCATTTATCGTACGAACTCTAAAATATGTTTGAGGAAGTTACAAATAAAATGGTGCGAAGCAAAATGATTTTATCAACTCATTCTAATATGTATTTAAGTCTTCCAGAGGACTTTTTCCCTTTTAATTTTGAATAAGTCACCAAAATCTGTGGCTCCTGCATTTCCCATAATGCAAGTTTTATTATCCCACATTCATGTCATAAAGGATGGAGACTTTGGCAGGGCGACGGTTGAAAAAAAGAGTACTGTGCTCTTATAATGTTCACTGTTTCTATTAAATTTGGGTTTAATTACTCTGAATGAGACTTCTGTTGGCATCCTGAGCTCCTTCAGAGCCGCAGAAGACAGAATGTCATCAGAGCGAACTGTTTTTACAGGCCGAACGCTGCCGAGCGAACCGATCTCGATGCGTACGATCAGCGGGGCTTCCTTTAAAAAAAAAAATTTTTTAAAAATCACATTTTCTTAAAACAACAGAAAAAAAAAATCTTCCAGCGCAGAAAAGACCTGATCGTGTTTCCAAAGCAAACCGACTATAAGATTCTGGAGCAGCTGCTTAATCTTATTTTATGGATACTGACACTATTTTATAGCCGAGAGAAGCCTTCAAAGATATTAATTGTGGTGGGAACGGGAGCGAACTGTTCGTACGGCAGAGTTTTTGCAGTGTGAAAGGCATTCAGAGGACGATTGTGAGGGAGCTAAGAATAAGTTTCATGTGTTGTGTGGTTTTCACTGTACACCTCTCCCTCTCTTTCCCTCTCTCATGTACCCACAGGCCTCTGCACTCAAGTCTGCAGACCTCAGTCTCGTGAAGCCCCAATAGCAGCGGCCCCCTGGAGGAGATAGAGACATAATGTAATATCTGATCACTCTCCGTGTAATACCATAAGAACACAATGTCCTGGGAGGGAGACTTCATTATGATCTGTCTGTCAACAGCAGGCCGGCCAAGTTTAGACAAAGTTTTGGATGATTCATTTTTTTGTTAGTGGGCTGCTTTTTTTTTTTTTTTGTTGTTTTTTCTTCCATCTCAGGGAGCTACGTGTCGGTGCCAGAGACGCCGAGCAGGATAACCTCCGAAAAATGAGCACAAGGCGCCAAGATTTGGTAGATTGTGCAAAAAAAAAGAAAAAGAAAAAGTATGCGAGAACGGTGCTGTTAAAAAATGAGGGCTTGGATGTTTGGAGGAGATGCACATATGAGCATGCACACACACACACACACACAAACAAAAGCAATGTATACAAAGTGAAAATAGCTCCGTGTTTGAAAGGAAAGACCATAAAGTCAACTTTCAGAACGGCACTTTGTTAAATTACACCTCCACATCCACACACACACACACACACACAATAGAGCCTGGTGAAATTAGGCCACTTCATCCATTTGCATAGGAAAATCACAGAGTGGGCAAAAAAAAAAAAAAAAAGAGGAGTGAAGAGTAAAAATAGCACATTGTCAGCGACTGTAATCGAAACCAGAGACGCTGCTTTCTCCTCTGCCCCTCCGAGAGCCCAAAACAGCCCGACTTTCCTCTCCTTTCGTTTCGCAGCCCGAGACATCACCGACCGTAATAAAAACAGAACTTTTGTCTGACAACAGAAGCAGGGGAGGGCGGCTCAGGTACCCCGACGGCGAGCCAGCGAGCGAGCGAGCGCCTGTGTCACGTTCACCGAACCCACACGTCTCTGCCCAGATCCCTCGCCAGCTGGTTTCAATTAAACAGGCCTGACTGGAGAGGAGGAGGAGGAGGAGGAGGAGGAGGAGGAGAGAGGAAGGCCACATTCACCAAAATGGCTAGCTAGCTTAAGCCAGGAGTTCTTTTCTGCTCTCTGTTTCTTTTTTTTCAGACAGCAGAGTAGTTATTCGAAATCTGTGCAAAGACAGTGTTTTGTTTCCTATCAAAGGCCAGCCTCTGCTCTGCTCTGCTGCACAGTCACACAAAACACTGCGTGTGTGAGATGGAAACGTTTCTGCACAAAGCTTCGCATCCAGTGAGATTTTCACTGAGAAAGACCCTCAAGGATTATAGCTTTTGGAAACACAGAGCGGCAGCGCCAACGTCGAGCCCCCCCCACCCCCAGCTCTTGGAGGGGGTAATAATCCTCTGGAGCGAGGCTCGTGCTCTGCAGTTATTGTCTCGGTGACCACAAGCTATTTCCCCGAGAACGTTCCACTCAGCTACGTGCTCGAAGAACCACAGCCTGTCTGCAGAACGGCCCAGGGGAGGATCATGTGTTGGGGCGATTTAACGAGGCAGGGAAGCCTGTGAGTCGGGGAGGTTTCGTAAGGTGCTTCGGCTTCGACGGCGCCGCGCAGAAACACCTGATAAGAAGCACCTGCCAGCTCGATAAAAGCCTGAGGGGCCAAAGGATGGAAAAACACAAGAAAACACACACTGTCTCACCTGCCGCTAAAAATATCTGCAAGATTTGGCATCTTCTGGTTAGTTTTTGAGATATCAGTGCACATTGAAATGGAAGTGTTGACAGAAACCTCAGAAACTGATATATTTTCCAAATCTGGATAAATTTAACCAAAACTGTCTGCATGGAGATGAAACACGAAAGATATTTGACCAATTTTTTAATGATTTAGAGGGACTGACCCTTTAATGTACATACATTTTTTACTTTTGAGTCATAAATACTTCCATTATTGTATATTTTCTGCTTAACTTCAATAAATATATGATGTTGGCTGTAAATAAGATGCAAGCTCAGGGCTTTTGGGCTGCTTCATCACTATAAACAGTAACTTTCTAGATTATAAGAACATTATTTATGCACTTACTGACGCCAAAGGTTGATTTTGGAGGCATTTTGGAAACTTTGTCATGAGTTAAGATAAAGTTTTGCAGGTTTAAACTGTGTTTGTCTGCACAGCCTGACTCTGAAATGATTCACCCGACAATGAGGCAGTGGAGATTTAAGAGGTAAATAAAACTACAGTTATTTCTTTCCAAAAACAAAAGGGCATAAAGGATTTGAAAACAAAAGAGACAAAACAATAAAAACGGCTTTATTACAAGGAAAATCCATTAGATTACATTAAATGGGTCAGTGGATTTTCAAGGATTGAGACGAGGCCAGCAGCCTGTCAAACGAAGAGCATGAGCAGAGTTACCAACAACTCGCATCAAAATTGAGATTCTGCGGAGTCGAACGGAGACATTTTGAGCACCGAAATATTTCCATTTGCAAAAGTGAAAACAGCTGCAAATTGACTTTTTAAAAAAAAAAAAAAAAAAAAAAAAAGCTGAGACGTGCACGGCGGAGAAAGCACGAGACGGCACAAGGTTCTGCAAGCCTGCATTGTAATTTAATCACAACAACTCCCCCCCCGCCCCCCACAAAAAAAAGAAGATTCTGCACAAGTGCTAAATCACAACATGGTAAACCTCTTAATAAAGCGCGGCGGCGTGCTGCACGCGGAGCAGGAGCTGCAGCTCTTGATGGAAAACTCATAAAATAAGAGGGGAGATAACAATAACACGGGCTCTCGCTCTCTGGTGCCAGTCTATCTTTGCTTGTCTCCTGCCTCTAACACTAAAGCCCCGCTGCTGCCCCCCCCCCCTTCACCTCCTCTGCCTGGTCCCAGCTCAAACCTCCCCCCCCCCGCCTCCCTTCTCTGCTCCAACCATCTCCCATCAAGCTCCTAAATTATCCGTCCGGGCTGCAGGAGATACCCCTTCCTGCTCGGGTCGCTCGTCTTACCGCAGGCCCGGGATCATGATGAGGTGTGTGTGTGTGTGTGTGTTTGAGAACAGTGCACACACACACACACACAGAGGCAGAAAACACACATCCTCCCTCTCCCCTCTTCTCGTTTGATGTCCCCAGAGGTGAGGAGGATCTGCGAGGGAGGCGACCGGCACTAAAAGTCACTTTGGAGGTGTCGCTGATGGACGGCCACGGCGGGGAAGCGAGATGTGCTAAAGAGCAGGAGCCAGCTCTTTTTTTTCTTTTTTTTTTTTTTTTTACTTTCCTTCTTTTTTCTTTTTTTTTGACAAGAAGAAGAGAGAGAGAGAGACGGGTCAAAGAGGCAGCGCAGTGGAGTTTGAGCTCTGAAAACAATGGAAATTTGCTGTGTGTATCTCTGCATGTGGATGTGTTCGAGTGTTTGTTGATGCTAGAGAGCTCAGTAAGTCACGTGTAAGAACAAATCATTCTGTAGCTGGGATCCATTATTACCGCAGAGAAAACGGGCCAAAATCAACCCTCCACTCTCTCTCCCTCTCTCTCCCTCTCTCTCTCTCTGACTCCCTTCGTTTTACAAGTGAAAGTAGTGGAACATTTCTTTTTCTTTTTTCTTTTTTTTACAAAGCTGGACAGACTCGGGCATATTTTATAGTCCCTTCACAGTCAGAGCAGAGCAAAGTGATGAAGAAATCTCTGGGATGTAGTCATACTCAGGCGGAGATTTATTTCCCTGTGTAGCACTTACTCAGGGAAAATGTACAACCCAAATCATAGCTATACCTGATCATTCCCACTTCAGCCACTCCAATCAACCTCGCCGCGGTTGAACGACTGTGAAGCTCGGAAACTTTAGATCACATCTTCTGATGGACCTTCCTGATTGCACTTGAAGCGATTCCCTCCCTCCTGTTACTACACAGCAAACGGCTCCCCTTTTGATCACGCCTGATTCTGCGGACCAAAGTAGAAAAGCATTCCCAGCAGAGTTTAACACTATTTCAGTCGCACATTTGGTCCGAGCATGTGCGCTTAAGACAGAGGAATGACCCCCCACCCCCCACCCCCCCACTCCCAAATGAGGCATGACAATCAAAGTCGCAGAACAAGAGAAATGTATCTCTGATGTGAAAATAAACCCCCGATGATGCAAAAACTCCGCGGAGCATGCACGGCTCCGGCCACATTCATTTATTATTCTAACCCGAGGTCCCGCATTGACTTTGCATGAGGCAGACGGGGGGTGGGTGGGGGCTGGGGGGTGGGGGGGGGGTCAAAAAAATGAAGGAGAGAAAAATTGGCTGCAACAGTCGACCGCAGAGCCGAAAGAGTTTTCTTTTAATACATGTACGTTCCCTTTATAAACATGATTTAGCGGCGAACCGAGTTTAAAAATAGGGTGTGTAAATAATTTCTGTTTTAACCTGTTTAGAGAAGCAGCAGGGTGGAGTCACCACACCAAGACAATTCAGTTGGCCGCAGAAGACAATAAAACCAGTGTTGTAAAGTTAACACAGTGTCAGCCTACGAGCTCATTTGGTGCAGTTTTCCTTCAGTTTACTTTGACTAACAATATCTGCATTTCGATGACGCAGCGACACTTAAACTTGGTGTCGAGCACAAACAACTAAATGCATGAGGCAGGAATGTGTCCGAACAGCCGGGCCGAAGCATAAAACATCCTCCTGAGTTTATCCTCGGATATTTATCCAGAGCGTCTGTGGTCCTTCCTCACATGAGGAGCCTGCATACTGCATTCACATTCCAGGCTTCATCCAGCAGATGATCCCCTGTGTTGACCCCCAACGAACCAGGGATGAGTCAAAAGAAAGAAGAAGAAGAATGCTTCTATTGTTAAATAAATGATTGAAGGAAAAAAACATCTGGATAAGGTTTCTCAAGCTGTGGCGCCGGTTCAAAACCTGCAGGTTTGTGTCCCCACAAGAGGTCACGAGACAAAAGTGAGGGGTTACCAGGTGACCATCAGGGTAAATGAGGTAAAAACACAAAGAGCTGCTCTTTGGTTGAGCTGGTCGCAGATGGTTAACAAATAAAACCTGGGATATGAGGGTTCAGAAGATGACAAGGCCTCACTGATGTGAGAAATCTGAAAAAGTCATTTTAAATGTCCTCAAACATCACTTTGAAACATTTCAGCCTCAGTATCAGGACTCAGGCATCCTGCTGACACTTCATTTGTTCTATATTTGACTGTACTGGGAAGTACAAAGCCATTTTTTTCCAGTTAAACAGCTTTGAACTGGGACATTTTGGCTTTTTAAGCAGGTTTAAACAAATGTAACACAATAATGTGACTTCCCGCTGGTGAAAAACTATGTAATGGACAACCAATGTGACTCTTCGGCCACTCGAGCGAGTAACCGACCATGTGTGAAGATCTGAGTCTCCTCTGAAAAATCTGCCGGCTTGTAAAACACAAAACCTGACGAAAAAGTTGAGGGATTCAACAGCTTTTGTTTGTAGCCAATGAAAAGTTATCTTTTGCTCTTTCGTTACTAACAAGACACTGGCTTAACTTTAAAGAACAACAGAACAATACGCTCCCGACCTGCACGTCGAGCCGCGCCAGTCGCTGCTTTTCTGATGAGAAAAAAAGTCAAACATGGTGAAATGCGAGTCGGCTTGTTATACGACCGAAGTTAAAGCTGAAGAGAAAGAAAGCTGCAGGAGAAATCTGTCGAACAATACAAAAACTGCACCGCGACTGCGAAATGCATCTGAAGTGGTGGGCCGAGCTGAGGAGCCTAACGCTGATCCAAACACAGGCCGACTGTGAACAAAACAAACGAAACACGACAAACATTAACAAACAGTCTCGTTAAATAAAAGGAGGAGAGAGACTTTGAATGTGCAGGGAAGTCGGAGTGAAGAATCCTTACAGTGAAATAATCACAATAAGCTCTATGAAACTGTGGCGAGCATTTGGGGTTTTTCTGCACGGGAGGACTGCGCTCATTGTGCGTGTGTGTGTTTTTGGCAGCGTTTGCTCGCACGCATGCATGCATGAGTGGATGTTTATCCAACTTTTATGGAGATTGTCTCTCGTAAAAAAAAAAAAAAACGGACGAGCTCTCCGGGACGAGCCGCCCCTTTTCTCGGCAACCGGCTCGCCCGCAGGTTCACCCGCAGCGACCACCTACCAGGAGGAGGAGACGCTCACATGCTCCTCACCTCCTCGATGACCATTTCAAACACGCGTGTCCGGTCGCATCACTGCATGAATTATGAGCCGGGTTTCGCAGACACGCCGGGCTGTTACCACCCTGTCTCCAGCACATGTACACAAGCAGAAAAAAACACACTCAAGAAAATCCCAATTAGACCATGACTTACAACACACCAGGAGGCAGTTTGTTCTGCATCATCCCTCTTCCAGTTGTTGTAAAACGTCCCTTCGGAGGAACATGGAATTGTAACAGTGAGGTTGTGTGTGACTCAAATGTAATCAAAGTGTTTCTTTCTTTTTATTTTCAGTCTGATTCAACAAAGAAGGCTGAGCGCTCTGCTCCGAGGGGCTATCGGTATCACCGCCTGACCTTCCTCTGGCAGCCGCCGCCTCCATATATCAGCTTATATTGATGCCGTCTCACACAGACACAAATACACAAACACAAGCCAACATCCATATCGTATCGTCCAGCTGTACGTGACCTTCTCCTCCCTGCTCTGGTGACCTGGACTGTTTTATGGGATTTTTTTTTTCTAGTTTTTTGCAGAGTTTTTCCTCTCCATCTCCTTTACATCCTCAACAATGCCTCTGACACCCAAATCACCTCCCTCTGAGGAGGATGGAGGACGTTCACCATCATCGAAACATAAAGAGAACGAAAGAGGGGATGCAAGAGAAGCAGAATGAAAAACAGAGCGACTTTAAAGTTTGCTGCCAGATTTGACTTGTGATTGATCGATCTGCATCGCAGAAAGACGCACGAACTGATTCCAATAGACAGAAAAAAGGCAGGGAAATATTGAAGAGATGCACAGACATGAAGATAAACAGCCTAACAGAGACGAGGCTGAATGCAGCAGAGTGAGAGCTAAAGCTACACAGATCCACAGTCAGGTCTATTTCTGCATCAGCTGTCTGCCTTGTGCACTCCTGCTCCACCTGTTTAAGATCACCAGCAAGCCTTGCCCTTGCCTCTTCCTTCCCATGATCCCTTGCAATGCTGCTACTTCCTGAACCCTCCTAAAAATGTCTCCGTCCACCCCTCCTCTTCCTTCATTCCCACAACTCCCAAAAACACCGTCTGACAGGTCCGAACGCTCCTGAAAAACACTCTTTTCTTTCTTCAAACCTCTCAGCTCCACCGTTCGTCTCTAAACTGGTGAGGAGAGGGGAGGAAAAGCCGGCTGACAGGGGCATCCATACACACTCCTAAATCTGCCAAAGCAGGACGTTGGCACAGACAAAAAAATAACAAAAGCCTCCTGATCCGCGGCCGGGGCAGTGCAACACTTTATCTGTGAAGGCAAAACAAAGGAAGGCCTGTTGAACGCTCCGACTGTGTTTACTTTCGAGGGGGAACAATGCCTTTAAGAGGAGGGAGCAAGGACTGATGTGGTACGTGGGGGCCTCACTGTAGAAACAGCACTTCATTTTGATTCACAGTGAGTTTAAGAAAACAGTTGTAGCAGTCCAGTCTATAGGAGCTGGAGGGTTTGAATGTGAGGAGGCGGGCGGAGGGAAAGAGTTCAGAGGACGAAGAAGAAACAAAGATGGTTGAGAAGCCAAAGCCGGGAGAAAAGGAATCTGTTTAACTTGATCTCGGTGATTTTTTCTGATCTCATGTTTATTATTTTACTTATTCCCCCTAAAAAATGTCTTTTTATATGAAATAGGTTTTAAATAACTAGCAACGAACACACCAGCTGTGTAACATTACTGTGCTGCTGTTTGCTGTGAACTTTTGTGGCTTTTCTATGAAACGCCATCTAACGCAAATCAATTTTTCTCCCAGTTTAGATCCATAAAACAGACTGTCAGCACGGTCATATGCGAGCGATCAAATCTGATTTGTGTGTTCAGACTTCTCAGACCTGTCTGCAGAGGTTGCTGTTGCAACAACACCACTGACGGTAACTAGGTATGCCGGTGACACGACTTTCCAACACCAAGGCCAAAAAGATCTGTCACTTCACCCTTCAAACGATCACACTCAGAAGCAGAAATCCCCCCCATTGCACCAGACTTCTCACTGACGTGGGAGTGATGCAAAAGACCCTTTGAAATCCAATTCGAGCGGCCAAACCACCTTCAAAGGTGGCTTGGATCTGATTTGCAAAAACACATTTTATGTAGAGTTTGTAAAAATAATCTGGATACAATTTGGATTTGTCAAATCTGGACTGAAAAATCACCTTTCAAGCACCACTGACGAATGTTGGACACTGAAATGATTCACTTAACACTTTCTTGTCATAAATAATCTCTAAAAAAAACATCTTATATGATTCTGCATTGAACTCTGCACTTGTTCTTGGCAAATAAAGAGTATTCTACTGTTGGAAATCATCACATGATCATGACAGCATCCAAATAATTAAGCAAAATAAAGTTACAGTTGTTGCAGGTTTTGTTGTTACAACTTGTAAAGTAATTAAACTCTCGTGTGTGTGTCGGTGATGTGCAGGTGTTTCGTCTTTCACATCTGATGGGAAAAACCTCCTGACACGTCACTGATTAGACTGTGGTTGAAAAGTGAAACAAATACATGGAAGTTTCAGCTTGTGGAGAGAAATCTGTCAAAAATGTGGTTCAAATTGTAAATTTGCTCAGGAAAGGTTACGAGGAAGGAAGACCTCCCTCCACCTCTGAACGACGACGACGTCACAGGAAGTGACGACTGAAAACTTTGAGTGAAATTAAAAACATCCTCCTGACAACTATGAATGGAATCTGGATTTACCAACAATGGATGAGTCTGCTGCCAAGAGATTTTGTGTCAACATCTTTATCTGCACAGCTGCTGAGAGGAAGAAACAAAGGCAGATTTTTGGCTAATGAAGTCATTTGCACAACATTTCAAACTGACTCTGTTTTACACCCACTGAAGTAAAACAACCTGCTGCAAACATCTGGAGAGTCACTGATGGGCTGAAAGAAACGCCCACTGCCCATCACACAAATGCCACCAGAGAAAAAAGTCCTGCAGTGACAGGTCTTAACGATATATGACGTTAAATTTTTCTTAGACATAAAGAAGGTCAGGAAAAAAAAACTCTCCCTCCTCTCTTTCCACTGCAGGCCCGGCAGTTCCTGGGTTGTTTGAGATCACGACCGTCGATAAAGTCGGTCCAGCCAAATTCTCTTTGTTTGAGTGTTTCCAAAACATCGCACATGGTGCACAGCAGAGGAAAAGAATACCAGTTTTCCCTCATGGATCCAATCAATGGGGAAAATGGGAAATGGAGAATGTGAAAGGGTCATAACCCCAGGGGGGGTGGATATAATCCCCCAGTTGCTACCGGGTATCTGGTATATAAACACTGCACTGGAAAAACATTAGTCTAAGTCTGCAAGTTTACACTATTATATCATGCTGTCCTTTGAGAACTCATTGACAGAGCGGATACAAATAGCATGAATATGGCCTGTTCAGGTTTTCTATTAAAAATAAATCCATAAAAGACGACTGCCCATTGCATTTCAGCACCGAACCAGCCGATATTTCCAAGTGTGGAAGGTCGTTTGAATTCCCCCAAGTTATTAGATCTCACGCTTCTCAAAATAAAGAGATTGACTACTCAGCCAGGTGGTGTGGTAAAGTCATCTCTCAGAGGGGTGAGAAAGTTCAAGCTTAGCATGAAACCAGTCTAGAGTTTAAGGTTTGGGAACGGAGCTCTGAAGCACTATATTCTCTCATTAGGCCGACAGTAGAGTCTGCAGGAAAGCAGATTGCCATCTTCGCTGCAGGCAAAGTGAGAGAACATTTGATATTCCCATTTGGCCCGTGCAATCCTTTAAGTTAACTCTGCTAACATGATTTTGCCAAGTAATCCTTGATTTCAATAATATGTGAGTTTGTCTCCAAATAACTGATTGCTGTATTGGATTTCAGTTTCAATATTTGCAGCAGTTGAAAAGGCATCAATACGAACTGTTAAAAGGCATCCTACCAATTTAAAACTCTTAAATCATTTCACATCAGGCGTTTTTTAAAATAACATAAAACACATTTGTTATGAGGAAGAGGAGCTTACACCTTTTTGCTTTTGCTCTGAAAAGTAGCCTACTATATATATATATATATATATATATATGTATATGCAGTGTGTGTGTGTGTGTGTGTGACATCAAGCCTGTAATAACATGGTTAAAATTTCCAAAACATATATAGACTCACATTTGTTTTTCATTTGACTGGTGGCTAGGCCTTAGCCACCCAAAACTGGGTTTAGGGTTCCCACATTACACTTCAGAGAATATAACTCCCTTTTTCTTAAGAAAGAGTCTGAGAGAAAAAAAAAAAAGGTGCAGGGCATAACGCAGACTGAGTGGACAGCTTAAGTTTCACTCTCCCTGCCCTCAGCGTCTTTTCACAGCGTCTTAAGGGGTCACCCAATTTTAATGGTCACTTATTGCCTGTGGAGCAGTTCCCGGCGGTATAAAGGTACCCCAGGACCACCCCAGTGCCTAAACAGCCTCGGGCTCAAGGGCTCAAAATAATACTGGCACTGATGATGCATACCTGCACAGGAAGACTTTATGAAACTCTCCCTTTTCATTTCTACTTGAGACACTTTAGAAAACCTTCACGGCCCTTCAACCTGAAACAGCAGAGCTGAATGATTTATGTCTACAGCAGGGAAATTAAAAAGTGGTCCTTTTTTTTGATTTGTGCACTTCATATCCGCTGATAAGAATATCGCTGTTCATGAGACCAGGAGAGGAGCTTGTGCAAAAGACATGCAACACTCATTTCCCTTTCTCAGACTGCTCAAATAATAGAGGCACATTCAAGATGAATTGTTATGGCTAGAATGTTTTTGGAAACCAGAACAATAAAGTTATGCCAAAGAACAAGGCCCCTCTTACTCACGTCCAAGAAAATTATGATTTAATATAATGCAGAGCCATGCGTAAAAAGGAATTTAATTAATGAGCAGACAAATGCAATAGGTGGCTCTGTTTTATGTGTGACTTGGACAGTCTCACTACACTTTTTTTTTTTCCAAGTTTACAGCTTGATCTCATTACATGTACTCCATCCAAATGTCTGTAACAAATGCCAGCAGGTGAGTTCATGCCCTCTTCCTGCCAAACAGATCAAATATACCAACACAAGTTAAATAAAAGGTGGTGTTCCAGTACCTGTAGAGAACAGAAAAAGTTAGCGGTGTACTGACCTCGGCTCGCTGTGTTCTGGGTTGGCTGGCGTCCGTCTCGATGGCGTACACATCCACCAGGTAGAGGTCAGAGCCTTGTTCTCGGTCCAGCTCAGCAGCCGTCTGTATCACTCCAGTGTGGCGGCCGATGGTAAAAAGTCGTCCCACTGCTTTTCCACCACTGCGAACTGCCACGATGAAATACTCCACTTTGGTCGCTGAGCCCCGCGGGCTTGAGGCATCCAGGGAGATGACGTTGGTGCCCGGCGGCTGGCCCTCTTTGAGGATGGTGATGTATTTTGGTTGGGAGAAAACAGGCCCGTCCATCCCTTGGAGGATGATGGTCAGCTCAGTTCTGGAGGTTTTGCGGTCGGTGCCGTGGTCGGTGGCCGACACCGTGAGCGTGTACATGAGTCGGGACGGTACGAGCTGGGAGGCCAGACGGATGTCCCCGCTGTACCTGTCCATGATGAACGTGTTGGCGTCCCCCTCCACGAGCTCATACTCCACTTCACCGTTCGCCCCCTCATCAGGGTCGAAGGCCACCACTGTTGTCAGGATGGAGCCGATGACTATGTTCGGCTCAGCCACAAGGGCATTCTGGGACATGAAAGTGGGAACGTTATCATTCTGGTCGGTGACCCATATTGTGACATTTTTCAGGGCAAAGCGGCGGAACTCGACAGGAACTGCCTGGTCAGTCGCTTTGATTGTCAGCTCAAACAGATTTGAAAACTCCCTGTCGACCTCCTTGTTGGTGTATATGAGCCCGGTGCCCGGGTCAATGCTGAAGTGGCTTCCCCGGGGAATCTGTTGAACAATGGAGTACTCCAGCTGCCCGTTTATGTCTGCATCTGTGTCATGAGCTGTGATCGTCATGACCGAGGCTGAAATAGGAAGATTTTCAGGAATGGATTTAAAAATGTCCCCTGGTGCAAATATGGGAGGGTTGTCATTAAAATCCCTGACATGAATGACAACAGGGATGGATGAGGAGCGCGGTGGTCTGCCGTTATCCTTTGCAGTGATGTTGAGTTTGTAAAGTGACTGAGTTTCAAAGTCCAGCTTTTTGACTAAAAAGATGCTGCCGGTGTTGGGGCTGATGCTGAAAGTGCCGTGGTTGTTTGTTGCTGTGATGCTGTATGTTATGTCTGCGTTCTGACCTGAATCGGCGTCGGTGGCCGTCACAGAGGCCACCAGCTCCCCTATCCTCATGTTCTCCAGGACGTCCACAGACAATGAAGATTTGGGGAAGGAGGGGGAGTTGTCGTTCTCATCCAGGATGCTAATACTGAGCATACATGAGGAAGACAAGGGCACAGCTCCAGCATCAACAGCTATAATTTTCAATGAATAGGAGGATGTAGATTCATAGTCCAGCTTTCCTACTAAAGTAACTTGTCCAGTGCTGCTGTCAATAGTGAATTGTCTTTCCTCGTTGCCCTCAGGGATGTGATAATGAACCAGTCCGTTTTTGTTTTCATCCACATCGGAGGCAGAGACCCTCAGCAGTTGTGTCATGTTTTGAGCCGACTCTGAGATGGAGGCCTGGTAAATGTCTTTAGTGAATTTGGGTGGGTTATCGTTGATGTCTTGAATGTAAACTTGCACTTTGGCCTGGTCTCTAAGGGGCTTGGGGAGACCCTGGTCTGACGAGACGACCACAAAGCTGAACACGGCGGCGCCTCTTTGTCTCATGAGTGACTCACGATCAAACTGCAGCGTGCTGGTCAACTCTCCCGTGATGGCATTCAGCTCAAAGTTGTGCTGCGGAGTCTCAAATGTATATCTGACCTCACTGTTTGGGCCAAAGTCTTTATCCTCGGCAAAAACACGCCCCACCAGTGCCCCTCTTTTCTGCTCTTCCTCAAAATGAAACACATAATTGGTGCTGTTAAAGAGGGGACGGTTGTCATTCACGTCATCCAGAATCACGCTGACATTGACGGAGGCACTAAGCGGTTCCACAGCCCGGTCTCTGGCCACAACCACCAAGTTATATCTGTCCTGTATCTCTCGGTCCAGCTCCGCTTTGATGTACAACTGGCCGTCTGGGAAAATGCCAAACACATCACCCGTGTTGCCACCAGCAATGTCATACATAATCTCCCCGTTAAGCCCGGAGTCTTTGTCGGTGGCCTCCACTTTGAAAAAGCGGCTGTTGACAGGCTCAGACTCCAAGATTATGACCTCATATGAAAGCTGATCAAACAACGGCGAGTTGTCGTTGACGTCGTAAACGCTGATGATGAGGACGAGGCTGGAGGTGTGTTTGGGGACCCCCATGTCTGATGCGATGACCTCGACCTCATAAGAGCTTGTGGTGACCTCCAGCGGCCCGGTCAGCGTGATGAGGCCGTGCTTCTCATGAATATGAAAAAGGCCTTTTGGGTTTTGTTTGAGGCTGTAAACCACCATGCCGTTCGTCCCTTCATCGGGATCTGAAGCTTTGGCCTGGAATATGACGTGACCTGTGCTCCAGTTTTCCACTGCACTCACATGCTCCACAGCGTGGATGAAGTGAGGGGCATTATCGTTTAAGTCCTTCACAGTGATGTTAACAAAGGCCTCTCCTGTGATCTCCCCAGCTCTGGCTACAACCTTCAGCTGATAAAAACCCTGCTCCTCTCTGTCGATCTGGCTGGACGCTGTGATCTGACCTGCACTGTTCACAGAAAAAAGCCCCCTCTGGTCCCCTGAGGTGATGAGATATGAAATGTTTGTGTTTAAATCTACCGTGGTGGCCGAAACGGTTCCAATAACCGTCCCGGTGCCCACATTTTCAAACATGACAAAACTGTACCCTCTCTGGCTAAAGACCGGCGGGTTATCCTGCGTGTCTATGACAGTTACAGTTACTATGGCCTGAATGTGTGAGCGCAGGCCGCCGCCATCTGCTGCTGTCACCTGCAGCTGGTAGGCGGTTTTCTCCTCTCTATCCAGGGGCACAAGCGTGGTAATTTTCCCTGTGTTGCTATTTATGCGGAATTTGGATGCATCTCCAGCTGTAATTATATATTTAACCGTGCCGTTTCGACCCAGATCAGGATCTGTAGCTGAAACGGTGGTTACGTAAGAACCCGAGGGCTCATTCTCTTTCACATTGGCAAAATACTGCACGGGGTAGAACACCGGCCTGTTGTCATTGATATCCCTCAAGGTGATGTTAACTTTTCCTACAGAGTGCAACGGAGGGCTGCCTGCGTCTGCTGCCCGGATGTGGAGTAAGTAGGAGGCCTGATCCTCTCTGTCAAGCTCCACGGCTGTGCTTAATCGCCCTGACACGGCATCCAGGCGAAACAGCTCCTGGACTGAAGCTGGGGTCTCTGCGTCAAATGAGAACCGTATAGTTCCATTGGCCCCGAGGTCGTCATCTGAGGCAGACAGCACCACCAGCTCAGTGCCGGCAGGAGCGTGCTCCACCAGGGAAACGTGAAATGTGCTCTGCGTAAACGTGGGCACTTGGTCGTTCACATCAGTGATGTTGACTATGAGTTTGGTGTAGGAAATCTTGGGCTGCAGCCCCTGGTCTTTGGCACTAATGTTGAGCACAATTTCAGATGCTATTTCTCTATCCAGCAGAGCGGCGCTGGTAACCAGACCACTGTTTTCACTGATGGAGAACCAACCTAAAGCGTTTCCAGACACCAGGGAGTAGCGCAGATTGGCATTCTGCCCGGAGTCGCCATCTGTTGCAGAAACCCCTTTAATGTAGCTGCCTTTTGGTATGTCTTCACTGATATCTACTCTGTACAGTGTTTCCTGGAAGATGGGTGGGTGATCATTGATATCATTGACAAAAATAACCAAACTGGCATAAGAAGACCTCGCAATAGGCTTTCCATTGTCTGACACAGAAACAGTCAGGTTGTATGAGGAAATTCTCTCTCTGTCTAACACACTGGCCACTTTGATCAGACTCAAATTAGGCACAGGAGATGTGTGCACTTCAAAGTGTCTCTGCTCGTTGCCTCCTAAGATTGAAACAGATATGTTTCCATTAGCTGAGGGAGAGTCTGAATCAGACACTGTGAGCAAAGCCACAACTGTGCCAATCTGTGCGTTTTCATCTACAGAAGCAAACTTAGAAGTTGTGGGAAAATACCGAAACTTAACCACAGGGTCATTATCATTCACATCTAGCAGTTTGATTGTGGCTTCTGTTCTGCCTGACAGGGAGGGAACCCCGTTGTCCACTGCATGTATAGTGAGTGAGTACTCTTTCTTACTCTCATAATCCAAACCCTCTTTTATAATAATAGTACCTGCTTTGGGGTCAATTTGGAAAGGCGTTCCTTCATCTAAAAAGTACCTGATTTCTGCATTTGCTCCCTCATCCTGATCTGATGCTGTGATCTGCAGGATACTAGAACCTACAGCTGCATCCTCAAAAACACTGGTTTGATACTGATCTTGCTCAAAAATAGGGGGGTTGTCATTTATGTCTTGGATAGTGACGTTAACTTGCAGGTAACCAAACTTTTTCGGGTCTCCCTTGTCCTCCACTTCAACCAGGAGCTGATAGAAGGGAGTAACTTCTCTGTCCAAGCCTCCGGTTGAAACGAGGTGCAAGAATGCCCCCTCTCCACTCGGATTGACTGTAATATCCAAGCGGAATTTCCTCTGCTCGTTGCCTTTCACTATTCTGTAGGTGGTGTGATCAACTCCGTTACTTCCAATGTCTGAATCTGTCGCGGTGTCCAGGATGACTTGCCTGCCGCTGCTGGCGTCCTCCTTAAAAGACACGACAATGGACGCGTCTGGAAACACCGGGGAGTTGTCGTTAATATCCAAAACTACGATCCTGACCTCGGTGGGGTAGGTGGGTTGGCTGGACAGCACCACCACGTTGATGACATCACTCTGCAAAACCTCCCGGTCAATCACCGAGGAGGTGTAAATGACTCCGGTGGTGCCGTTAATTGCAAAAAGTTTGTGGTTCTCGCTGAAGCGGTACGTGAAGCTGGGTTTGGTCTCTATCGTGCCCACGTAGGTGCCGATGGGCTGCTCCTCCTGGACCTGAAACTCTTGACGCACTTGGCTGGATGCTGAGTACCGCGACAGAGTCCACAACAGCAGCAGAAGCAAATGAAAGCGGCCGGAGCCCCTACCTGAGAGCGCCATGGTCAGTGAGCCGGTCCACCTTTCTCAGACAGAGTCCATGCCTATGATGCATCAACTTCACGGAGCTCACACGAGTCACTAAAGCATTGTAGTCCAGCAAAACGTGCAGGGGGGGAAAGAAACTCAATGGGAAACCCAGCAGCGACTCTTTCCACAATCACTCAGTGTCCCAAAAGTACTCCAGAAGTGGCGTCTTTTTTTATCCTGCGCAGCGCTGCGTTTCACTGCAACTAAATCCTCTGAATGGAGAAAATGCCTCCTGGTTTCATCTCAACTCCTCAGAAGGAAATTTAAAAAAAAAAAACATTTCCAAAGCGACAATCCACTGACAAACAAAAGATCAGGGAAGAAAAAAGGAGGAAAAAAAAGTTCCTGGATCCTTGGGGATGAGTGAGGAAAAGTTTATCCAAAGTTAGAGCGCACTGAGCGGCGGTGAGTGTGTGTGTGTGTGTGTGTGTGTGTGTGCAGGCGGCTGAGCCTACGCACCGTCCCGTGGAATAACGGCGCAGGAGCTCCAGTCATATTGTGCTCAGAGTCCCACTAAGTTAGGACAAAGCTGGAGTTCTGCAAACTCCCTCCCATCACCGATCCCATTGGATGGCGGCGCTCCTGCCCGCCCTCCCACCGCCTCTCTGCCTCCATTGTGCGGCTCAGCCTGTTTGTCCCCGCCTGCGAGAGAGGATGTCAGTCAAATAAGACAGGTAACGACGCCTTGGAAGTAATCCCATAACAGATTAATGTGCGTTTGACTGGCTCTTAATGAGCTCTGGACATGAAAGTCGCTGAAAACCACCAGGAAAAACACACAGATCCTCTAATTAAAATACTTTACAAAAGTATAATCACTCACAATGAAGTAATATCAGAGAAATACTTGAAATACTACAGAAACTAAGCATGAAATGGGGGGAAAAATGACTTGAAAATCATTTTTGAGGACCACAAAGTCCTATTAGGAATGTAATGGGGATACTTTAATGATACCCTGAAAACGTCATTAAAGTATGCTAAAGACTAGATACACATATAAATTATCTGTGCTGCAATTTCTTGTAGAATCAACTCTTTATTTAAATATAATTGCATGTTTTTGTTGGATAATTTGAATTCTTTGCTCTGTAAATTGCACACTGAGGCTTGATGTCTCCTGTGTTTGCCTGTTTGGTCTCTTTGGTAACTTTAGAGGCAAATGTTGATTAAAAATGTATTTTTCTATTGTAATTAAGCAATTTCAAAATGTGTTATTTCCAGGATTCATCATGGCCTTTAAAATATTTGCATAAAATCAAAGTTGAAAGTTGGAAGCCTCTTAAACGTGGGTAAGTAGCTCCATCTAGTGGCCGAATAAAGGTACAACCAAAATACATTTCAGTGACTTTTCAGGTGCTGTGGGGTGATAGATAGATAGATAGATAGATAGATAGATAGATAGATAGATAGATAGATAGATAGATAGATAGATAGATAGAT
>JAQNCA010000032.1:22469648-22484201 GCA_029783725.1 Acanthurus tractus | reverse complement strand
CAGTGTGTTCATAACACGAACTGATGCTGCAGTTCAGATGTTTTTCTGAGAGGGGATGGATGAAAAATGTTGATTTTTCTTTTTTTTTTGCTGCGACTTCAAACATCTCTTTGTAAAACTTTTTTCTGATGCTTTGTTCCACAAAACTGTCTACAAGTTGTGACGTGAATCAAGAAGCATGATAAGATCCTTTCTTGTTGCCTCAAGTGAACATGCATATTTTTCGGCTTTTTAAGTGCTAATTTATCAACAAAGCACGTTCGCAGCACAAGTGGGCCTGTTGATGGAGATGCTTACAGACTCCATCATTGACTCTGCTTCAGCTTAGGAGTCAGGAAGTCTAAAACATGCACGATCAGTCGGTTACAAAACACATGTAGCTCAGGTGGCGATGATGGTGTCGCTTACTCACCAAAGCTATTGCATGCACCTGCTGCAGGCGCATTACCGTGCAGTGCTGTGTTCATGTGCAACAGGAATTTTTGATTGCATCTTGTATTTAACAAAGAAAAAAGAGCCAAACTCACTAGTTTATCAGTTTTCCTTATAAAAAAAAGCCAAACAAGAGCTTAATAAATACATAATAATGTTTGAAATGAACAGAAAATGTACAAAATTCTTGTTTTGAAATCAGGAAGTTTATTTTTAAAGAATAAGGAAACAAATCTAAGAATCTAAAAAGAAAAACACCCTCTGGTTCTTGATTTAGTTTTGTATTTTTTGTCCAAATTACTCCTCAGATGAAAAGTGACGTTAATCAAGCAGCATCATAAGATCTAGCCTGGTGGCCTCCAGTAAACATGAACATTTTATTTTTTTTGCCTTTTTGCCTTTTTCAAGTTGTCATTTTACGAGACAGCATGGCATTACCCGCTCACAGCGAACTTTTTATAGCACATAGCAACCAGTGAATTCCAGTTATCGGCTCCTGGAAATGTAGGAAATTGTGAGGTGCGTAGCCGTGGATATAAATAAATGTGAGGATGTTTATAGAGATGTCTCCACATCTTGTGATCTCATCGTTACCTACATCATGTTTCAAGTAAAACCATCCAAGGCCTTTTTGTTTTTTATATGAAGCTGCTGATGGAGCTTTGTGGGTTTTTTTGTGCTCTTTGTGTTGACTTTTTGACTGTTGCACATCGGGCCGCCCTGCTTGTCGGGGTTAAAGGACGCTAAATGAAAGCAGCCTGGTGTCTTTCATGTGGTGCACGGCTGTGGAAAACTCTCTGCAGATTAGGGCCACGTTTTAGAAACCAACAAAAAAAAGAAAAGACTCCCAGTGTGACGCATCAACTCCAGTGGAGCAGATGAGGAGAAACAGCAGCAGCAGGCTGCAACGATGACTCAGCAATCTGAGGCCAGCCTCTGTCTCCACACCACCAGTGAAGTGTGTGTGTGTGTGCGTGTGTGTTTTTGGGGTCTATGTGTGGGTTTATTTGTGTGTTTGTGTGACCATAGATGTGCCTACGTGCCTGTGTGGGCGCACATAACTCATTCATGTTATTGTCATCCCACTCAATAAGTAAAGCCTGTATATGACGGCATTCGAGCTTGTGTAATAACTCATAAAGAGCAAGATGAAGCAAGTTTAGACTCATTCACGAAGGCAAAGACGAGCTGTAACTTGATTCTGTAACTCTGAATAATCATTTAGTCCTGAGAATATGAGGAAACGGTGTTAAAAAAGCTGATAAGATGTTCTTTAATTCCACAATTGAGCCTTGAAATTGCTCGTCTGATCTGACTGACAGTCTAAAAACAGAAAAGTATTTAATTTACAATGATCCAAAACAGAAGAGAGCAGCAAGATCAAACTTTTAAATCAAACCAGTGAGTGATAACCATAAACGATAACACATGTAGACCATATATGCGTAACTTCAACATAACTGTGACATTAAATAATCATCACTGCAAAGAGAAACATTCGGAGGTAAAACATCTCTGAGTGTTCGTGATGAATCTTGTCAAAATCCAGCTGTTCGCCGCGTAGATGTGGCTTGATCGCATTTGATTGACAAGTGGTTTGGCTACATAAGCGAACAACCCCACAGCTGTCATCATATTTTAATTCGAACGTTGCTAAATTGCAGTCGGGTGGGCGTGAAATAAGTGACATCATCCTCTTCGAACCGAGTCCGCCCACTGGAGCTCAGTGAGAGAAAAAAGCATGGAGACAAAAGCAGAAATGTCTCCTGAAAAGATCCAAAACTGTTCTAACTTTGGCAGCTCTGGCTTCCCATCACTCAAAAAACGAGCAGTCGACTGAGGAAATATGTTTTCTGGGCTTTTAGTCAAATGTCGAAGATTGATTTATGATGATTGACTAGTTGTTTTCAGCAGCACCAAGTTCATTTTATCTCTGCCAGACGGCTCACGCTGCTGCCTTTAGTTGCACAGATTTCTGCTGATTCGAGGTAAAGCTGCTCACCTCCGAAGGCCCGTATGTTTACGTGAACATGTGAGCTGTGTGTTTTCACATATTCAAGGCTTTTTGCACATGTGGACACGCAGTTGTGTCTCCATGTGTTCGCACAGCGGAGTGTTTTGGAGGCAAACTGTGGCAGGGAGACGAGGGCGGGGGGGGGGCTGCAGGGGATGAAATTTCAGATTCCTTTGACAGTATTGGATAGCTGGCCAGGAATGCACACCTCGTCCGGGTTGGGAAGAGCTCGGGGGATTTGGAATAGTTATCTGAGGTATGTGTGCCGGCCGGAGAGGAGGTGTGCAACATGTTTACACTTTTGCAAATCATTAATTGGCTGCTTTATAAGGGGGAAAACAAGTTTCACTGACGATTGAAGAGGCTGAATTCGAAGTTTCGTAATTGAATTTGCCCCATTTAAGAGACTTGGGAATTTCCGCCACTTATTGACAGAGCAGATTGTCAAAAGAGATTTATACTTTTTTAAAGGGTGTGACGTAGTTTAAAGGGTGGAGAACGGGTTTGGATTGGGACAACACGCTCAAAAGCAGCCGTCATCATCGCAAAAACAATGTGATCACTGTGTGTGAACGGTCCCATGACACAGTGTTAAGAATTAAAAACATCATAAGATGACTTCTTAAAAAAAAACATCAGCCATAAACCTAGTGTTTGTCATTTTAAGGATGTGAATAAATGGCTGTTTATCGGTGTCTGTTTTTTAAAAGACACTGTTGTTTCTGTGTCTGTAAGTCATCCAGATTTAGCTCTCACGCGCTCCTCTTGACCGAGCAGTCTGCAGGACGTCGTTTCTCAGACAGCTGCAGGCATTCGTCTGCTTGGGATCCTGCACAGAATTGATTGTGCAAATCCATTAAGCCCAGATCGCATTCTTGCATCGTCCAGCTTGTTTTTTTGTCAAGAAAAACAGCAGAAACAAGCACTTTTTAAACACTTAGTGGGCCGTTCGAATGTGATTTGAAGTTTCTCTGCTGATGCGTTTCTTCATTATGTGAAATAATCAGTTGACAGTTTGTGGAAAACACCTGCTTTGACTGAGGTGTGGCCTGGTGGGAACATGTTTGAACAATTACGCTTTTATAGAGAAAAAAAACCGGAGCCGAAATGATCGCCGAGTTTCGCTACTGACTTCTTTTTATAGGAAAACCATGTTTTTCTATCTATTGCATCATTTTTATTGTTTCTGTACATTAGCAGCGATGCAAGAACTTATTTAATGATTAAAATTGTCTTCCATTAGCAAATTCAACATAGTCATTGTATTTTTTAATTAAGAAATATATTTCAAAAGAATAAGGAAAAAGGCTGAATCTGCAGAAGCTTTAATGCCAAGTTTGTTCCTGCTTTTGTTTAAATATCAACTTGGTTTCAGGATCATTTGAGTCTAGACACGATGTTGTTGTTTCAGCTTAATAATGATTTAATAAAAAAAAGAGCTGCCTAGTTTTCCAATCAGTCATTTTGAACAAATCACCATAATGGCCATTTCTGTATTTTCCCTCCAAAAAATGACTAATTTGCCGCTGCAGAGATCACATCCTCGGAGAGTTATCTGTGAATAATGAAAGGCTCTGCACAAATGAATGTAAATATGTTTGTCTGCAGCTTGTGGAAGAGTTCACCGCTCTGCATCAAGCACTTGATTTGTTAAAAGCTTTTAAAAAAAAACAAAAAAAAAACAAGCTTTATTCAACACTCACCCACCGTGCAGAAACCCATTACGCAGCCTTAGATTTGGAGTTAATGTCCAATCACATAAAATCGGAGTGAGATGATAAAAACAAGAGCATATGGCCGATGTAACGGGAAGAATACTGTTGAAAGTGTCTGATCCTGGCTGTTCACCACCAGTCACTCTTTTCACCCTCATCAGTGCGATTACTTCGAACAAGATGATTGCAGCAACATCACACATAATGCACGAGTCGACCGAGAAAAGGGGTGGAAAGAAAGAATCTGCAGGATTCAGTTGTCTCTTTCGCTTTGGATGAGCCGCTGCATGAGTCAGCTGTTGTCGTTGGGCTCTGTGGCGCTGAGCTCTCCTGACTTTGCAAAGACGCTGAGCGTGCTTCCAGCAAATTGACTCGACACTAAATGAAGAGACGGAGCTCTTCTAATGAAAAGGCCTCTGTGGTTTTTTTTTTCTTTTTCCGACTGATGGCGATGGAAAGCTTTGTCAGTATCACTCTGTGCGGTGATCTGTCTGAAACCGAGGGGGCCGGACTCACCGCTCGGCCCGTCCTCCGTTAATAGAGCGGCGTCAAGGTCGCGGACGTGCACGGTATCCTTCACCCTGGTCAGTGTTTATGAGCGCGAGCCTGGTGGTGGTGGTGGTGTTTGGGTATGTGGCATGGATTTCAGGCTGCGCGCCGGCTCTATAAAATGAGCTGTGTAAATTTGTAAGGCGTTGGCTGGGAGCCCGGTGCTGCCCCGTCGGCCCAGACATCTTCACTAAACATCACACTGAAAGCTTCACTTTGCACATTGTGGTGGGCGCGACGGCCCGCTGCTGTCGCGAACGCAGCGCGACAGATGGCGAGTGCATCAGATGCATTTCACATCCCCCTTCTTCCCCTTATTTTCTCTTCTTAAATAGCAATTGGCAACAACTTCGGCATATGTTGAGGACTTGAGCGAGAACCAGAATAGTTTGTACAAATGTCAAAGACCGCTGCGTGTGGGCTGAATCACTTTTAATTCTCTGGCTCAGGTATGCTGCAGGTCTGTCTGGCAAACTAAATCAGCTTTTCCCTGAGCTTATTTTCCCTCCAGTGTCCCGTGGAGTTTCCTTTGTCTGCCGTCCTCGTCTTTTGACTCTCTGACAGGCCGAAAGTAGCTGAATTGTGAGAGAAGAATGACTCTTTGTTTTGCCCACTTGCTGTCACTGTGGATTTGATTGTCTCGGTAGGCGACGTGGCCTCAGACGCAACCATTCACAACACAAACTCACACACAGTCACCCCTGTGGATGGACATGCCTTTTGGCAAGGCTCCCAGATGGCGCTGCAGGTTCTCTGTGGGCTGCAGCCATCAGGAGGGGTTGATGGACTGTGTTTGTGAAAGAGCTGAGCTGCAACATGACAAAACGCGGTGGCTGGAGACCGTTTGCACCGACTTCTTTCCTGTCGAGGGTTCAAACTGTTTGGAAACACTGTTGAATAGAAGCTTAAGTTCATGGAAGCTTTGCAAAAACAGTTTTCACATGAGGGGGAAGCTGCATTTTTATTTTTTTGTTAATGGATTTCATGCAGTGCTGAAACAACCAGTCGATTGATAATGGAGCCAATTGGAGACAGTAATGATTATCTTTTAAACCCCTGGTCCAAAAATGTCTGATTTTTTTTTTTTTTTTTTGCTTTTTTTAAATAGAAAAAGAACAGTGTTTGAAATTAAGCCTGTTTTTGGAGGAAAAACAAAGCAAAGTAAAGGCATTGCTCTGGTTTACAGTAACTTTTGATAGAAGTTTTTCATGCTGTTTCAAACCGTGTTTTCTATTAACAATGATCCGTTAATAGAAAACATAATTTTACAGCTTAATTAATCAAAGTGTTCTTTGTTTGATGTTCTGATTTCTGGAGAATTTGTAATGCTGCACAGTTTTCCCTCAAGGCCAAATCAAGTGTTTTTCTGATTCACTTCTGGTAACCAGACTATAATATGGCACTAAAACCCTAATATGCATTTATTTTCATTTATTTTTTTTCCCTTTGAGCAACATGTTTCTTTACTCTGACATGTTTCCATTGTTACTACGAGGCCAAATGTATTGCAACTGTTTTCAGGCTGATCTTAAACTAAATGACTTTATCATGCGATATAAGCAAAGCTGTGTCAGTTATTGCATTTCTCTTTAGTATCCAAGAGGAAGTCGTTGTAAAACTGGCCTCCTCTCTCTCTCTCGGTCCCTGTGCTGGGGAGGACTAAAAGCCCACAGACCCCCACCGAGACCATTTCTGCTCCCATGTGTTTAAGGATAATGAACTTTGGCTAAAATGGTAGATGCTTAAAAGGAAACAGCTTTGGAGCCACGGGCGTACTTACAGGCTGTTGAGCATCAAGAGGAAGTCTCATTAAAACAGTATTTCGGTGTTTTATGATGAAGCTTACAACCAATGTCAGTTCCATTAAGGATTTGTGGTAGTTGGAGAGTCCCATCATGTGCAAGGTGACTGATTTTTATCAGGACGATGGCGAAAAAAAGCCTCAGATGCCCCGAAGCCGACTCTGCTCTTGGATTGAGTTTTCACGTCGATTTATTGATTTGTTCAGCCCCTCTTTAAATGTTAAATTAACTTAGACCCAGATTAAAATGTCACCAATATGAAATCCTCAGATCCTTTCTCCCCGGCCAGTTGAGCTGGAAGTAATTTTACGAGTCTTGCGAAATGACATTTTCCCCCCCGAACGGAAATCTCATGGCCGACTTCAAGCTGTTGGTGGCGGTCGCAGTGGAAAAGGAGTCTTCGCCAGCACAAACATAACTCCACGAGAAGAAGAAGAAAAAAAAAATGCATTCGTTGGCTATCTCGCTCCAGTGAGTGTTAAGTGCAAAGCTGCACATTAGCACTGAAGCAAGCAGATTTCATGTCTTACTCGCAGTTCGGCGCTGACGAAAGGTTAATATAGCATTTAACATGTTTTCTTTGTGCTCTGCTGAGTGTGGATGCGATGCCAGCTTACAGAAACGCACGCTCATGTTTGCCTTTGTGCTACGGGGCTCATTTTAATGGCTGTTTCACATTCACAGACATTATTTATGTTGCAGGGAGACTCGTCGAAGTTCGGCTCGCATATTTAGTTGCCGCGATAGTTTCTCTCCACGTCTTTGATATAATCTCAAGGCTGAACATGTAGCTCTCGGGTAGAAGTTTTTTGTCCAACAAAAAGACCCACTGAATTATAAATGACTGTGTCTCTGTGGATGTTTCTGTGAGCTCAGATCATCCGCACTGGGCCTGTTAATGGATGCAATTTAGGTTGGATAGAGACATATTTAAACGCCTACACTCTCGACCAATTGAGACCGATGAGCTGAGAATGATGCGCCTGAAGAAAATTACTCTTTTATTCACCGCAACTGTGCGAGTCGTGTTGCATCTCAGAGAAAAACACGACAGGATCAACAGCAAAATGTTGTCAGGCTGAAGTTTTTGAGTTGATGTCTGAAAAATTTAAAATCAAGACTGAATCAACACAGACTCGAGTGTTATCTAACAGGCTTCCTGCGGCTGAACGTTGCTGGATTTCTGATGTTGAAATTATGTTTCAGGCATCTTTTTCAAGAACTAAAACCTTCTCATGATGTTGATTTTTATTTATACAATGTTTCACGGCATGATATTGATCTTTACATCTAATTTAATTTGAAAAATGATACACAATTGAGAAGAAGACACATTATAACGTTCCTCTCGTCCTTCCTCTTGTCCTCAGATGCGTCCTCCTGCCTCTCCTGAGTGTGAAGCCTCCTCAGCAGTCTCTCTTCCTGCTGGTGGACTCCATCGATGAAGGCTGTCAGCTGGGCGAGGGCGAGCAGCGGTCCTCCCCCGGCTCCCCCAGGACCATCGCCGAGCTCCTGGCCAGTCACCACGAGTTCCTGCCTCCCTGGCTGCTGCTCATCTGCTCGGCACGGCGACAGAACAAGGCCATCACCAAACTGTTCACAGGTAAACAGTCCAGCTCGTCGGTGTTTTATACGCAGCATCAGTGTCAAAATAACGGTGAAACCCAAATCACCTCTGAACCGAGCTGATGTGAAAAGACAGGTCAATAGATGAGACAATATTTGCTGCTGTCAGCGCCGCTCCACGCTTGTTTCCTCTCCATGTCGGCTATTTTTCTGTGTAAATGTGATACATTTCACATGAAAATGTGGTTGCAAACAAAGCCTGCGGCAGCTCCTTTTCTCTTTCCGGCTGTTTGAATAGTAACATCGCAAAAAAAAAGGGCTTTCTAACATCACGACATGCCCAAACAGATTAGGGTCACCGTTTGCAGACCTCTGTGAGAGTTGCAGCGCTTCCTTGATGTCCTATGACACTGTACCGTACCGGCTGCTATTATCTCCCTGTCAGTCCGGCGGCCTACTATGCGGTGATGAGCTGGCATAGCATTAATCGAGAACCTGACTGTGTGGGAGGAAGTCTCCTCCGCAGACTCGCACTGCTGTGTGCACCCTTCTCTACCTTTCCAAAAAACCACCGAATGTGGGAGCTTCTCTCGAGAAGCGCTCGGCTCGCCTCTTTAAACCATTACGTAATATCCCAGCAGTCTAAGCGATCTTTTTCTGAGCTCCTCTTCACTCAGGAGACGCGTGAAGTCAGGTTCAAAGCTAAACGAGCCACTCATGGGTTTTTCCTTCTTTTCATTGCATAAACAACATTTGCAGTGTTCATAACAGTGTTGTACAGCGAGCAAATTCTACGATTATATCAAAATTTGATAATATAGAAATTAAAGTTTCTCATTTTGCATGTTGTCAGTGTTACTTTACGTATAAAGTCAGATACAAAATGTGACAGAAACAGAAGTCTCTGTGGTCGTCAGGAGGCTGTGTGACGCGAGACTGACCTGGTTTTGTTTTGTCTCTGTCAGGAAGTGTTTTTGTGCACAGTGATGATTTAGTACAATGATGAAAAAAGCTAAATATACACAGATTTAAATCTTAAGATGCTACTGGATGACATATTGTGGTAAACTGAGCACCAAATAAAACTGCAGAGTAACAAATTATTCCAGAACGAGATGCTGTATTTACCGCTCAGACGGAGTGAAGGCAGACTCAGTCGGTTCAAACTTAGTTGGTGTGAACTAGTTCAAACTACTTCAAACAGCCATATGGATCTAAAAGGGTCAGCAGCAGAGCTCTTCAGAAACAGGTCCTCTTTAAAAATGGGCTCATTGATTGGAAAGAGTTTCATGCCGTGGTTCAGTGTCACCAGCAACAGAGCACACGTGTCCCAGTAGAAAGATCTCCAGGTGTTATTTACACCTTAACTCAACAATGCAGCTTGAAAGTAGGTTATAAATGAACGGGTGCAGCGTTCGGGATTAAGTGAAATCTTAAGTGTAGGCATCAGAGCGGCGTAAGTGCAGTTTGGACGAGTGCAGATCTGATTGGTGTTGACAGTGGCAGCAGAGGGGGAGTCGGGATTGAGGACACCAGAATACACTTTTGTTCTTTTTGTGGGCGTCATGCATCTAATTCAACGAACCAACTGTGATGCAAGCTGCCCACTTCGTAATCACAAAGACATGCCCACCCACGCTTTCCTCTAACATCAAAGTTTCTGTGTAGGTGCCTGTGCTAGATTAGATTCTGGACCGGCGTCCCGGTGCAGAAGAAAGCATCCTCACAGCATTTTCCAAAAACTTGGAGCCCACAGACAACACAGATGGAGAGGAAGTTTTATGTTTGATTTCCCGCAGCAATTTGCATTAAATCGTATTTTCTGGTTTATCCTGAGTGTGTGTGTCTGTGTGTGTGTAGTGTGTGTGTGGTCTGCTTTCTGTCCGGAACCGTAGATTTAACTCGTCTGATTTTATTTCCAGTTGCACACAGAGTTGACAGCGGACTCACCAGGGGAATAAATAGCTCTATATGCCACAGATGCAAATGTTAGAGGGATTTTTTAATCCATAACTTCCTGTAAAACATCCTGCGATGATCCTTGTTGGCCTGTTTGCCTTTTCTCCTCTCATGCCGCTCGCTGATGAGCTGTCTGTTCTTTTTGTTTTTGATATGCTTTGAAGGAAATTTCATCTTGGACCAATCTGATAAACAGCAGTTATCTTCTCTCTCTTTCTCTTTTTTCTTTTTCTTTTTTTTGGGGACTGGCTCTCATCTCTTTCCCTTTTTGCTGCCTCTTTGATGATGGCCAAGCTTTCGCAAAGCTTTTATTCCAATTGCCCAGAAATCGCTTTTTAAAAAAAAAAACAAAAAAACGAGACTCCTTTTGAACAGAGGAAAAGGAGCGAGACTCTCACATCAGATGTGATGCCCCCGTTTGAGAGGAGAGAAAATAGAGAAAGACACATGTGATGTTGTTTCTCTTTTTCTCTTCTTCTTCTTCTTTTTTAATTTTTCTGTTTCGCTGTGTTTACTTGAACTTGCTGCTCTGGATTTAATGCTTTCATTATTTCAGCGTTTCATCGGATCCCATTGAATTTGTGCACCGAGATGCTTCCTCAGACCTACGACGAGCCTTGACCTTTCTCCTTTGCTTTTAGCGGCGTCCTTGTTTTGTCTAGATTCACTCTTCCGCTTTTAGTTCAACCCTGGAAATTCTTCTGCTAGGCTGACTTTCTTTTCCCTCACACATACAAGGATGTAGACAAAAAGCACATTAGCCCACTTACCTTGTCCTCCATTAGCTTGTGCGCCTTATTATGAACACAGCAGCACGAACACTTCTTCTGATTCATGCAGCTCTGGACCCAAAATAGACCAAAGGACTTCAGAGTATGAAATTGAGGCCAAGTGTCCCCTAAAAATACCCTCCATATTGTTTACAAGTCAGAGATGGCAGTGACCTGCCAAAAGACTCCACTTTCATGCTCTGTGCAAAGCCAACTCCTATTTTATACGAGCGGCCCATTTCGTCTGGGGTGGAGGTTGTGTGGGTTTCCCAGTATACTCTGGTCTGCGGTGATGGGAACTTTGTGGTTGTGTGAATATAGTGCCGGTGAAGTTTAGGGAATGACCTTTAACCCAAAGGTCGTTTTCCGCAGGAAAGCTGCTGGGACGTAAATCTGCTCTGATGCTTTTAAGATTTTTGAAATAACTCAGGATCCCCCTTTTTAAAAAAGAGAGAAAAGGGAGGACTCCCAGTCATCTCTGATTGTGTTTAATTCACTCGAGTCTGCTGACACATCTGCAGCAGCTGGAATGTTTTTCTTGTTTTTTCCTATTAGAGATAACTTTTTTTTTTTTTTTCCCCAAGAGCAAAACCCCTGAATTCCTCTTTCCTTGCTCAACTGTTATTCCTTGTGTCTGTCTCGGAGAGGAATGTGCTTTGGGAAGTTTTCAACACCTCTGAGACCGAGCAGGAAGAAGGAGGCATTTCTGACTTCTGCAGCAGAATGCGTCGCTAGCATCCGCTCAGGCCGAAGCCTCGCAAAAACAAAGGCCGTTCTGTTTGTGTGTGAGACGGCGAACAGGAATTTTTTTTTTTTTTTGCAGAGTATCCCTCCGGCTGACTCACATTACATGATCAGTCAGCGTCGATTAAGCCTCGATGTTAATGTATTATCTTTGAAACGGACCGCAGAAGTCAGTCCTGTGATGTAAACAAGCGAAAGGCTCGTACTAAAGACCGAAGTCAGCGCTGCTGCTGCTTCTTCTTCTTTTTATGTCCCCAATGACAGCAGAGCTATAGGGTAAAGCTTGCCTCTGCTGTTCATAGCCCCTCTGTGTGCTGTGCTACTGTAAGGCCATGATAGGGGTAGCGGAGTGGAAACACTTAGGCAGCGATTTTGGTTGGGAGTCGGGCAGAATCTGTGCCAATTTAACAAGGCCTCCGGCAGAAGGGAGAGAGAGAGAGGGAGCAAGGGAAAAGGGGAAAAGGAAGGAGGGGTGGAGGTGAGAGACAGAGGGTTGGGCTTTTAAATAGAAACAGCCTCTCAGACGTGTATTTTTTTTGCAACAGCTCAGACCCTCATCAGTTTCTTACCCATAAAAAAACGATAAAGCTAATGATTTCTCAGAGTTGCACAGAAGTTTTTGAGCTGATTCACGAATGCCACTCCATGAATTAAGTAGCCTGCAATATAATTTGAAGCAGAATTAGTAATTGTTGGGGTTTTTTAAAGGAGTTTCTGTAATTTTTTTGCATTTTGTTCGGAAAAATCCTTTTACTTATGCCCTAATTAAAATAATTACAGACTATTTTTAATACTAATTCCCCTCACAGTGTTTGATCCAGCCTAGTGTGTGATCTTTTTATCGTGTGGAGGCATCACTGAACTGTAATGGCTACCATCTGCCCAATATTGTTTATGGAGCACGCTTGTCAAAGTCACTGTTTCTCAAGTGGTAAGTCTGTGAAGGCGTCTCCTAGAGGTGGCAGGGAGTACTGCATGTATGACAGGAGGTTTGTTTGTAAATAGTGCTGTTAGTTTGAGCGGATTTATGAGTGAGTGTTTCATTAAAGAGAGACAGAAGCTTTTTAAAGCAGCTTTGTTGGTGCACGAGTTTTAGCATATAGTTGCCCAGAGAGTCGACACACTGACAAACCTCAAATCTGACATTAAAGGGCAACTTCATCAGTCATCATCATCTTCTTTTCCTCTCTTTAGAGTGGAAACTCCTACTGACATCTACCCTCATCAGGTCATGTGATGTGTTTTTAGAAAGGCTTAAAGTTTGGCACTAAAACATTCATTCTTTGACCAAAATTTGATTGGATTTGATCTTCAATTGTTTGGATTTAAATTCATAAAAAGTGCTACCGGGAGGCCACAGCGTGATATTAAACCAACAAACTTAATGGATCTACAGTAAATCTACAGAGAACATTTATTTTTGTATCTGCTGTTTCAGCCCTTTAACTGATGCTTGTATCAAAGCAGCTTAAATAAGCACAGATGCAGACATAACCTGCCATCTTACGCAGCTCATAAGTTATATAAGGTCACAGCTAAAGCTTACTTACCATGTCACTGTGACTGTTGTGCTAGAAATATAAAGATTAAATTTAGAATTGAATCAAATCAGATTCTCTTACACTCTTTTACAGGCTTCGTTTAGCTTTTAATTCGATTGCAAAAGTTATAAATAATGTTTAAAAACTAAGCCTGAAAAAAAGAAAATTCAGAGAAACCAAACTCTGGCTTGGCACTTCGTTCCTCATCTCCTCCTCTCTCCTTTCATTTCCTGTCATCTCCCACTGTTGCCTATAAAATTAAACTCGAGATTTTTATTTTTTTTTTCAAATCACACAACAGCCAAATAACCATCTAAGAAAGAGGAGGTGCAATGGCGTGATGAGATTCTTTATCTCTCATAAAAATCTGGCTATTTAACGAATGAAAACGCGGCCCAGTGGAGGTAAAAATTCAGGTGTAATAAGATCTGAGATATTGCCACTCAAATCTCGCCTCCCGTGTGGAAGCATGTCGTGACAAATCTGTGAATACAGGAGGAGGCAGATGACAGTGATACAGCCCAGTTTTAAGGTAACACAAAACAAAACCTCGTGCAAGCTGTACTTAGGATTTTGAGAGAAAAGCCAACATGAGCAAGGGATGAGGAAAGATGGAGAAGGCATGGATTTGTCAACTGCAGTGCCAGTAGTTATAATAATATAGTATCAGTGAGCTACTGGAGCCGTGAAGGATAATAGCTCCCCTTTAAACAACCACATTCCTGCTCTGCAGTGTTACAGTGACTTCAATTAGATTGATTTCCACTATCATAGAACACATTATTATTTTCATTCTTTTCCCAATTTTACTCTTAATTCTCTCCGTTTGGTCACAGGGGGCATTTGGCAGGCCGTCCTGGTTGTGCTAGCAAGAAACTTGGAGAATAGCCACACACACACACACACACACACACACACAGAAAGCCACACATAAAAGCCCCTGTTAGTTATGAATCACAGCTGTAATTAAGATGGTTTTATTCCTGGCTCAGAGGAATGTTACAGAAGCATGTGGCCACTTTGAGATGAAGCTCATCCTGTGAGGCATGTTGATGGAGGATTTACTCATTTCCTTCCTAAAATGACACATTCGCTCATGTTCTTTTTTACCCCGAAAAAACGAGGCAGCGGGTTGTCGTCTTCTTCGTAGCGCACAGTTTACAGATAAGTCATTAGAAATTCCACAGGCATATTCAGGAAACTATGCGACTCTGAGGTGGGTCTGTGTTTTTGTTTCCTGTACTCCGTCTCTTTGGAGAGTGGGAAACCCACCCTGGCAGTGACTTGAACCACATCTTCCACCTTCGCTCTGCCGCCACCGCCGCCCGCCATGAATGGAGCTTTCTTTCTTTGCCCACCGAGAGACAGAACTGATTTACCACCAATGATCACAAATGAAAAGAGCAGCCCTGTTGAAAGTATGCACCCTCCTCCACCTCTGTGAGCAGCCCTTTGTCCGCT
>JAQNCA010000032.1:22449004-22469548 GCA_029783725.1 Acanthurus tractus | reverse complement strand
CGCTCGAGGCTGACACAGGGCACGCTCGCTCCTCGGCAGAATAAAGGTCAACAAAACTCTTAACATCTCGCTGGATATGTGTGTGTTTTTTTTTCCTTCGGTACACTTTCTGTTTGGTCAAATGTGAGACCTCAGAGGAGGGACCGCGAGATCTCCTGGCCGACTGACAACACAAACACAGTCATAAAGCAGCGAGGATGGTTTATTTCTTCTGGGCTGAGGAATGCTTCCCGAAGAAGGAGACAAAGATGGCTCTGCTTACCGACTCCAGTAAATGACATTTTGTGGTGTCATTCAGACGATGAGACATGAGCGTACAAATGTAACAAATGAGGTTGGAACTTAGAAATCAAATGCTGAAAAACAATTTGACTACTGAAGAAGCTCCAAGGCACACTGGGCTGAAAATTAAGAGTCTTTATTCAATACTTGAAAGAACTTTTAAACCAAAAACCCTAAATTGCACAAAACTAAACCAAAGTGCTCACTTGCAAATTTCTCATGCCACCAAAACAGAATAAAAGCCCTCCATGTCCTCTCTTCTTAGAGTTTTCAGCACTGATTGTCTCTGTGCATTGATGCCTGGCTTATAAGGGCAAAGACCAAGTATTTAATTAGCTTACTTCCCCCTTTTTTTTTGGAATTGGCTTACACAGACAAGCTGATTTATGTCCATATTCATGTATGAGTTGTCGTCTGAGAGGCTGCATGTTGAGCCTCACTTTGGATGAGCTGAAGACCATAATCCTCGCTGAATACTGTAATTTACCACCATGCAGTCTGACAGCCGGGCAAATTACAGGTCTACCGTGATTGTATCTATAACACCTTGAGTGCTGCACTGCGGTAACATGACACTGAACATGGCGGACGAACCGGCTGCACTCTTTCCTCCTGAGGTGATGCCCTTTGGTATGTGGCATGTCCCTGCCAAATTTTTATAGACATGAGATTATTTATTTTTTCAAAGCCGTAGCACAGAGCACGACTTGTTAGTCTTTGCCATAATTGAAGGGTATTTAAATTAAGTCTTAATTTACCTTTCGGTGGATGAATGCAGTGGAATTCCTGGCGTGTTTTTGACTGGTTTCGCTGCAGGGATGAAGGCCTCTAACGTCAAAAACGGGGGATTTTTTTATACCACACAGCCTCTTGACCTGCATGCCAAGGATGACTTTGCAAGTACCTGATTCCACAGCAAGCTGCCACAGTTTTTTTTCCTCATGCTGGAACTAATGTCTGGACATTTCCCTGTGAAATCTGTTTAAAACCGTTCCAGACCTTCCTGGCACTGCGTGTTGATATCAGATAATGGCTTGTTTGACTTGATGGCCAATAAAACACAACCGACATGCTAGACTGAGTCGTTTCTTGTGCAGGTGAATGGAAACATGTGCTGTTAGGGCTAAATGAGGTCACTGGGAGGTCAGCCAGTGTAATGATGAACAAAAGCACAAGCAGCGATTTAGGAAATGTGATCCTGTGTGGGCAGTGAACTCTCTGTAGTACAACTCCTAACTGCTGCTATGAGGACAAAAAACAAGATGGAAATGAATTACTTTTGGTTTACAGGTGGAAAAGTTTTAGTTTTTATGGCACGTGGAATAATGGATCCTTTCTTGATGTGTAATCTTTAAAAGTTACAGGCAAAAAGGGGACTAAGCGGCATAAAAATAGGAATTATTGGCTGTTTCAGGACGCTTTTTCCCCCCTGATTACAGAAATTAATAAAGAGACAGTTTAAATGAAGTTCACAGTGTTTCTGTTTGATCTCCGTCCTCTTTGATCTGTGTATTTCTGGCTTAATGTTCTGTTATTTCAGTTTTCTTTTGGAATTTCATCACCGGATGAAATTTCCAGTCGTCTGTGCAGCTGCAAGAGGCTTCATGATATACTGTGACAACGCTCTTTAAGTAGATATCCATTATGGGACGCAGTGAGTGAAGGCACACACATGTTACCAGGTGCACAGCCTTATGACTCGGCCTCATCGTTTAATTAGCTTCTGTCATTCAAGATGATGAATACACGAACTTTTTTCTTTGTGTGTTTTTTTTAAAATATCGTCTTCTGTACAGGAGCTCGTATGACAGATGTTTTATTCTTCGCGTGGGCGGTTTGATAGCTTTATCAGATTGCACCTCTACATTTGAGCTGTGCCGTAAAGACCTTTCAGACCTGCACTTCTGCACATAAATCTGACAGCATTTTAAAATGTCTGTCTCCTGTCTGAATAAGCAACCTGGTCCATTTGCTTTAAAGTCATAACAGCAATCTCAGCAGGCAGGACTTTGCAAGATTTCTGTATCACTGATTGGATGCTGCTGGATTCTCGTAAATGCTGCAACAATGCAAGGTCAAATATGCAGGGAGACCATAAATCAGGTTCTATCGCCCTCGACGGATAAAATAAATTTACGATTTACGATTGTTTCTTATGAGCAAAATCAATTTAATAAAGGAAATACCATTAAAGGGGCAGTTTTAAGATGCTGGTGGGATTGATCTTCTCACATCAGATTGGAAAATTAGTTTTTTGCTTCTTGCAGCGCAGCAATAGAGGTTCAGACAAGCCTCTTATGGTCATAATTGGACCAAAAGTCTCTCTGTGTGTTTCAAATCTTCATTAATGTCGACTACAAGAAGCATGATATCCTGACATTCAGTGCTTTTAAATATTCTGTCAGCAGCATTATGAGACTGTAGTAATGTGAAAATGAATCAGTAGCTTCATCATAAGAAATGTGAGCCGGCGTCCTTCGTGCTCACTGTGGTCATTAATTAAGGTCCCGGTGGCAAAATAAGTTTTAATTTCCATTAGTAATTCAGCTGGTAGGAGAACATAAAACACCGTCCCTCCTTCCTGTTTTAAGTCACAGCTGGTCCGTCTCTCCTGTTATGTCTTAAAGACGCCACGAGGAACATTTGAATGGCAAAACGACCAAATCGCTTTATCAGATAGATGGAGCCCGTAATGTTGAGTGTCCCATGTTAAAAAAAGGGCTTTGGTGTGTTAACTGAATTCCTGTTTGCCCCACCCCCCACCTCATCAGGCCCGCTCAGTCGCACCACAACAGGTTTGACTGGAAATCTGTTTGAAATTCAACAAGAAGCGTGTTTGAGCAGGAGTGTTTTCATGTGCTTTGCCTCCAGCGTGACATGAATTAATTGTTAGTGTAATCATTTCAGTGTCTAGCCTGGCATTTCTTTATTATAGCAGGAAATATACGGTGTACATAAAATGTAGCTGCTAATCTAAAATGATTTTCTCCTGCAACGCACGTCCTTGCAGGGATGAATTTGTGCCCCATTAGAGTTGAAGCTTCCCGGTGCTTCGCTTTGTTGTCTCTCACTTGTGAATAAGCAACATTTATCCCAGATAAAGCAGAGTGTGTTATTTCCATTTGTCCTGCAGTGAAGATAGTAGAGACTCTATATAGTCCAACAGGAAACACAGCAGTATTTTTCTAAGAGTACATAGCAGCACTCTTTTCAAAGGCCTGTTGTTTGCAGACCGTTGGAGCTGACTCTCATCCACATACTTGTGTTTAGGAGGTTGGCGCTCTCGTGTTTTTTGGAGCCGGGAACGCTGCAGCTGTCGAACAGACGTTTGTCGAGCGCGGGTTTACTGGAGAGCCTGAGGAGAGGGCAGCGAGGCTTGGGTTTCTGTTTTCTTTGTGGATCAGATGACCTAAGATGGTGTCTTGCGAGGAACATTCCGAATCAGAGACGCTGCCGTTCAGAAATCCCGTTTGATGCGCTCGGACTTCTTATTTCTCAACACGCATGCACACACGCTGCCTCGTTTGTCATCTGAAAAATTAATCTAGAAGGCAAACAGTCCCTCTTTTGTACGTGGTGCTCTGTCTCCTGTGGCTGGTATCCAGTTCTGTAACGAGCAGCAGCTGGCTCAGAGGCCTGTACTTGGGAGCTGCATCCCTCACCCTGATGAATGTGTCATTTGTTGCTTGTTTAGCACTCGCTTTTGTTCAGACTCTGAACCATCCTCTGTCATGTACACAATACGGTGCTGCAGTTTGTGTAGCCTACTTATTAATGGTGCAAAAACCCCTCGGCCTTCCTGACTGTTAGATTTTGGAAAGAAAAAGAAAATGGTTCTTGGAAGGCGTCTGAGCGTTTGTAGCCAGTGAAAGTTCTAACATTCTTGAGTAGTACTTAATAGTAGTTCCTGTTACACCACAGTCATCAAATACAGGTTGGAAGAATTCCCCCCGTGGTTGTTTTTAGTGCTTTATCTGCAGGAGGAGGGTAGTAATAATGCAATGACTTCAGGTTTGACATCCAAGCCGAATGAAGTGATGTCTGCCGATGACTAAAGTGGAAACTGTTGCTCACCTACTTCCAAATGAAAGAAGAGGCATTCTTTGGTGTGTTCTGACTATAAGTTCTTTCATGTTTTATCCTTTTGTTGCTTGCATATAGAGAAAGGTGTTTTTTTTTTGTAAAAAGACTGTTTTATTCAGGCAAGTGCTTTATTTCATGGTGGCTGCAGTTAAAATTCTCTCTCCTCCTCCCTCCTTCAGCTTTCCCAGACACTGTATCTTCATAATTGGCGTGTCAGTGACTGTGGAATGTTGGAGGAACTGTTTATCATAAACTACAGCACAGAAGCATTTTTCTTTTGTTCCCTTGTGAAAAATACTTTTGATGGAGTAACATCTCCAGAATTGGGCTGTAATGCATACTCAAATGTTTTTTGCTTAGCCCCTTCTGTAAATAGAACAAATCTACACCAACACAAAATGTTAAATGTCACACTCTGCCGAAGTGACTGGCTGGAAGAAAAACAGTTTTCTTCCTTTTTTTTTTTTGGCCTTGTTTTTCCCCTTCAATGGCCTCTTCCCCCCTCTCAGTTAGTGGGTTTCCTGTCCCAACTGGAGCAAACCCAGAATGTCCAAAGAAGGATTGGGTCCAGTTGTAGTAGGAGGACCAGCTTGTGACGTCTGAGCACCAGAGAGTCACACGGGCAGGAGGTCATAACAAGCATCAAATGTCTTTCTTTCAGCATAAATTGTAAATTGAAGCACATGTGATTGTAATTGTGCATTAGCCCCAAAAAGCAGAGCTCAGAAATACCAATAAGAGGGAAAGGAAGCATGTGCATCGGCTAGTCTGGCCTGCAAGCTAAACAAAAGAACATTAAGAGCCTCAGAAGAAACAAAAGGCAGGAGAGAATAAAGGAAGGGAGGAGTGAGCGTCCTCTGATTTAAATGATAAGCTGCAATTTGATCTGTAATGCTTGGAGTTTGAGCCAGAGGACCAGAGAGTTCACCAAGAAGAGAAATGCACATTAGGATCATTATGGACCTTCAAGTGCCTTTTGTATCTTTTGATATAAACTTGAAAGAATCCGTGATTACATTACAGTTCTTCCCATGGTCCCGTCAAAATGAGTAATCAGTTTGGTTTTTTGGAGCAAAGGTTTTAAATACACACAGAACCTTTAATGGCTTTGAGTACTTGAAGGTAAAGTGGCCGAGTGTTTAACTTACCTATAGCTGCTGTGCATGCTTACTGTGTTATCTGTCTCTTGTAATGTCAGCGATTTCTGCAGGACTGTGGGAGCTGGCACAGGGGGAGGAAACGGAGATGAGGGGAGGGCTGGGAGTGCACACAGCCACTGAAAGTGGGTTAGGGTCATTGAGTTTTTCTGCAATTATAATGCGTAACGCTGGGGAGTGATACTTTAAAGCTTTATTAATTTAATCTGTTGACACAAATGCCCCCTTGTCAAACGTTTAATTACGTCTATAGAAGAAGAAAGATGCAAAGTGTTGTTGTTTTTTTTTAATTGGAAGATTTTCTTTTACATTTAACTCGTGTTTCATTCCACTGTACGTCCGTATCTTACCTGACCTTGGTTAGAAAATACTCTGCGGTAGGTAATTTCTGACCATAACAAAGTTCAGCTTAACGAGTGATTTATTAGACTCAAAATCAGTGTTTCTTGTCTTTTGCCATATATCAAGGGATGTTGTTAAACAGTCAGTATCTTGGATGTAGATGCCTCACAGTTTGAAACATGACGGGGGCCTCAAGGACGAAGTAAAAGGAAGATTATTGTGAGGTGCAGTTGACGGAGGCGTGTTTATCTTAAACAAACTCAGAGGCAGATGATAAAGAAATCCCATCGCTCCTTCTGTTTACAGCGATCTGTTGTCCAAACTGTCAGTACCTGCATGGGAACTCTCGTTAAACCCATCATGTTTGTTATCTGGCTTCCAGGTGTGCTGAGCACTGGCCCCGTGTGGAGTACGATTTCACAGCCTTTTCTGCCCACACAATAGTAGTCGGGTGAACTGAGCGCTGCCTCAGGCGCGGTGACAGAGTCTGATTCATAATGTGTACAAGGAAAGGTTGTGTTGCATAATCAAAGCAATCACAGTCGACTCTTAAACATAAAAGTATCAGTGCTAAAATTCATTGTTGAGCCCTTTCAACTAAACCGTTATGAGCCGGTTTCCTGTAAGTTCATAAAATGTTCAGTCATTATTGAGATCCTTAAAATTAAAACTTTAATTATCTTCCTTTAAAAAGGTCAATGTTAATGGGTCCATGCACAGCCTGGAATATAAGTGCACTTTTTAGGGAGTTGGAAGCCTGTCAGTGTAAAAACCAGAATGTCGATAACATTAAAAGAGCCTCTGGTGACATTTTTTCCTGTTCCAGTAACCTCAATAACCATGGGAAGTGTAAATATATATGGTATTTAAAAATGCTCTGCCGCCCTCCGGCACACAGACCATGACCAGATTGTTTTAACATGGAGGAAAGTTCACTTAATGCCTATTAGCTGAGGCCATTATGGAGCCGGTTTTTCCTAGTCTCAGAGAGGAATTCCCATTAAAGATCATTCATTAAGACCCACTGTGATAATTTCTTTCTTTTTTTTTTTTTATAGAGGATTTCTAAAGCTCTGTGCAGGGAGCATGTAGCACGATAATAAGTGTTGCACTTGGGAGATGTTTTACAGACCACTGATGTGCTTCAGGCATGGAAATGATGTCTCCCTTACTCCCCTCCATTTGACTCTGTACATCTTGCCCACACCACAGATTTGCTCCTGCTGATTAAGTGATAATAAGCTCTACGTAATATGGATGGACTGAATGACCAATCGACCAAACTTCAGTGTTGAAAGAGATTCTGTTTTTAGCAATGGTTGCTATTATGTGATTTTTCTATTAGGCTTGCTGGTGAGTTAGGTACTTCCTTTTTCCTTTTTTTGTATTTAACATTTAGTTGTTGCGAAATATGGCTACGCAACAGCACAAATATAATTTTATATACATGTATTCTTTCATTTGAGTTTACTGAAATTATTGCTGTTTTTTATCTTCATACAGGCACACTCTTATTACAGACAAAATTGCTTCTGCTTTGCCCCTGCTTCAAACACACAAAGCAGCACTCCAGTTGCTAGGATTTTGTTTTCCGTAGTTCTTTATTTTTTAAACTGATTGTGAACTCCTGCTGCTTGTGCCTGCTTCAAGCAGCCAGAGGGGTTGTGCTCTCAATTCCTCTGAAAGGTTTTTTCTTTAACGAGGTGGCTTTACTGTTAATTATCCTATGTCTTAGGAAATTTAATGTTGGCTTAACCTAATTATCCAAAGGTTTAAGATCAGTGGATAAATACTGGGTATGATCTCAAGGTCAAACTTAAGATAATGACTCAAGAGGTACTGTGGGGAATGTAACACTACTCATCTTCAACAACCATGCCTTTGATTTCTACAACCACTGCAGTTTATTGTTACATGCCTACCTCCCATATCTTCATTTACTGGTTATTTTTAAAATGCCTTTTCTTAATCCTCTTTACCTCATTGACTCATTGTTTATTTTTCATTAGACTCTTCTAATGTCCATTTCTTTTCTTCCAGGATTCCGCAAAATCAGCCTTGATGATCTGCGCAAGGCCTACATCGTCAAGGATGTGCAACAGTACATCCTCCACAGGCTTGACCAGGAGGAGGCCCTGAGGCAGCACCTAACCAAGGAGACAGCTGAGATGCTCAACCAACTCCACATCAAGAGCAGCGGCTGCTTTCTCTACCTGGAGCGTGTGCTGGATGGCGTGGTGGAGAACTTTATCATGCTCCGTGAGATCCGTGACATCCCTGGCACTCTCAATGGCCTCTACCTGTGGCTCTGCCAGAGACTGTTTGTCAGGAAACAGTTTGCCAAAGTCCAGCCCATCCTTAATGTAATCCTGGCCACTTGTAGGCCACTCACGGTCAAGGAACTGTACCATGCAGTCTGGACCAAAAACATGACACTTACTATGGAAGAATTTCAGAAAAAGATGGACATTCTGTCAAAGTTGTTGGTTGATGGCCTTGGGAGTACTAAAATCCTATTTCACTACAGTTTTGCTGAATGGCTGCTGGATGTGAAGCACTGCACTCAGAAGTACTTGTGCAATGCAGCAGAGGGACATAGGATGCTGGCGATGAGTTATACTTGCCGGGCAAAGCAGCTGAAACCACTCGAAGTGCAGGAATTTGCATTACACCTTGTCAATTCTA
Source organism: Acanthurus tractus (assembly GCA_029783725.1). Classification (NCBI taxonomy): domain Eukaryota; kingdom Metazoa; phylum Chordata; class Actinopteri; order Acanthuriformes; family Acanthuridae; genus Acanthurus; species Acanthurus tractus. The sequence continues at coordinate 22,460,999 of JAQNCA010000032.1, read as the reverse complement.
ACCTGCAGATTGAGCCATTTAATTTGGCTCTGTGGATGGTTTGGAATGGAACTCCTGCTAAAGACTCTCTGACCACCTCCATACCAAGAGAACAGGAGGTCCTGCAACTTCTGGTCAAAGCTGGAGCCCATGTAAACAATGAGGATGACCATGCGTCATGTATTGTGCAACAAGCCCTCGAAAGAGAGGACTCAATACGGACATTACTTGACAATGGGGCATCTGTCAACCAGTGTGACTCCAGTGGGAGAACTCTATTGGCCAATGCTGCATACAGTGGAAACCTTGATGTGGTCAACTTGCTCATATCCAGAGGGGCAAACATGGAGCTAGAAGACAACCATGGACAGACGGCACTTACTCTTGCTGCAAGACAGGGCCACACCAAAGTAGTAAACTGCTTAATTGGTTGTGAGGCCAACATAAATCATACAGATCACGATGGATGGACAGCTCTGCGCTCAGCAGCTTGGGGTGGACATTCGGAGGTTGTATCTGCTTTGCTTTATGCTGGTGCCAAAGTGGACTGTGCTGACGCTGATGGTAGAACTGCTTTGAGAGCTGCAGCCTGGGGAGGCCATGAGGACATCGTGCTGAACCTTCTACAGCATGGTGCTGAGGTCAACAAGGCAGACAATGAAGGAAGAACAGCTCTCATCGCTGCAGCATACATGGGACACAGAGAGATTGTTGAGCACCTCTTGGACCATGGGGCCGAAGTCAATCATGAAGATGTGGATGGGAGGACTGCCCTCTCAGTTGCTGCTCTCTGTGTTCCTGCAAGTAAAGGCCATGCTTCTGTTGTGAGCCTTCTGATTGACAGGGGAGCAGAGGTCGACCACTGTGATAAAGACTGCATGACCCCCCTCCTTGTGGCTGGCTATGAAGGACATGTTGATGTAGTTGATCTGCTTTTGGAAGGTGGTGCTGATGTGGATCATACAGACAACAATGGTCGTACTCCCCTGCTTGCTGCTGCGTCAATGGGCCATGCCTCTGTTGTCAACACATTACTTTTCTGGGGGGCTGCTGTTGATAGCATTGACAGCGAGGGAAGGACTGTGCTGAGCATTGCATCTGCTCAGGGTAACGTGGAGGTGGTCAGAACTCTGCTGGACAGAGGTTTAGACGAGAATCACAGGGACGATGCAGGCTGGACCCCGCTACACATGGCTTCATTTGAGGGTCACCGTCAAGTATGTGATGCCCTTATCGAGCAAGGTGCTCGCTGTACAGAGGTTGATAATGATGGTAGAATACCGCTGATATTAGCTTCGCAAGAGGGACATTATGACTGTGTGCACATTCTTCTGGAAAACAAGTCAAGCATTGATGAGAGGGGATATGATGGGAGGAATTCTCTCAGGGTGTCTGCACTAGAAGGCCACAGGGACATTGTTGAACTGCTGCTGAGCCATGGTGCTGATATAGATTTCAAGGACGCAGACGGACGGCCAACACTCTACATATTGGCACTTGAAAATCAGCTAGCCATGGCAGAGTATTTTCTTGAAAATGGGGCGAATGTTGAAGCCTGTGACACTGAGGGTAGAACAGCCCTCCACGTGTCCTGCTGGCAAGGGCATGTTGAAATGGTGAGGCTGCTGATTAACTATCATGCTGATGTGAATGCCTGTGACAATGAGAAGAGATCTGCCCTTCAGTCTGCTGCATGGCAAGGACACACAAAAGTCGTGCAGTTTTTGATAGAAAATGGCACGCACGTAGATCATACATGCAACCAGGGAGCAACAGCACTAGGCATAGCTGCACAAGAGGGTCACATTGATGTTGTGCAAATACTTCTTGAAAATGGTGCGGACCCCAACCATGCTGATCAGTTTGGACGCACAGCAATGAGAGTGGCAGCAAAAGGTGGCCACTCTATGATCATAAAACTTTTGGAAAAATATGGGGCCACGACGCTAAATGGCTGCAATCCCTCCCCAGTACATACCATGGAAGAAAAAAACCCATTGTCTGTGAGTGGTAAAATGCAGTCCCTCACCATTAAATCTAGTAGTTCTGGCAGCACCGGGGCAGGAGATATGCAGTCGTCTGGACGTGGTCTACCCAATGGACCTGTCCATGCTTTCAGTTCACCATCAGAATCTCCTGACTCTACAGTAGATAGACAGAAATCCTCCCTGTCAAATAATTCTCTCAAGAGTTCAAAGAACTCCTCCTTGAGAACCACATCATCCACGGCCACAGCACAAACTGTGCCGATCGACAGTTTTCATGGACTGACATTCACAGAACAAATCCAGCAGCATTCACTGCCTCGCAGTCGAAGCAGACAGTCTATTGTGTCGCCTTCCTCTACAACTAAGTCCATTGGTCAGCAACCAACATCTCCATCCAATGACTTTGACTGGTCTCAGTTAAAGCCTAGTCTCAAGTCAACAAAGGGAAGTAAGACCGGAAATGGGACATCAAATGGTAAAGGAGCACTGGGAGATAAGAAAAAAGTCAAGAACAGTGGATCAACCCAGGGTCAGGTTCTGGAGTACGAGATGACGCAGTTTGACAAGAGGATTGCCCTCAACAAATCAGTTGCAAACATTGCAGTGAAGGATCCCCATTGCAAGATCATGATTGGTGGTTCAGTTCGGCAGGAAAGGGGGCAAGGCCAAGATCAGTTTTTTATCCAGCAGCAGAGTTGTTCTGAGAAGAAGAGAAACGGCATCATGACCAACCCCAACTATCATCTACAGGGTAATCAGGTTTTCCTGAGTAGGGTCTCAGTTCCTCGGACTGTACAGAACAGAGGGCACCAGGATGTTCTAGAGAACTATCCCATAGGGGAAACTGAGCTAAGCCTTAAACAAGCCCTGAAACTGCAGATTGAAGGATCAGACCCTGGGTTTAACTACAAAAAGGAGACTCCATTATAGCTGGTAAGAGAAAACCTTTAAAAGTATTCGTCCAGTATGTGCTCTTGTTAAATTACATCAAGCTTTCGCTGCAAAGTTGAAATTAATGTCGACAGCACATAGGCAAACCTGTGACTTGTCTGTTTGTTGACAGTGGCTAATGTAGAGGCTAATCACTGACTTTTTTAGTTAATACTGGATTGCAATCAACACAATCAACATTATTTGGATTTTATCAGACTTGCATGAAGAATGCCTCAATCAGGATAAACATGGTTTATCCTCCCGAACAAAACATTAACTCAAGTCATTCCTGTGCTGTTTCAGATGTCTCGAATGCCATTCGTCATGCAGACATTGGAGGGAATGTGCCAAAGCAACTGTTTTCATCTGCATTAATAAGAAATATAAGATTTTTTTTTTCATCAGTGGGAGACCTCAAAACAAAACCTAGGGATGATTGTTGATTGCTGCCTAATGCTTATGTGAACTGATACATCAATGTGCCTACATCTGTTACAGCGTTCTCCATGTATTCATGCAAACTATCATTTTAATTTAATGTAATGCTATTTAATAAACAGTGTATGCACTTTTAAAAGAGTTAAATGATAAGACATGCATTTGTTCTATTCACTTTGTATCCCATCCATGTTTTATCAAAGTAATTGTTTGAGAGAAATATACCAATGCTTTTTTTTTTTTTTTAATTATTTTATATTATGTTTGTTTGTCTACTTTTTCCTCACTGACAGCAATGTACCACTGAGTACATTGTCACAACCACAGGACATAACAGTAACTGATGCCATGGTATGAATTTAAATGCATTGATAGTCTGCCTTTCCAGAGACCCCAAATAATCTGTGTTAACCTTGATTAGTGTGTTAAACCTATGTTGTGTGTAATATGTTAATAGCTTTTGCGAGTTACTTCACTAGCATAAACAGCATATTTATTTTTGGAAAAAAGCCACTTTTGCTGCATTTTGTCTTGCATTACGCTCTACCATGGTGCTGTGTTCAGAAGTTGCCTGCAGTTAATTTGACTCCCAGTTTTGTTGGCTTTGTGCTTTTGTGTATTAATACAAATATCTAAGAAAGAGGGAGTTTCATTGAAAATGTAAAAAAAAAAAAATCATTTTGTCCCTATGGGATTTTTAAGTTGCCTGTGTGTTATTATTTTGTGTGTGCATAAAAAAATATTTAAAAACTCATTGTGTACCGTCAGCAAAAGTTTGGTGCTAAATGCAGCGATTTCAAGTGAAAGCAGCGATTTAAAGAAATGCATTTGTCTGCGGTTATATGTATAATCTACTGCAATGCAAGAAACAAAAATTCAAGCTTTGTTTCCTTGTTATGTGGTTAACTTCCAGTAGTTACTGCTGGATTTTTCAGGGGCATGAAACAAAAACGGCTCAAAAGGGTTCAGCCATTAAGACAACTCATAGCTGTGAATGATATAGTTTGAAATGCCGAGTTGTAAAGCCAAAGTTGAAACGACGTAACTCTGTCCCACCTTCTCCCTTTTGAGAAGCCGAATATCAGTTCAACAGGACTTAATCCCACGGGAGATGGAGGGGAGGAGGTGCTCGACTGTGATGCCGAGGGAACCGAAACATCTGTTTCTCATGAACTGTGTGGAGCTGCGTTAGCGTTTACAGACTGTGTCATATTTTTGCAGGCTTTCATATTGTCAACAGTGAGCTATTTTTTGCCAAGAACTGGGATTGGGAGTAGAAACCTATCGCATGCACAAACACTTATAAGCCCTAGTGAAAGCGCTCAGCTCTTCAGTACTACAGTAGCTCAAACGTATGCCATGAAGGGTCAATAGAAGGAATCAAGGCAGGATCGGGTTTAGAAACAGTGTTGGAAAACATACTGTATAGTCTTATGAAGCAGTTATCTTGTTTGTCTTGACTGTGTTTCGTCTGTCATCTTTGATTTGACTGTCAGTGATCGGTTTGTAAATAGCTTACCATGTACATTCAACTTTCATTTCAAAGAATTCCTGTATTATATGAAGTGGAATTTTCTGATGTATATTAAAGTGCTTAATAAACATATTTGCTTTATTGCTGAAAAAGAAATCTTTTGCAAATCTCTTTACAAGTAAATGGGGCCTGATGTTAACAAAATGCATGGAACTGAGGAATACAATAAATTATCATAATGGCAGTCAGGATTTGTTATTATGGAGGCAGAAGGACATTTAAATTATTGTCTGGTATCCAAAGCTGTACTAAAGGCAGTTTTTTTTTCACTTCTTTGGCTTACCAGTCAGAGTGCCAAGTATTTTTAAATTCAAGGCTGCCTGATTGAAATGTCTGGGGCAGAAAAGGTTTTGTTAGCCGATGCTCCATTGACATTTTTGGCATTTTTCTTTTTAAAGATAACTAATAAAGCAGACAGCCAAAAGCGAGATTGGTGATTGAGAAGAAAATGGCAACTCTCACAAAAAACAGACAAATCTGCAGTGATTGTTTTTCTCTTTTGCCACAGATATTCTTTCCATTTTTCGGTCAGCCAACAGTTGTTTCCTTCAGAGCCAGAGGACTTATTTTATCCACTGAAGTGTTTTTTTCCCCCCCGCATCGAGACTGCAAAAAAAAAAAACCACAGGCTATGCTGTTAATACCCACCTCAGTGTTGGTCATTTAATGGTGGAGGGCCAAACCAGGACACTGCAGGCATCACAACACATGGATCAAGCTGAAGTGGAACAGACAAGTGTGCCAAGTACTATCACCGCCCCCTTCCAGTTCACTCAGTTCATCTCAGACAAACAGGAGCTGCACGAGGGATCAAAAACAGAGATGGTTCAGTGGTTTGAGGATTTGTTTAGGTTCAACACACATCTTATGAAATCTTACAAAATTGCATACTTTACATATTAGGCACTGTAACCGGATCCCTCTGCTGTCATTATGAATCATGTCATTTTAAATCCAAGAAAGATGTGTGGAATTTAAGACACAAACTTCAGCTGAGTCGCAAATGTATAGAAATGAATGAGCAGCACTTAAGCTTTTGGCTCAAAAACCAAGGATCCGATAAACTTGTAACACAGACCAATTAGTTTTGGTTACCGTCATGCAACGCTCCATGAAAAACTGCGAGAGCAGCCAAAGTGCTATTAAGATTTTTGGACTTTGAGTGCAGCCTTGTCTTTATGTTTTGAGAGGGTGGGTGTTAATGAGTAAACCATCTGTTACTGATGTCATTTAGTTCGTACTGTCCAAGCTTGGAGGATCTCCTCATGAACCATCTGCCAGTGGCCACATCTGCTTCTTCTCCACCCATGCCCTTGTTTTGGATACAGTGCTGACAAGCTCCCACGCAATATACACAACACGGCGACAGTTGTGGCCGGCTTGTTCTGAACGCAGCCTTAAAAGCCAAATAGCCTTCATCTATTTGCCATAAAGAGCCATAAAGATCAGGTTTTCATTCCAGGAAAACACTTGAGAAAAATAGTTTTCTGATTAGCACTTTTTTTTTTTGAAGTGAACTCTGCTGCTCTGTTGTTTGGTCGCACTGGAAACCTGCATTCAAGTGGCTTCAAACTGGCTCGAGGTAATTATCAAACCAGAAATGCTGCTGATTCTCATGTCTTTGTGTAGAACCTTTTTTTCCCAGCCTGCCTTTGGAGGAAGAAACTTCACAAGGAAGCACAAACATAGCGAAGATATATTTGCAATTTGGCAGGGTTTTATATAGCATGCCTTTTTTTTTCAACTCTCTGTGATCACATTTCTCTCACTGTAGCTCATCATACAGAGTACAGATGTTGTCACAAGACAGTGATACATAAGCCTTTTGGACAGAGCCACAGAGATGATGAGACCTGAAGATGTCATTGGGGATTTTTAAGAAGTAAAGTGGGCCAAAAGCTGAAAAAAAGGTGCAAAATCGAATGAATCCACAGTCATGTGACCATATATGAGAGCAAACAACATAACATTGCTTGAAAAGAGCCGATGTGTATGTGCTCCATAAATTAGTATTTTGTAAAGAGATTTCCTTTTTATTTCATTAGCATATTCCTGACCATACACAGCTATAGCACAGTGAGAAATGTCACACACTTGAGTTGAGGTATTGTAGAAGCCCATTAAATTAATACAACAGTATGCATGATTGTACTCTAATTTAGCATGCCCAGTTGCTAAGTGCAATGCCACTTTTGGAAATACAAAATCTGGGTTTCTGTAGGCTGCTAATATTGTCATACATAATGTGCATGCTACAAAAAAAAACATGGCTGCATCATAATGTAGGTTTGCAAATCTGTCTTTGTCACAGGTTCAAATATTTGCTTCGCAGCAGCCAAAGTTTGCATAAGATTTGCACTCAACTTAGCAGCATGCTAAGCTAACATATACGGAAACAACATGCGGCTAACACTCGGCTGTATCGTGCCATTAGCTAAGTATTGAAATGGGCCGACACTGCTTTTCATCGTAAATAAAGCCAACGACTTTGCCAACGCAGCCGAACATCAAACAAATGCAGTAACAAGACACATGACTAAGCTAGCCAGCTGATAAAACTTACTCGTAAAAGAGAAAGAGGTCAATCTCAGCAACTGTTTTGCTGTTGTGCGTGAGATTCAAGTTGATTAGCAAAGTTACATGACGGGACACGAAGATACTGACCCAAAATTCCCCCTAATCAGCGATTTCTATTGGCTCTCTTTGTAAAACTGACATTCTGCTCCGGCTGCAAACAGTAAGTGCATGAGTGAAACTGTTTAAGAGTACAGCTTGTCACACCATTTATTTTTTTTTTTATTCTCTAAATGTTAATTGCTGTTCTGGGAAACTGGCATCCATACAAGCACACTCAACTTCTACAGATCAATGCCAGCAGTGATTTGTTGAGGAGGCAGCCAAGTGTCAGACTCATGGAGAAGTTTTACAAAGGGGCATTTAAATCTGTCCATCCATTTTTATAATGACACGAGTGCAGCCGTGCAGAGCCCTTCATCATACCGGCTTTCAAATTAGATTGACTGCAGTTGGGAGTGTTGGAGCGTTCGTCCAAACTGAGAGCGGGAAGAGGGGATCTCCCCCCCCCCACCCCCCACCCGTAACTTACTGTGATTACTTGACAATTCAGAAAAGGAAATGACTGCAATTAAACTATTTTGGATGGAAATTCCTGTTGCAGTTGGAGGTCCACTGACCTTGAATGAGGCTTTAAATACACTCGCAGTGACATTTACTAAATGTTCTGCTGTTTTCACATGATTTAGAAGTTACGGCCAATTACAGTTCGGTTGTTTCCTGTCCTTTATTAATGCCATGCTGTCTCAAATTTAAGTTTCAATAAAGACTTCGACCGCACATTCTCAGCAAAGCACTGCTTTACATTCACACAGCTTGTACTTAGCACCTGCTTTTTCAGTGAGATGGTTAAAAGGACATAAAAGCTCATTGATTTGCCCAGAAATTTAAACTTGGAAAGACAAAAAAGAAAAAAGCAAGCAGCTACCTGCTCTGAAAGGGAGTCAACCCAGAATAAGCCACATATTTAAACGCTTAAATAAACAGAACTTCCACAAAGTGCTACATGGTGTCGTCACAGCCGCTCTGTCCGTCCTATCTAGATTTTTTAAGTTAGAGATGAAACTAACCTCTTTCAACCTTTCAGGATTTTTAACACCAGCTGCTTTCTGTGACGGCATCTGTAACCTGTAAGGGAAAAGGGAAATAAATTAGACTTTTTCAGCTCTGATAAGGAGTAAACTTAAGAGATCAGAAAATTGCAACAACAAACATGGCAGTTTCTGTATTACCAGTCAAAGTGCTGGAAAAATACATTAATATCTTCTTTTTGTTTTGAGCTCTAACAGCTAAAACGTCCTGTGATGCTAATATGAATGTTTTAGGCTAATAGTGGCTCCTGTGGCCTGATTTAGCCGAATTGAGTGGGTGTCTTTGTTCTGCCTGTTGTGTCGACTGATTTCACACATTTTGTCCTGCGTGTGACTACGATGATGATTCCTTTCATCACAGCTCTGCAGCGAGGAAACACAACGCAGGGTGACAAACACTTTTCTGCTTAAAAGCAACTTTAGAAAACACCCACTTCATCTGACTGACTCAGAAGACGCAGGAGAACTTTTTGGTTTCGAGCGATGACCCGTTACATATCTTGTAGTTACTCCACAGAGGTGTTGTATATAGAACAGAAGTGACTTCAGCATCCACATATGATCTATACATACTGTATTAAAATAGATTTGAAAAACAAATCATCTTCTTTCATGGAAACTAGTTGCTGATAAACTCGTAACTCTTCGTGCCTCAGTTTTCCTCCACGAGAGCTTATGAAAGCCTGTTTTCTGCTCCTCCCTCCGAAAACAATCGATGATGATTCTCGACACCAACTATAATTTAGAAAACCACAGTCACATTTGTAACTTTTGCTTCAGTTCCAACAATCTTCAAAGTTTGAAAGCCAGAAATCTCGGACCCCTCTGAAGTAGTCATTTAGTCATTGGTATTGATCAAAAAAACCCATCATCCCCCCGGCGGATACATTATGATCACTTTGTGCTGCGGGGCATAAATCTTAGTTATGGCTGCTATGAACTTTTTGGACTCCCACAATGCCAACAAGCAGTAATCACAAAGTTGGTTTCAGACGCTGTTGTGACAGCCAGGCTGCTGAATTTTATGCTCTTTACTGCCAGCAGTAACACAAGGCCATTCTGGTGTGGATTTGTGTCGGTGGAGTGCAGCAGGTGGAGATCGGGGGGGGGGGGGTATTCATGAGCCCTTCAGGAACCGGCATTAAAAAGATGGCCCAGGAGACCCGCTTGTGCTAATCTGCTTTCAAAAACTGCTCTCAGATCTGTCAAAAGGACTGAATGCACTTTTATGAACACACATTTTATAAAAAGAAGATTTTCCTGTTTTGTTGTTTTTTTAAAAACCCGTGCCCTCCCTCCTATCTGTTGCAGAGCGGCAGAAGTTGAATTCAAATTTTGGAAAAAAAAGCCCTTGCTTAAAAACAGGCAGCTATGAAAGCAGCCTCCACTTGACAACAATGAAGTTACTCATGGCCAACAAAGCTGGAGAATGAGAGATTAAACAAACTGTATTCCTCTGCAGCCTGTTTACATAACCCCCAGGTCTTTCATCAAGGAGTATGGATGAAAAGCTTTCATCCACTCTCTGTGGAAAACCTGTCGTCCTCTTTGAAGCTCAACGCAGTCGCCCAACATGCATACAGGTGTTCCACTTTCACTGCGCGGCGTATGCAAACCACCTGACGGAAAAATCTCAAGTCAAAATGTCTGTCCCCCAAGGAGACCAAACACTGAAACACTGATCTTCTGAGAGCGGTGGAGTTGGCAAAAGTGCACCGTCATAGTATGCATCATTAATCATTACAGCTGCAGCCGAGGAGCTCTGCACAATGAGAGGGCTGTAGCTCCACAGGCTGAGATATTCTGCTGAGAGACAAAAGCAGCTGCCTGTAAACTAAAGAGCTCAGTATTTCATAGCTGCTTGCTTTCTCTCCATCACAGTCGCATTCACATGCAAACCTTGTAACTCCAAAATGTCGGATTTAGAGCAACTTAGAAAAACAGCTTTGTCTACAAGCTTTGCGCGCACAACCCAGTTTTCAAAGGCGCTCTGTTTTTTGTAAAGGTTTGATAAGCCCGAGAGGCGAGAGAACTTATAATCCTCTATTTCAACCCTATTGGAGTTACGAGGTTTGCACTCAGCAGTCATGAAGCAGCTGGGAATATGAAGCTTTAAATATCTACAGGGGAAACTGAGACGGAGCGAGCAGTGTCCTCTTTACTGGGATGCTCAAAATGCTAATCGTCAAAAACAAGATGCAGTTGCAGGACAAAAAACAGAATTGAAAACAAATTATTGCACAAAACAGTATTTATTGTTTTTACAGATACTTGCATGTGTGGGACAAAATTCATTAAAAATGGATCTTTCTAAGAATTCAAATCTGTGTTTCAGGTTTTCATTGTCTTTATAAAAGTCGTGTCATCTGCATAGAAGTTAAATCAACAGTTTTTCAGCATTAAGACTTCATCACAGATGCAAAGTCTTTAATCCTGTGCAGCACTTCAGTGTTCTTTCTGATCCGAGCTGGGATGATCACGGACACCCTGCGAACCCCCCCGGCAGCCCCTTCCTTCCTGTTTTTACTGTAGCTGAGCATTATGAGTACAGCACAAAACAGAACAATGAGAAGCAGACTCGCTTGAAACACAGCGTTTGCCCATCAAGCTGAGAAAAGTGAGCACCACCTGGGTGTTTTATTGGTACTGAGCTGCTAAATCGGCTTATTATGCAGAGCTATTATCGCCGGGAGTTGAGGAAATTTCACAGTGTTGGCAAAGGTTTGTTCTCTCTCTCTCTCTCTCTCTCTCTCTCTCTCTCTCTCTCTCTCTCTCTCTCTCTCGCTACCTGGCTCTGCCTCTCGTCTTGGCTGTGTTTCATTTATTTTCCTTCCTGCGTGCCTTTTTTGCTTGATTTCAGCCTCTTTGTGTTTACTCCTGTCACTCTTCCTCCCCTGTTCACTGCCTCTTGATCCCCCCCCCCTTTGCTGTCTGAATCCCTCTCTCTGTATTTTGATTTGTCTTTTCCTGGTCATTTCCTTTCCCATACCCCCATCCATTTAGCATGTTGTCCTCCTTTTGAACACTTTCTTCCACATTTTATTAATTTTCCTGTTTTTCTCTTTGTCTCTTCGCTGCATCCTGTTGTTCTGCTTCTTTGCAGCTCACACTGACTCTTAATATCACCAACTCCTGTGCTGTTGATCCTGTTTTTGCAAGATTTTTCCTTTCATCTTTTCATTTTTCTCTCAGTCTCATTTTTTTTTTTTTACTTTCCCTCTTTTCTCTTTGTGTGTGTGTGTGTTTTGCCCTCCCTCGCTTTTTTCCTCTCGCTCCCTCTGTTTCTTCCTTTCGTCAACAGTGAGCCACCCCTCACCACGGCTGCTGCTGCTGCAGAGTTCATCTCAGGACAAAACCTTTTCTCTGCTGCTGCTGCTCCTGGTTGCACACACACACACACACACACACACACACACACACACACACACACACACACACACACACACACACACACACAC
>JAQNCA010000032.1:22438147-22448904 GCA_029783725.1 Acanthurus tractus | reverse complement strand
ATTTTTTTCACACACACACACACACACACACACACACACACACACACACACACACACACACACACACACACACACACCGTTTGTCAACCGAATCAAAAGTCTTTGGTGTAACGGGGCCCGGGGACAGATGGAGAACAGTGAAGACAAAACAAAGACGTTGTAGGCTTCGGTTTCAATTGATGCACAGCACAGAGGGAGAAATATTAAAAATGACAAGGCAGGATGAGACCTGGATACCACATGATGGATGCCGATCAACTGTGTTTTCGCACATGAACACATGAAAAAACTGGCACAGGCTCGGCTCTCTCTTGGCATCACTTTTGCGATGTGTTTGCTCCGTGTCTGCCTCTGCCAGTATTTAATTTTGTTTTGTCAGGAGTGCTTAGCAGATTTGGCTTGATTTGACTTTTGCGGCAGATGTTAATCAACAGTCTCGAGACTTTAGCGGATCGGTTTTCAAAACGTATACAGCAAAAAAAAACAGGATCGGAAAACGAGGGATCAGATTCTAGGTGGCAGCTTTGGGACAAATATAACAATTTTGTTTGTCTAACATTACAGTGATGCAATAACATAAGAAAGAATTCACATTGAGGGGAAAAAAACTGCAAACACTGGGCTGCCAGAAAGACTGTTGTTCTTTGGCTCCAAATATTGGATTTGAACTCCAGCAACGAGATTAGCCACGCTAGCAGCGTTTCTGTGGGGATTGTAATGCTGGCCAGTCAAACATCTTTCCAACACTTTTCTGTGAAATAGCTCCACAACTATTGAATCTATTTACATGAAATATGGACCAGATATGCAAGGCCTCAGATTATAATCCCTCGTGAGTTTAGTGTTTCAGGAATTTACATCCACAACCACCAGCAGGTCCACTTCATGACAGGACACATTAACAACTCGTTCTCCTAAGTTTCAACTGAAGCCAGTTTTCCTGGCAGTTATTCTAAATGTAACTGACCGAAAGTCAGCATGCGAAATATGAACGTTAAACACTAAAATTAGTGTTTTTATTGTAACAATTTTGATTATGAATTGTGTGATATGAGAGGCGCTGCTCTTTGTGACGACTCCGCAGCTCTGCAGAGAGTTTTATCATCTTTCAACTCATTATTTTTGATTTAATGGCTCACAGCTCAGATGTTTTAGTTAATCCTCATCACTCATCAACTGCGTTTCAAGCCACAACAGGCAGCTGTTCTCAACAAGCTCTGATAAACATGCTACGGCACTAAAAGGCAGACAAATCTAGCGGCTAACCGGCGATCATAAAAGAGCATTTGCACAGCTGCTAAAGGGACAGTTTTATTCTCCAGGAACTGGCGAAGAACAAAGAGGAGATAGTGAAAAGCTGATTGTCTACATTTGTCACAGCTCCAGATAAATGCTAATGTAATAAAGCTAACAAAACACGCTGAATGTGTTGTTATAGAAACACATCAGACTAATATGATGAACATTGGTAAACAGGCACCGGCATGTTTACATTGCCAAACATGCTAATATTAGCATTTAGCTCCAAGTCATGTGCATGAAGCCTTGCAGAGCTGCTAGCACTTGTGCTAAATATTTCAGCATAGAAACATTTTCTTGATGTTTTCTGTGACTTCCTGTTATAAAACACACAGTGCAGCTGTGCTAGCATGGAAGGAGACTTTGGGTCTTGTGTTTACCTGAGAGACACATTTGCATCACTGAAGCTCAGCTGCTTCACACTTTGCTACAGTGTTAGTGATGGTCACTGGCTTGGGTGTCTGCTCTCGCTGAATTCACTCATCACCATTCAAATCTCAGGCCAAGCTTTTGTGTGTGACACCAAACCCTGAAAATAGCAGCTATTCAACACAACCAGTGCATGTCTTTTCAAATCTGGACCCCCTAAATGTGAATTAGACCTGACCTGGCAACCCTGCACTTCCCCTCACATCTCTCCCTCTTCCTCATTAGCACCGACACTATTCCAGGTCAGTTCATGTGGCTCGGAGAAAACTCCCACTACACACAAACACTCCCTTTCTTTCTCTCCCTCAAAGTCACACACACTCACTCCGTCATTCTAAGTCTCTCTTTGTTTTGCTTGCTTTATCCTCGTCTCTCCCCGTACAGGCAACACACACCCAAACACACACTCACACACACACACACAGAATGACACACATATTGCTGATCGGGGGAAGTCGAGCAGGCAGCAGCCCGACCTCATTAGGAAACACAGCAGCCAGCGAGGGGAGTGTCCGTCCAAGAATGACCGAGAGGAGCCGGTGAGGGAGGATGGAGAGATCTGCAGAGCTCCAGGAGGTGATCTAACAGTTCCTCCCCCCTGATGGCTGCTTTTCTGTGCAGGGGAGATTTTATAAATATGTGGCTACTCCTTAAAAATTTGCAGGGGGGGGGGACCGTGTTGATTCATTTCTCAGTTTCCCCCACGGGATCGTCAGACCGATGTCTTTTTTTATGCAATACTGAGGTTTATCATCACAATACTGATGCCTTTCTTATTTGTGTTCAATGCTGATTGGGAAATATCAGCATGCTTGCAAACTAAGATGATAAATATGGTAAATATCAAACCTGCACTGCTTCTGCGTGCATGCTAACCTGCTAACATTTCAGCTCAGCTCAATGCATTGCTTAGCATCTTTTTTTGCCCCTGTCAAATCTGCTTTCTGAGAGAAGATGCAATGTCACAGTTTGGATATACAGAGGAATATAAAGAGGAAGATCAAACAGAAATAAAAAACATAAGGCATAAGTGTGTAAGTCTTTGCTAAAGCCAGAAAAACACAGATAAAACCACAAAGACTGGAAAAATGAAAAGTGAACAAGAGCTATTGAGAGCAATGAGGAGCTAAAGCAAAATGTACCTCTGAAAAAATGTACAAGTATTGACATAATCATTCGCTTTTAACATGTTAATGTGAAGAGCCAAATTATCATACTGTATAAATTAAATAGACAAAAAGCCCACCGCTGCTCTTGCTCAGCTCTTAAAACTTTTGGAAATATGCTGCGTTTTTTAAAGCAGAGCACAGTGCCATCAATTGCATTTTCCCTTTTTTTTCTGTCAGACAATAGCTACTATTCATCATGTCACTCTTTCCATGGCTTTCAACAGGCATGCAGTATCATTAGAAGCTTGTGAAAAATCTCTTGTTTCCTCCTTTCTTCCCCACATTTGCCATTTACAGTTCGCCGGTAACAGGATGGAAAGAAAGTATAGTCAATCACAGGCAGGCAAATTCCCTCTTTGTCTTCTGGATTTATGACAAAAGTTAACCTCAGATGTGCGGCTGCTCCATATTCAACAGATATTTTACAGGTAGTCTTCTAAATAAATGGAACAGTTATGGAGTCTGGAGGGCCGACATGCTGCCAAACCTCCCAAATGATAGATTGCTTCTAGGCTACAAGGATATATAGGCTTCCCAGCGCCGTCAGAATGTGTCCAGATGAATGCATTACCAAACCCTCTGCTGAAATCACTCAAATGCTAACCAAGGTCCACAGACAGATTAACATATAAATGAAACTACAGGCAAGATCCTGCCCTTCATTTCCTATCTGTTTACGTCGATGATGTGCGGTCAGAGAGCTTCAGACGAGGAGACAGTGAGATGTCTCAGTGAATGATGTCAATCCTCTGTATCGCTGGTTTTAAAGAACATTGTCCTAAAATTAAGGGACGCTTCAGTTTCATCCCCCAAAAAATGTTTCTACTTGCCAGAGTGGCCACTTGTAGAATATTATAAACTTCAGTGCAAACAGAAATAAAATAGTTTCTGAATTGTTATTTATGTCTCTCTGCGGTCGAGACAAAAATAAATGCGGTTGATTTAATTAAAATAGTAAAAATCCCCCAGAGTTTTTCTCGAGAGAAAAAACAAACCTGTAATTAATACACTGCAAAGCTTAATCAAATAGCTTGAAGATCAATTACTCAGTAAACTTTGCGGTTTACATTTTATTAAAGTGACTTTTTGCAGTAATGATTTTACACAGAAGAAGAAGACGGATGCACACTGTCTTCAAAAAAGTCTCCCATGTACAAAGTGATCTTATCACTTGTTAAATATTAAAATCTATATCTCTTCTTTATTGAAATAAGTCTACTTTCAAATTGATTTTCTCCGGGCAGAGAGAAATGACTTTGCCCGGCGGGTCCATATGACTGCATTAATATGACACTTCATAATGGCTTCATGATAAGTGAAATTAATGAACGAGACGGACACGTTTTACGGTGCGAGTGAACTCTGCGTGGTTAGTTCGTCCTGAACAGCGGCTTGTTCACTTGCAAACTTTGATTCCTCAGCCGCTTCTCTGCAGAGCCTCGCTAAACCCCGTGTTTGTTGTAGCCTTCAGACATGCAGAGCAGTAAACAAGCAGCATATCCAAGCAAATCACCATGTAATTGCATGTTACACTCCAGAAGCTGTTGCTATTTTCATGGGTACACTTGTGTAAGTAAACAATATTTACTAGAACAACGGCTCGAAATACAAAAGGGGGGTATTTGGCTGATTGTAATCTGTTTCGAAATGAGGAACACCTTATTTATCGAGTGTTATAAATGTACTTCTGCCCGTCTGTCTGTCTGTCTGTCTGTCTGCGTTGACCTGCTGCAGCCACAGACCAGACTCTGACCCAGAAACACAGTGAGGACTCTGCAGAGACGAAGGACAATGTGAGCTCACAAAAAAACAAGCCAACATGACAAACAGCAAACACCGTGAACCCGTTTAAACGTCCGAAGTGTTTGCGTAAGAGCGGCTGT
Source organism: Acanthurus tractus (assembly GCA_029783725.1). Lineage (NCBI taxonomy): Eukaryota > Metazoa > Chordata > Actinopteri > Acanthuriformes > Acanthuridae > Acanthurus > Acanthurus tractus. The sequence goes on along the minus strand of JAQNCA010000032.1, from coordinate 22,444,124 downwards.
GTGGGTGTTGACCTCCCGAAACAGTCGAAAGTGTCGGTTGACACCGAAGCACTGAAAAGGTTTGAAGTGACTGTTAAAGTTTTAGAGCCGAAGCCTGTTTGAGTGCGATGAAATCCGGTGAAGTCGGAGGACTGAAAGGGTTTGAAGTGTCTCCGAACGTGTGAGAGCACAAAGCGGTTGAAACGAGCTGAAGAGCATTCGGTGAAAGCGATTGAAATGTGACTTTTTGGAGCTGAAGCCTTGTAGACGGTTGAACTGTCAGTTCGAATGTCGGCGCTGAAAGTAGTTGAACTGACAGTTAACTGTCAGCGGGAATGTCAGTTGTCTAAAACATGAAAGCAGTTAAAATGACAGTTAATGTGTCAGCCCCCGAGCAGAAATTTGTTTTTTCTGCTGCTGAAAATGACCTGTTTATGTTACCTGACTGCAGCCTCTCCTGCTGCTGCAAATAAAGACGGTTTCTGCGGATGCAGCAAAGGCAGAGGGAGTGTGATAGACTTTGCACTGATGCAAAAAAAAAAGGTTTCTTTGCAGTTTCGGGTGAGAGAATTGGATTAAAAAAGCCTGTCACACTGACACTGAAGACCAGGGTTTAAGTCTTGTTCATGCACAATTTGCTTCCTGTTAAACGGAGACCTTTCTAAGTTGTTTCTGCTACAAGCTCCGTCATCCTGAACGCAGGAGGAAACCAACCAGCATCGGGACAAGAGTGGCGATGACAAAAGTCAAGAGTCCTGCTGGAAACAGGAGGGATCGCTCAGAGCAACGGCAGACAGGATGAAAATTTCCCTCCCTGGTTTCAGACTGCACCGGCTAACAGATTACAGCCAGAAGAATATAATCAAGAGCAAATACTTCTTCAAAATCAGGTGTAATTTCATCAAAAGGCTACAAAAACATCCCCGCGCTGTCGTAATCTTCCTGGTTGCTGGTTATTAACGACTTTTCAGCTCACGACTTTTCAGCTCACGATAAAAGGGCTTAGAAAACAGACTAAAAGCCCATTTGGGCAATTTTTGCAACATGCTACAAACACCATGCAAAAAAAAAAAACAACCCAGCAAAGAGCAGGGTGACTAAGCTGAACTGAATGAGTCATTACAGCAAGGTAAGGGGCTGCAGAAGGCCCTCAGAGAGCGGACCACCCACTCACATCCCCCATTAAGACGGCCGGCTCTTCTTGCACATCAACGCCCCTGCAGCAATTTAGCGCGCAGCTTGCATGGAGGGCGAATGAATGGTGAATAGCAGAGAATTCTTAATGAGACATGGGTCAGTGAAATGTCAGAACCGGACAATGGAAAGAGAAAAAAAAAAAAGTCCTAAATTGCGGTTGCAATTCCAGTCTTCAAATCTTGAGCAGGAAAATGTGAAGCAAATTACATTTTCTTCTGGTTTCTGCTTTTCTTAGAAGTAAAACGTCAATCTGCATTCATTTTTAGCTGCAGAGAAAAGGGTTTTTTAAGATGTCAGGTGTGCTTTCTATCCTACCAGGATATTTTGTTTTCTGCTGTTTTCATTTGTTTTTTGGTGGAAATTCTACACGATGCTCGTAGATAACTTGCAGATATAGAAAGTGGCTCAATTACACATGTTTTCATTCATTCACCGCTTCTGTCTGCGGTCAGTTAGGAGGCAGTGCTGTGCACAGAAAACCCACTGGACCACGGCCACTCGCTCACCTCATTTATTCAACTCAATGGCCGTGTCTGTCTCTCAATGTGTCCTTGTTTGATTCATTGCACCTCCACCATTGTGATTCTCAGCGTGAGTGAACTTGGAAGCAGCAGGTGCATGAGAATATAGGTCACACAGCACATAGAGATGAGCAGTTTATACAGCATCCTCTGATACATCAAGGACGCCCAGCTGGCCTCGCACTACCACAGGAAGTCATTAAATGATGTATCAGTCTATGAACAATGCTGTACTCGCATTAGGAGGCTCACCACCCACCTGCTTTTGTGTAGGATGCCAAAAAAATGGGCAAAAAAAGTAAAAACATTGACTGTCCAGCTACGAACAGCACATCCAGTTACCTCTTATTCAGTGTATTATTGTATTACTGCTTGCATTCAGTAATAGTTGGCCACATTTAACCATCAGATAAAGAAAAAACTTTCTGAAAGGAAACTTGTCTCTAATATTTCAGCATCATTCATCAGACATTCACAGTTTGTATGCAGGCATCACTTTTAATATGTCTTATTTCACGGCTTAAGGAACTGAAGTGAGGGGAACGGATGCACTCGACGGCGGCCTTTAATCTCCAGAATACTGATAAACAAAAAGAGAGCGAATCTGAGAGCTGCAATCAGTTTGCAATCACACAGGAATGAAAGTCAGCAGCGGCATCTGAAAGCCTCAGTCTGAGACTCAGAGGATCACTTCGCTCTGCACATTACTGGCTGTGAACTGTCGTTATAAACATATAACACACAGACGAACATATTGATTACATCTGTAATTGTGTGTGAAAGGAAATCAGATTAAAATCTTTATTCCTTTAAAAGGCCTCGCAGCTCAATCAACAGGATTTCTTGATAACAGTATCTTTTTGTTTGTGGTAAAATGTTGTTCTTCTGTCATCTGGCTGCATCGATTATGAAATAATCGACAAGGAAAAGGCTGTTTGTTCCTTTTGTCTGCGCGTGATTTTTAATAACTGTGACATTTTGCTGTTTGTTATTTACATTATTAATGGAAAGAGATTTAAAAATGGACTTCTGCTCTTTTCACTCTAATTTTCAAGTCAATCAATCAATATCCACTCAGCCGCTGTCCAAACATGTTGCACAGGTTTCCCTTAGTTACCATCCCCCACTGGTCCTGCACACACACACACACACACACACACACATGATTCGACAGGCCACAGACAGTGTCCAGTGTAAACCGTGAACCTGCTGACTTAAAGGACTGTTCCAACATGATTTCCTGCATTTCCTCTTTGAAGGCCAACACTCCAAACCACCTGACTTCAGATTGCACACAGCACCTAATTAAAAGTGGAACAGCCGAGGTATCATTTTATTGTTTTGCAGTTCTGTTTTAGTGTCACTCTTTTATGCTCCCATAAACTAAAAAAGGACTATTTTATTTTGGCAACCATGTCAGTCTGCAAAGCTCGTCAGTCATCTATAACAGTGATTTGTGGCAGATTGTGCATCTGTGATTGGCAGAAAGTTAAAATCGGTTCGTGTTTCTGACTTTTCTGCCATCAGGCTGAGTTGAAGCAAACTGGCGGGGGGAGCTCGGAGTCGGACAGGCAGCCGGTTGTTCAGGAGGTGATTACAGCCCACAGAAGCCTCGGTTAATGATTCGCAAATAAAGTTTCAGCAAATTGAAACCAGTTAACGTCCGTCTATTTATCTACTGTACTGACAAGTCTTCCGTGCATAACATAATTCTGACATGGGCTTACATCACTGTGGGGATAGAGCAGCATTGTTAGCCTGTCGCTCCCCTTCCCCAGCCCCCCCCCCTTCAGTCAATGTTCAAAACTACTCAATTAAAAATCACCAATATTGCGTCGTTACACTGAGTCCACTGTTCCTTTGTGAGCATGAGCACAACTCAGTAAATTATCTGGAATCTTTCCAAATAACATTCACTCAATAGAGCACAAAATGTGTACGAACCAGCAGCTCAAACGGGTCAAAAACAAAAGGAAATTATTACGTGTGCTTTTTAAATGTGGCTAAATATTTGAGCCAAGGTTTGTCCAGTAAGATGGAGCAGGATTGAGGCGAGAGAGAAAAAAGGACTGACAGCACATTGTTGTTTTTGAACGAGTGCCGTCTCGTCCTTTCTCGCTTCTGTCTTTATGGATCAGCGTCAAAACATATTAAAATATACAATTTAAAAACAGACATAAACAGCTTAATCCTTGAACACTTTGGAGGGGAACGATCTTCTTTTTTTTTTTTTTTAATGAGACGAGCAGCAGTCGTACATTGTGATGTGAAGTGAAGCGCGCTCGTGGCTGATTAGTGCAGGTTGATCAGGAAACTGAACACATCTCCAGTAACGCAGCCATGGCGGAGCTTCTTCCCTCCAACCTGGAACACTTTCAACAGGCCGTGTTGTCTGTATTCCTCTGTTTTCTTTGATGGGAACCTTCCTCTTTACTGGCCTTGCAAATTGGATTTCCTTTGGGACAATAACTGGCGTGGCATCTCGTATCTGATGAGGCTGCAGTCCGACTCCGAGAGGAGAAACTGATCTGATCTGTGCGCTCCAGCGATCATTGATTTCTATTTCGCTGAGTCTTTCCTGAGAAGTGCAGGACTGTTATGTTTTTGTGCAAGAAGATTATCTCATCATTTAGCTCCCAACAGTAAAAAAAAAAAACCTGTAAGATTACATTAAAATATCAGTAATGTCGGTCATTATATCAAAACATGGGTTTTTAGTTTTTAAAGCCACATTGAACTCCAGAGCTTTTATTGTTCTTTGCACCTTTAATTGCTTTTTATTGCCACGTCTGTAGATTTGCTGCTGCAAAGACTCTGTTTTCATCCATTAATCTCTTTAATTTCCAGTTGTCTTTGAAAAAAAAACCCTCCACAGAACGGCAAACATGTCCGTAAATACCAACATGACCCGAGGAAGTGGCCCTTAGCAAAAAGCACTGAAGCGCTATCATCTCGGTGTTTGTACATTAAGTCGCTCGGGGGTTGAAATATGTCAGCTAATCGCCCGGACGTTAAAGAAATGAAACGGTTCCACATGACTCTTTTCCGGTGTCGTTTCCCCGCAGAGTGCGACTGAGGTTACTGATCACAGGTTAGCCGTAAAGGTGCTTAAATAGCGATCCATCCCCGGAGAAAAGTGCGTCTACAGAGACGGAGTGACACTTTAATTTTTGCACTATTGATTGTGTTGTCATAAACACGACAGTATACTAACTATTTACTCTCCTGCAAATATTCGGGCATAAATAGTCGAGCTTGACTGCACGAGAGCGATCCAACAATATGCTAATGACAGCATGCTAACGTTGACAGGAAATGATTGCTTTGGCTGTGACTGAGCTGCTGGGCGTGTCTCCTTCATTAATCTCCCTCTTTCTCTTCTCTCTCTCTCTCTCTCTCTCTCTGTCTGTCTGATCGTCGCAGCTCGTTAAAGAGGGGGGTGGGGACGGTGGATCGGGACGGGTGGGGGTGGGGTTCACAGGTGCAGCCAAACGGGGGCTGCGCCGCGCTTAATAGCGTCGTCTGATCAATTATGGCCCCGGCTGAGGCACGATGTCTATACATATTTCATGAATATCAGCGGATGCAGCCCGGCTGCCTAAAACCTCTCCACCTCCACCCACACACACACACACACACTCCCCCCACAATCCACCAGCACTCAGCCTCCACCCTCCCTCCCCCCAGAAGGCCCAGATGAAAGTGAGGCTTGACTTGTTAGCGCCCTGCATCAGTCATATCTGGACAGGAAGGTGGGGCAGCACAGCGGGGGGGGGGCCCAGCCAACTTCACCCCGAGCGGCGGGGAAGCTCTGGTACCTCTTTGTCTTTGTCTGCCGGCACAAACACCGTCTGCAGGGTGGAGGATCCAGGCACGTGGCAGGTTTGGTCTCATCCGGTCCATCAGCGAGGCCGGTCTGTGGTCACTGTGTGAAGGTGATGCAAACATTTCATGTCGTTTTTGGTATTTTTGGGTGAAAACACAGGTGGTGTTTGTTGGAAAACAACTCTGAGCCTCCATTTGAACATCTATCTACCTGTCTGTCTGTCTGTCTGCCTGTCTGTCTGCCTGTCTGCCTGTCTGTCTGTCTGTCTGTCAGCCATGTTTCATATCCATCCATTTATCCATCCTGATCCTCAAAATACTGATTTTTTCTCAAAGCAGCGTTGAAATTTAACAAGCTAAGCTGAGGATGTGTCATTTATTCACACACTCACTCCTCTGACTAACAGCCGGCCTATTTCATCCACCTATTTATCTCACATCCACCCTATTCATCC
>JAQNCA010000032.1:22345944-22356180 GCA_029783725.1 Acanthurus tractus | reverse complement strand
GTAAACATGCTGAATGGGCCCAAAACAGGGAAGCATGAGGAAGCCACAGAGGCCCAGTGAGCAACACTCATAAGAACGAGTGGGTCGCCATCTTTGAATTCAGTTTTTCTACCTGCATCCATTCAGTTTAAGGTGGGAAACTAATCACTGTTTGGACCAGCAGGTGAAGACATGTTGCGCCTGCAGAAAAGGAGTGTAAAACCTGCAGCAATTTGAACAGATGCGCCACCTATAGGTTGTAATTGCTACTACTACATGCTTTTTTTTATTAATAGCTGTTGTCGTCGGGGTCCGACGCTTGTACGCACCTTTAGCTAAACAAAAAATATAGAAACCCATGAGGAAATAAAACACCTAATACATTATTTAAACTAAGCACAGTTCAACTTGTGTCTGTAAAAGACTGAATGCACATCTTCCTCTTCAGAATTAAGGACTGAGATCTGTGTTATTTCATAAATAATTGCCTGGATCACAAGCAGACTTTAAATAACATTATTAATGAGGAGAGTCTTAGCTTTTGCTTTTACTCCAGCCTCATCAATCTGAAAGTTTGAAAATATATTCAGGGAACGATGAGGGAAATTTAAAACCACCATTAAACTGACTTCAACAATGGATCTCCAACTGATTTGAACAGAACATTCTATCCCATAGATCGACCGCGCTGGGAGACTTTGGACGAGACGTCAGACGTTACCTTACATTGCAGAAATTAAAATGCTTTCCCAGTTGCTGCAATTTCTCAAGCTCCTCAGCAGACAGCTGTTGCCATCTGCACATTTGGAAAAAGGAAAAGCTTGTGGGAGAAAGCGGGGGGATGGGGGGGGGGAGCGTTTTTGCTGGATCTTCGCAGATTCCACGGCGATTAGGAGCACCTTCTCTTCTCTCCACGTAATGCCTTTGAAAGCGAAGTTGAGGATTACTAATTGGATTAAATGGAGCCAGTGACATATATTGCACCTCTCACCAGTACAGAGCGTGTAATCTGGCCTTCTTTTTTTTTTCCTAAGATGTCCCAAAAGATGGGATCACCTTTTGGTCAAACAGCATGGGTGATTTTCCTTTTTTTTTAAAAAAAAACAAGGTGTTAGGTGGTGCTTCTGTTTTTGTGACCATCACTTCTCATACATGCAAATTGAAACAGTTTCTGCTGGACTTACATGCTTGTTTCTCACATGCATCCCGTCTTTTCAAAAAGCTAAACGTGACACTGAGTTATGGACAGCAAAAATGTTGTAAGACGAGTTCAGTAGATTAGTGATAAGGCGTCAGACTGAGCGCAAATTAAGTCAAAGATTTTGTACATCAACTGTTTTTTTAAATTTCAGATATTTCAGCAAAAACTGGTCATTATCAAAAACTTCTTCAAACATTTATACTATAGTAGAAATGTCTACTTTAGATTAAAGTATTGGTAGTAATATTAGAAACACATCTGACTATAGTGCAGCTGAACACAACCTAAACACTTAATATGACCCCAATGTTAAAACAGATAATTAAATTAATATTTCCATTACAGTGTCAGATAATGGAGTATTATATCCCTCATAAAAGTCGACTTTATGGCAGCACAAATGCATTAGACTGCATTAGACTGTAAACATGCACCCAATAAAAGGGCCCACTGAGTGAGTTTACCTTATTTTATCCAATATCTTTTGTATTTCTTTTTCATGAGCAAACTCTAAAACACATTTTCATCACATTATGTTCAACAATAAAGTTTTTATTTTCCTGACTGAAAGAAAAAAAGAGAAACTCTGCAGAATATCAACCCCCGCCTGAGATGCATTGAGCAATCATAAGTTCATGGTTTATGCATGGACACTTTTTTTTTTTGTTTTTAAAGCAGCTTGTTTTTGTTCATTCTGGTCTTCTTCATGTAAATGGAAGAAGCCAACCGCAACAATTGTCAATGGAGCTGTGGGACGTGGCACTGGCGCGGCGCTCTGCCCACCCTGCCCCACTGTCGTAATCGGCCCAAGAGGCAGGATGGGGGGGCCGTGGCAGCAGATAGTATTTCTCCTTGGCCAAAAGGCGCTGCCCAGACAGAGAGCTCTTTGTTGCCCCCCTCTAAGAACAGCTTTCACTTTGCAATTGTGGAGGTAATTCCAGAGCTGTGCCCCATGAGTCCACCCCCCTCCCCCTTTTGCCAAAATCGTGACCTGCAATCGGAAAGACCGTTCAGCCATGGTCGCCTGGTCGTCAGCTCTCAGCGAGTGCGCGGCGCAATGATAACATTACAGCACAAAACAAAGAGAATGTAATTTCAGAGCAGAGGGACTGAGGTGGAAAAACTTGTTAAATGCAGGTTCGGTTGCCAGATTAAACACCGGACACCTGTTTGATTACTCAAGTGGAGATTACATAAAAAAAACTGACTACCAAACATAGACAGCATGTTAAAAAAGTGGAAATAGCCACCATGACGTCAGCTTTTGCTTCGTGGAGTTTGGCATCATGCATCACCATATTGGTTTTTTAAGAGAAGCGGGTGACCAAATCTGGACTTGAGGATGAAGCTGGGGCAGATATGCATCACTACTAATGCATGTGTGACATTTAGCAGACAGCCAGTGACGGCTGACAGTCAAACCAGCCCTGTTCTTAACTCTGCACAACTTCATATTGTCTAAATAAGTGAATAATAGTAAATTCAACCCCCCATACATTTGTTTTGAACAGGTTAATTAGCTATTTAGGCCAAAACTGTTGTTTTGGAACCTGACCTGCCTTTGGAGTCAGCCTCAAGTGGCCACTCGAGGAACTGCAGCTTTATGTCTAGGCCCTGGATGTTGCTGTTGTTGCTTTAGAAAATGATGTCAAGGGATCCTGATCAAGTTTTGTGTATTATGAATTGAAAACAAGAAAACTTTGGCAAATCATAAGTTTCCTATGTGTTTGTTTAGCATTTGCATAAATGCAGGTAATTTTACATTGGAGTGAATTCAAAGCCTTGTGTGTTGCGAACAGCTGCATCTCACAGTCTTGCAGATGGAGTTTGCTTAGTTTGAGGATGGAGAGCAGCGGGTGGGGTAAAATGTGGGGTGTAAGGTTTTAAAAGCCCTCAAGTAAAAAATTAAATCAGAGGAGAGAGCGACTTGAGATGAGGCGGTGTATTGGACAGAAACGTGACCCCAAAAAGTCACCACCACCACCACCACAAACCCCCACCCTGGCCACCACTCCCATGCGCTGCGCCCCGGTGTATTCCTCTCCTTCCTATTGAGGATGCATTCCTGGCACACCACACCCAAGATCACTGTAATGAAAATTCCTGCGCCGATGCCAGAAGGATCCAGTTGCCTCTAATCCTTTTGCAGAGCATCACCTGATCCCGAGGCCGGCGGAGGTTGGGACTGTGGCCCTGCCAATGGTTGGAGGTGCTTGAAACATGGACAGAGTGTGTGTATGTCGGGGTTTGGGGGGGTTTTGGAGGGGTTGGTGACAGTCAATAGTGGCTTAAAATCCATCTGTTGAGCAAATATTTCAGGATAACTTCATCCCCTCCATTCACATCCACCTCTGCTTCCTCTCCAGCTGCCTCCACCTTTACCTTTCCTGGGGTTTTTGTCATACGTGATCATCGTCACGTAACAGAAATATTCCGTTACTGTTGGCGAATAAGGAAGCTTCAAGCCTCGCACACAATACCATCAGACTGCAACATTATCGAGCTCACTCCGCTGTTTTACCTTCAGTGTCAGCTGGATTCATGAAATATTAAATCTTAAAACGTCTACAACTCTTCAGACTCTGTTTTCCAGAAGAACTAATGATTCAAATGTCTAAAACTGTAACAAACTCGCCACAAAATACGGTTCGATCATTTCCTCTGGCGAAGGCTGCATTGTCTGGGAGCGTTATTATCAAACCACGAAAGGAAAGATATGTTCCATATGATTTCAGGTCCAACCCACTAAGAGAGCAAAAAAAAAAAAAAAAACTTGTGTATTTTTGTATCAGCAAAACCAAGCTGCTCCTATTACAAGAGTCTATTGAGCAGTAACGTGGAGAGGCAACCTGATCTGTCAACGCAGAACCGGCATTGAACAGAGTCCACTGATACAGGGATCAGTGTGGAAGATGACACTGCTGTTTTCCCCTCGTTTTTTTTCATATATTTGCTCTTTTACAGCTTCACTTTCATCTCTGGGAACTTCCCACAGGAGTGACAGCTCTTTTTTTTCTCCTCCATACTTCCACTGGCCATTTGAACAGTTGTTGGAGGGTTTAATGCCTTGCTTAAGGGCATCTGAGCATCAGTGGGAGCTACAATTCACAGGGTACCTGCCGAGTAGTGACGATATTAGGTTTTTAGTTATTTATTTGTCATTTTTAAGGTGGAAGAAGTTGAGAATAAATAAAATAAACCTCTTTTTCGTGATTGTGCATCTTGAAGATGTAGATTTTGGAAATATTAATATGAAGAAGGAACTTTTTGTGCTTGAGTAGTTCTCTAGATTTTAACACTGTAATTTACAGGTGATTAAGATAAAAACAGCCCCACATTATTGTTATCCTTTGATGTAAGAACTAGTCAGACGGTTTATCACAATCAAGGCCTCAAGTGTGAGTAATACCTCCACAACCCTGAGGGCTCAACAGACGCCAGATCATTTCATAGCATTTTATTAAAGATGAGACAGAATTTTAAAGTGCTAAGAAGTTGTTGATGTCAATCATGATAGTAGCTTAATGATAAAGAGATATGAAGACATCATGATCTTCATTAATGCATTAATACATCCTGCACCTACTATCACCATTTGTCTAGTTTAGAGTATTTTTGCTGCAAATCAGAGCCTCAATTTGTCAAAAAAGACATTTTTATTTTTTGTTGATACTTTGTGGTCTTAGAAATCAATGACAAACATCAGCTTTAAGAATGACGGAGGATCGTAAAGAAGAAGCTCCTGACTGCACTGGTCACACAGCGAGATAAGAGGCAGAAAACACCAGTACCACCATGCACAGCCTCAACAGACCAGAATGCACTGCAGCCACAATACAGGTAGAAGTTAAGCTGTGAGTGAAGTTTATAAACCACAGCTGGATGCAACAAGTTCAGGCCCGTCTCTGTTATCCTCAGAGCCGTTCAGGAAAAACATACGAGCAGATTATATCAGCATTTACAGCATAATGTATAGAGAGGAGAGAGTGAGGGGGGGTTAACTGCTGCAGATATTGGTTAGATAAACACATTAACTTCTGAGTTTCTTCACTGTCTTTCTTTAGTTCCCAGTTTGTCCCAGCACATATTTTTCTCCTCTTTTCTCCACATTTAAACGACTGAAACTGTCATCTTCTTCACTCCAGCGTGAAGGTGAATGTTCTCGCTCGGTAATACAGCAGATCTGATTTCTGCATACAGATTCCTGATGAGGCAAAACATGTGTTCTCCAGCTCTTGATTTAAAACAAGCGCGCTGCTTAAAAAAGCTCGGAGGAAATAACTAATGAAAAACTTGGCAGAAAACTAACCACCTATATATCACCCTCTGCATGAATGTCACACGAGCTTTTAATTTACAGCATTAAAACATGCTACGGCTGCATTACTATTTACCTTTCCATATCCGATAGCCCCGGCCGGTTGCCATGGGGTTTCAGTCATATCCAATCCCGGCCCCTTTGGCACACACTCTTATCTCTGTTTAAATATCCGGTTACTTCCCCCTCTGGTCCAGGCACACAGAGACATGTCATTAAGAGCAGTATCTCTCCCCAGCCCAGGCTTCCTTCCTGTGCGTGTGGTGACGGATTGATTTTCTCCGGTAGGGATCCACTGTAAGAAATATTCATCTAAACAGGTTATTTAATCTTGTATCGAATCCTAAAATGGCAAATTTTTTTGTTCCTTCTAAGAGCAGAAAGAGTGAGAGAAAAAAAACAGCTAACAGGAAAGAGAGATGATTTCACTTTTCTACAATTCTTTCCAGAAGATTTTCAAGCCAAGTGACGTCACCTCAAAACGAGCGGAGCGATCGACCTTGTTATCACTTTTTCCAATAAGTTAGTATTTCTTTTAATAAGTGAAGTTGCACAGTAAAAAAGAAATGAAGTTATGTCACGCTACCAAACTTCTTTATTGAATTAAATGATTTAAAAGTGGAATGAAGTCGTCTATAACTTTTATCAACCTCAAATTGCGACCATGAAGTTTTAAAACTAATTAAAAGTTGGAACCGGTTATATACTATAATGTTGTTTTTTCTTAATTATAACTTATTATAGCCATCTGGAGTGAAGCGAAACACTAAAATATGGGCTTATTCGCTCGCTTTGCTCCGCCACCGAGGACTGTTGATCACATCTGTTTGGTTGCAGCTATTTGCCGGATGACGACAAGGCCAGCGAATCATATAAATAACATATATCGATTGTGATTGTTCATTGACATTTTCACTGCATATCAATAGAAACAGAACAAAAACTGTTCATCAAACCCAACACTGGATGCACATTCATTTTCATTAACTTGAAAAGACGTGAAACTTTTGATTCGCTAATTAATTCTCAACCCTACTCGTCAAACAGAGTCAGAACACCTCGACGTGTCTTTAACACAGAAGGTACCTCTCGTTTTCAAGTAACCACAGTATAAACCCATCCATGGCGACATTGAACACGACGCAATCAAGTAAAAATGCAAAAAAGTAAAAAGAGCAGTGACGGTCTGGGCAAAGTGGTTGGTCGCACACTTACATTTAGGAGTCTGAGGTTTGAGTTTTATCGAAGACTGAAACCTAATTTTTTTCCACACCCAAATCTGTTTTTTTCTTTTTGCCCAAACCAAACAGCGGCCATTTTTATAAGGTCAAACACTTTCAATGCTGCAAATCCAACACATATCACTTTTACATACTGATGCTCTTTTCAGCAGCGAGTAAATATAACATCATGAATGATGATGCAAGAATGAACTCAAAAAAACAAATAAATCACCCTGCTTAACTTAGTTATATTAGCATGATAGAAGCAAACTGTTATTTCTACCATAGTCAGTTGCAGTAAAAATGTCTTTAAAAAGCCCTTAAAACTAACCAAACGACTTCTTAACGTGCTCATTTTTTACAGTGGAGTCTCGGGTCTGTGGCTTGGCGTCTGCTCTCCGGAGCAGCCCTTGGTACCCACAAGGGTCAAATCTCCCTCCTCTGTTTCTGAGAGAACAGAGGCTGTTAGGGGAGGCCTGCACTCCGATATCTTTACAAATCAATGGAAGCACTTCCTCTCCCCTTGTCCTCCTCATGCACCGCGGACGTATCGATTACACCAACGTACGTAATACATTCCCGTGTTTCTTGACTGCTTGTAAATACGCAGCTTAATGAGAGATTTCGGTCTTGTGTTAAATGGAGGGGGGTCTTTTCCCTTCGAGGGTTAAAACCTCAATTTAAGAGAGTTCATTTTTCATGCTGTACCCAACCCCCACTGGTCATGGCTTTGGAGGAATTTCTGCAGCATAAATGCACAAGGGTTACCCTCAAAGCCGTCCACTGTACAGCTGTGGGCCATGAACACCCCAAAAAGACACAGCCATTTATCCTGAGGTATAAAATTTTCTTTCAGCACCCCCCGGCTCTCCCACAGGTTTCGTCACGATCGTGTTACACGTCCCGGCGGTAAAACCATGGAGGGGGGTGGCGACTTTTGCACGTCTTCATCGTAAAAATGTTTGTCCATTGTACGGATGCCCCGGAGTTGAACTCTTAGGGAGAGTAAACAGAGGGGGGGCAGGGGTGGGTTGACGGCTTCGCAGGCCTTTCCTTCTCTTTCAGCTGCACTAATGATGTTGTGCCGGTCCACAGCTGTTTTTTCGTGGCAGGTGTGCAAGTGGGAGCCACAGCAGACTGCACTCGGCCCCGGATCCGGAGGAATGCCAAAAACAAGACGGAAGGAGAGGAGACGGGGCGCATAGCGAGGCGGAGAAATGAATATCCACACAAGATACAGCTCCCTGAGCTCCCAGAAAGCTGGATACAATATTCAATTGAGAATTTCCCCTCAACACCTGGCCACCAGCATAAGTAGGATATTGATGTGGGTCCCGCGCCAGAGCCCCACAGCTTGACTCATTTCAAATCCTCTGGCGATTTCATGCGGTATTTAGCCGAAATGCTTGGACAAGAACTCGTCTGGAGTTCTTTCCTGAGACAGAGGACACAGCCAGTATGTCTTGAGCGTGCACTCCGCTGGTCGGGGCCGTGGGGATAGAAATGGCCCGAGATCATTTCCTGTTTGGAACCGGGATCAGGAGCAGAGGTGGTGGGGGGGTGGTGGGGTATGCACAGAATATTTGCTGTGCGGATTGGAGAAGATCACCGTGGAGATTACTACCAGGCTATTATAAGACTGTACGTACTCTACGGGAAAAAAAACAGAAGAAATGTGGTTTTTAATCATTTGAGTGGTTCAAGTTTAAGCTGCCGTGAAAAGCTCAGATCCATCAGGAGCTGAAACAAAGGTGTTATGTAATTAAGACATTCAATCTGGTTCAAATCCCTGTAAATTGATTGTGTTACAGATAATCTGCTCAGTCACTTCTGACAATTTTTATTTAAGAGATCATAATATTGATACTCATCTACTTTTTCCTGTTTTTTATAGTGTTATAATTGCATAAAAATAAAACTTAATTTGAACAAAAACCTAAATCCATGTGTTCAAACAGCTTCCTTCCTGCAGCAGTTCAGTGCTTTAATGTTATCAGACATCCGTAAGCCTCCTCCGTCTTTTCTAATCCGACTCTTCACTCCATCGTGTCTAATAAAACAATAACGGCTTAAAAAATAAATTTTTTTGGATTTGGCTTTCCTGTAGGACGTTGAGACCAGAGGGAGACCTCTGTTCTCCCTCGACTAGCGCCTCTGGCTAATATTAAAGCCGAGGCCATACGTGGTAAATATTAGCTTTTCTCTCCCGTGTTGACAGTGTGTGCTTTTCCACACACACACGGAACAAAGGTCTGCCATATTGTACACCCACCTGGGAGCTCAGATGGGACGGAGTGGAGGTAGGTGTTCATTGCTTAACAGTGGTGGCTTTTCATTGTGTGACTTGTGATTATGCAGTTGAAAGGCCCCTTCAGACCGGATGTGTAATGCTGATAATGGGAACAGGAGGCTCATTCTGCTGCTGCTGTGGACACGACAGCCACACAAACGGCTGAAAGTAAAAACTCAGCAGGATGCTCATTATTTAACGCTCCTCCATCTTTGATGTCCGGCGCCTGATGGTGGGATGCATTTGTGCCGCACGTCATATAAATTATCCGACAAACTTTTTGTCACCATTGCGAAGCTCATTTTTCTTTTCTTTTCTGTTGGTGATTTGAGCGTCTGTAGATGGCGCTGCATTTTGTTTATTTGTGGCTTTCACCGCTACCTGCCCAGTTCCTCTGTTTATCAGCAACATGAAAGGATTCACTTCCTGTTTGACCTCCTGTCTGATAAGAGTACAGAGCCCGGAGACAGAAAATCTAAAAGCTTTTAATTATTTGCTTATTGGATGCTGTGATAATTTAGTTGGCTGCAAATTTATTCAACAAAACTTTCTACATTCTTAAAAAGGTATCTTTTACATTTATTTTTGCTGATTAAATTTCATGTTTAATGTGGTATTTGAAGGCAATAACAACACCTAAACTATCAGATATCTTCAGTTAAGGTCTGGAAATCTGCATGCATGCACATCTATGGTGCAGAATGGAGGTCTGCCTGCAAATCTTGCTTCCTCACCTCCATCGCCGTTCAAATGTTTGGTGAAGTGGCCATGTTTGTTCGGACTGTCCGTGTCAGAAAGGTGCTATGCTCTTTTTTTTCCCATTTCGACAGCCTCAAACTCCGCCTGGGATGACTGACTCTTTCCATGCAAAAAAGCAAAAAGCAGCAGCCAATCAGAGGGACACTTGGTGGGTCTTTTCAGGTGACTCATATTTTTGAATATTGGGCAGTCCTCATTACAGTGATAGAAAATTTTCCAGACACAGCCCCCTCAACTTTCAGCATCAGACAGATATGTTGGTGTGTGTTGGGGGGTCTGCTCCAGCCAATAAGTGTTAAATTTAGACATTTTCATCAAACTAGCTAAGAATGAATGGCAAAAACATTTTTCCTTTAAAGTATAAATATAACGTTCGACCGTCGCTGTGCACACGTCGGTAAAATGAGAAGCGTTTGTCTGACGTTAGCTCCATCTCAGTTAGCTCCAGCTCCTCACCCAACCCGTC
>JAQNCA010000032.1:22298774-22313557 GCA_029783725.1 Acanthurus tractus | reverse complement strand
TCCTCCTCCTCCTCCTCTTCCTCCACCTCCTCCTCCTCCCCACCATCATCATCATAATCATCCCCTCCAACTGGCCTTTGTCCATAAAATGGCAGACAAAGACAAGAGACAGGAAGGAGGCCTGGAGAAGAATGTGGTATCAGATAGCTGGTAACGCTGCATAGACACATTGCAGGCTGGGAGAGGGGGGGCGGGGGGGTGTGAAAGTCTTACACTTAAGTTCCTGTGTGTGTGTGTGTGTGTGTGTGTGTGTGTGTGTACCCCGGAGCAAATGCTCAAGAGGCTCAAGCCCCAATGAAACACCTCCATGTTGAATGGCCCTTGACACCTGATAAAACACCGGGTCGTCCCTGCAGGCTCTTTATGGCTCCTGAGGAGGAAGGAGGCGACTGAACGACCGTCTGTCCGCTGACGCACCGCTCGTCTGACAAACAGGAAGCAGCTACCGTCACCTGAGAGTCATCTGCTCCAAACAAAACACTCAGCCGAGCTACGACACCTCACCACACACAGACAGGTTGCTAAGAGATCACTCAAAGTCAAAGAGATCGTTTTTTAGATTTAAAATGTGTTTCCACAAACTCGATCTGGTTGCTTTGGATGATCCACAAACTCACTGTCGACAGTTTTAATGGGAAAATACATGTTTTTCTGCAGAAAACAGACACCAGTTCCACATGTTATCTGTTAACTGTGAGGTTTGTGGATTAATTTCAGTAACCAGCACATCTCGTCTGCAAAGACGATCGACTTTTTTCAGTGCAATTCCATTTATTTCCTTTTTGGGGGGGGCTGGAGGCAGTTACATCCAAACTAAAAGTGTCTACAAGCTCAATTTTTGAAATATTTAAGAGAAAAAATGTGATTTTTTCTTTGCTAACCTTTTAAATAAAACAGAGAGGGAAGAGTTTGCCCAGCTGCTACATTTCTGCAGTCAAGTTAATTTATATTTGTAAAGACTTTTCTAATCTTGCAGGACATCCCCTCGTGAGCTTTTCCAGATTGACTTTCCGCACAAGCCGGTGCTGCAGCATCGCGGAGGTCAAGCAGATTAACTGCAGTTAAAGTCGTGTTTACGTTCTTCGGTCCACGGCTACTTGGACTCTCCGAGTTGGCCTGTTTTTTCTTTTTTTTTCCTGCTTTCAAGCCAAATAGCAATCTCTATAATATCATCTCTGTTAGGTGAAAATATCTCCAAGTTTGGGGGATTTTCATCTTTTAAGTTCAACTAAAGGATTACATGTTCCTCTGCGGACTGAGAAAAAAAAATCCTCCAGACCAAACCCTTTCAAAACCTGTTATATAAACTCTGCATCGCACGGTGGTCGAGGCAAACACAAGGCTGCTTTTCTTATTTACACAGATGTTTACATTCTGGATACACAAGCTTTTTGCCCGTCAACAGCAGCGTGCTCGCTTTTAGACATCGTGAATTACGGCGGTGACTTCATCAGGTCCTGTTCTCCGATGTTTTACGGCTATCTAATATTTTTTTAAGCATCACTTTTATTCAGCGGAGGCCGAATGTGGATGTTGGAGTCGTTTCTGAACACATCAGCTCTCACATGTTCGCTCCAGCACGCCGAGATCATCCAAAAAAAACCCCCCGAATATCTGAGGAGATAACTTCCATAAACTTTTTGGTCATCGCGCTGAAGTATCCAAAAAGCCGCCTTCCTCTCCAAAATCCACCACCCCCACGTTCCCCCCCCCCCCTCTGATTGCTAATTTCTATTTATATGCCATGAGGGGAAATAATGAAAACCAGATGGGGGAGGCGGAGGAAAGCTGAGGCAGGCCTTTTTGGTGATGAACGCTGCGGAGGAGGATGACTGTTCAAAGAGTATCCTGCTCCTCCGTCGTGGCTGAGCCGGCAGCGGTGCCCTGGCTCAGAAGAAGGACTGCCCCAGTAGGATGTGTGGGTTGGAGGTTCCACCATGACTCACTTGGTAGTCATGCGTGTTTGCTCTTGTATGGCCCCGAAAAAAAAAACCCAAAACTGCAGCAAAGGGACCCGCCAAGGCTGACGACTCCAAACAGCATTACGTGGGCGTGTGGAGCAGCTAAATTTACTCTGAAACAAGTGCAAAGAGGAGGAGGTGGAGGAGGAGGAGGAGGTTGGGAGCATTTATACCATTGAATTACTTAATACTGACTCAGATTTCACTTTCACAGCGGAGTGGTAGTGATGAGTAACATGTGACGCAGTTGCAGAGCAGTTCACGTGGCAGGAGGGACTGAAAAAAGTGAAAGAAACTTTTCTCAGACTTTAAGATTTTTTTTTTTTTTTTTTTTTTTAAAAGACACCTCCGACGATTTAGATCTGAGATTTAAGAGACACGAGAAAAAGACTCGACAGAGCCAAGTTCTGGAAATGGTGGGAGTAGGATCTGTTTCCTTATTTGACTTAGGCTGGAAAATATCAAGTAAACAAAGTCTTCCTGTTCGCCGCCTCCTGAATACAGTTTAGATCTCATCCACCAACCCCCCCCGACCCCCCACCCCCCACCACCTCATCCATCCATACAGGGGAACTATGATGAAACCTGAAAAAAAAAAAAGAGGCCTCCTATTGTTTGTTATCATCCAGGAGCAAATGGGGCTCAAATTGCAGCTGTGAAAGGTAACAGGAAATTGACAAATCGCTAATCCACTGTTAACTATTCAGGGCAACAAAAGGTTCATTCCACCCAAAAAAAAAGGGGGGAAAGAAAAGCACAGTGAGCACAGAAGGTCCATTTGGAGGGTTTGTTTCATGCAAACTGCTGACAAATTGGAATGAGACTGCATGCTAGTCAGCGTTAGCGGTCAGCTAAGTGTCAGAAATGACGAGATTCCTCATTTTGTGCTCATGTTTAACCTCTAACTTCTTCTCTGTGAGATGTTCACAGCAGACTTTTAACTCCTCTGAGCTGCTGCAGCCTTCGTGTCGCTGCTCAGGCTGCAAAACTCTGAACGCAGCCTTACCCGGGCCCGTTGCACACGACACCTGAGGGCACAACACGACACATGTGGCTGATTATTGACACGCTCGTGTTGTTTTCTTGCCAACACTGCAGTTTTTCTCAAACTTCAGCCGCAGTATGTTTTTTTCCCCCCCACTTTGTTCCGGAGAAATTCCTGGTCACAGCTTGTGTTTCACCCCCCAAAAAACCTGTTGGCATTTCTGGCTGACCAACCGACTTTCAAAGTGATGACCTCATCCCCTGGGAGTTTGGAGGTGGAGGAGGGTGGTGGTGGGGGGTCAGCGGACTTCCCAAGTGATAAATTCACTGACAAAACAAAAAAAAAAAAGAGGCGGCCAAATGGGGGGAATGTGAGTCAGGGAGGAGGCGGTGGGGGGGGTGGCGGCTGGATTTGCCCCTGTCGTTGCCTTTAGTGCAGGAACCACGCCATAAAAGCCCAGCATTGATGGCCCCGGTTTATTATCTTTGAACAGGTGGCCCCGGCTACCCGTAATGGTCGCTCTCGTTTCTCAAGGCACACACTGTCGGCCTCCACAATATGGAGACCGTTTGGATGTTTGGGAACATCCCGATCTGGCCACGTTAAAGCCCGGGGAGTAAACTACAGCGCATAGTTTCGTGGTGACTTGTTGGCTGGTGAGTGGGGTCGGGGGGGGTGGGAGGGGGTTCAGAGGGAGACTTACTTCCTGTGAGCATAACTCATGGAAACGTGGAGGCTCTCTCTGTTGATGCTAGCAGCTTTGGAGCTAATCGTGTCAATGACCTGTATTGTTTAGCTTTCAAGGTTACCGAGGAGAATCACAGCAAAGAAGCCCTCCAAGAATGTAAACAGTCTCATTTCGAAGCTACAAGCTGTTTCTACTCACTGCTGAAAATTTTTTTACCAGGAATTCCACACCCAGCGTGAACACACACACACACACACACACACACACACACGCATGCACACATGCATACACACACACACAGTAAACAGTGATTCGCTGTTCGCCAATGAACTCGTGAAAAAAAAAGACCCCCATTCTCTTAAAAATCAGCCATCAGTCACATCTTTCACTCCTCAGGCAGGTTTCTGATTCTCACTGCTCAATCAAGACACCAGACAGTGCTATTTTTTCATTAATTAATATATTTTCTGCATTAAAGTTAACATAGTTTTTCTTTTGTGCCACCCTTTAATTTTTCAGTAAGTATTTGATATTTTGTTATATTCAGACATGAGTAAATTTAAGACTGTCTCTTGCAATAAATATCATAAAATAATAGAGCTTCACATAATAAATATTTTTACAACAAAAAAAAAAAATGTTTTAACAGACATTTTTTCTTTTTTTCTTTTTTAAAAAATAGCCAGAATTCCTCTTATGGATTTTTGAGCATACAATTTACACAAAATAAAAGAAACAAACAAAAACAAAAACAAAAACCAAAAAAAAAAACATGGGAGAATGCCACAGAATGTGTGTGAAGAGTTCAGATGGGTGGAAAGAGAGAAACATATCCAAGTGGAGAAAAAAAAATAAAAATACTATGAGATGGATGTGCTTTCGTTAATGCAACATGAGCATAGGAACCACGTTTTCTTTTTTTTTTTTAGTGTGGCAGCAACCAATAAACTCAAACATACCTGCTTGCTATGAATACCAGGTAACAGCTACATAATTGCCCTATAGTAGATCGTCCTTCACAGATTTGGTGAGAGGCAGCTCTCGGCGGGCACTCGGACCCGGAGGAGAGACTGCCTACCTAAAAACGGAAGAAAAAAACTTTTCTCATATATATATATATATATATATATATATATATATATATATATTAAAAAAAATAGTGTTAATGAGGAGCGGAGGATAGACATAGAGAAACAGTTAAGGCAAACACTGGTCTGTAAAAAACATGGTCCTGATCCAGAGAGAGAAAAAAAATAAAAACAAAAATAAAAAATAAAAATAAAATCGAGTGGTTTTCGTTACTCCTTTGCTTAGCTCCTTAAGGGGTTTCCGCAGCGAGGAGGGGAGGCGGGTGGGAGGTGCTTAGAATGTTTGATAAACATTAATTTGTGACTATCATCATCATCATCATCATCATCATCATCATCATTGTCATCTTAAGATCCACATCAAGAGTCTCCCGCACACACACACAAGCACAAACACACACAGGGGCGATCAGGAAGGTTTCTCCTGGCTCTGTGGGGCCCAACTCTCCAGTTTGCAATAGACAGTGTTGGAGTTCTTGCAGCGACAGCCGGGCCTGTTAACCCGGTCGTAACAGCCCTGGCATGCCTTCAGGCACCCCTTGACAGGTGGGTAGCATAGCAGACAGGGGAAGAGTACCGACATTAATCCCATGCACAGGAAACGAGAGCAGCAGTGGGAACGTGACAGCGAGCAGGGGTGGTCAGCGCACGAGTCCCCCTCATCGTCATTGGAGCAGTGGTAGAAGATGCCTTTGACCAGGCACATGCACGTCCCGTGCTCCAACGCGCTCTCGGCCGAGCACAGGCATTGGCCGTTGCACGCCAGACACGAAGGCAGGCTCCTGGGAGCCGTGCAGTCGCTGCACTTGCACTTCCCGCAGCGCTCACAGATGAACTGGTGCCCGGCGGCAGCCACCACCCCGTTGCCAGAGCCAGAAAAGTCTGATTTCCCTTTGCCCTGGGGTTTGAGTGGGGCCTCTAGTGGAGGCTGGTGGAAGTGAGGTCCCTGCTGGGGCTGTAAAAGGGCCTTGGGCTTGGGCTGAGTCCGAACAGGCCGCTCTGCTCTGTGTTGGTGCTGTAAGCTCATGCCAGGCCTGGTGGGGGGCGAGCGTGCCAAGAGTCCCTGCTCAGAGGAGGCACTGCTGTTGCTCCCTGAGCTGGCGGCACTTCCTGT
Source organism: Acanthurus tractus (assembly GCA_029783725.1). Classification (NCBI taxonomy): domain Eukaryota; kingdom Metazoa; phylum Chordata; class Actinopteri; order Acanthuriformes; family Acanthuridae; genus Acanthurus; species Acanthurus tractus. The sequence continues at coordinate 22,307,721 of JAQNCA010000032.1, read as the reverse complement.
GCTGGTGGAGCGGCTGAGCCCCGGCGCCCGGGACCCACCGTACTGCTGTCCCCCAGCCACGACCACCACGCCGCCCCCGACGTGGTGGTGGTGACCGGATGGCCGGTGCTCATAATTGTTGTTCACATTGACGAGGATGACCTCGTGAGTCCTCTCCTGCTTGTCCTGCGGCCTGGGGACCATGCGGGGCGCAGGGGGCCTCCGTACCACCGAGGGCCCCTCGGTATACTCGTTGTTGGAGCGGATGGCCTTGATTTGGTCCAGGGAGAGAATGGCGGCATGCTGGAGCTCCCGCTCGTAATCCGACCTCTGCCGGCTCTCTAGGGAAGGCTGCTGGATCACCACTAATGAACCGCCAGGGCCATGTTGACTTTGGAGCTCCATCTGGGGGGATCACCACTTCCGACATTCACCGTGGACTTGGCATGCATCGGAAAACCTGCCAGAGGGGGGAAGAGAGGCCGGGGGGGGGAGAGAGAGACAAAGGAGAAGCAGGGAGGGAGGGGACATCATCAGAGAGGGCCAAAACATGGCATAACTGAAACAGACACCGTCCTGATGAAAGATGAGTTTACAAGATTCCCAGCTCCTTTCACATCTAAAAACAACTGAATCCCCACAAATATCACATCATTTCATCATTATTCTCCACAATATGACATAGAAACTACTCTGCAACAGTACAAACATCAAGTCCAACACATCTTCAATAATTTAAGGTGGTATAAAGGCAGCAACAGATGAGGGGCTACTTTAAAACCTCATGTGTGTTTAAAGTTCACACCAACTCGGTGTTTTCCTCCTGTCAACCTGACAATATGTCACTTTTGATTCCGTTAAGTGAGGCAACCCGGGGGAAAAAGTTGACTATTAACTAGACTTTTTGTACCTTTCTCCCCAATACGCACACATCTAAACTTCAGTGGGCCCTACAAATACTTCCCCTCCTCATTTACATTTGTATGACTAGTTAACATTTAAATGCAACGCGGCGACGAAATGAGGACGCGATCCAAGGGAACTAAATGAGCTGCCTCACTTAGTATTCTATTACTACACCAAAAAGGATTTCAGGGAAACGGGGACAAAAGTAGAGAAAGAAAAAAAAAACTAAAGGTCAGACCAAGTTCCGACAAAATACAGACTTTAAGCTGGAAAACCGAGCGAGCGCCTGAAGAAAGTCGTCGGGTTAAAAAGTTTCACGTCCCGCTGCAGCAGGACGTGTGTTTCTCCACGTTTGTTTGAAGTCGATCATTTGTCTGATTTACGTGAACATGCCACAAATTAAAAAAAAAAAAAAAAAAACACCGTCAGGAATTAGACTCGAGCCTTCCAGTGGATGTTATGAAGCAACGCCGACCTGCACGAGGCCAAAAACCAATCTGCGTTTGCAAAAAAAAAAAAAAAACCCATAAAAAGTCTGCGTGTCCCGCAAAAAAACCGCACATCAAGCCTCCTCACATGGAGGAAAAACCTGCACCCAAAGCCAAGGTGATCGATCTGCCCTCCTTCGTGCTCTGCAAACAAACAAAACTGCTTTTATTTGAAATGATCTCCGCGTCAAGAGGCGCACTATAAATAGGATTATCCGCACACAGCGCGTTCATTAAAAAGAAAAAGACAGAAGAAGAAGTAGAAGAAGACGTCGTGCGCACGAATTACAAGTACGATTCAACAAAACACAGAACCGGAGATCAAGAGACATTACGGACGCATCCAGATAGACGGACGGGGGGGGGGGGAGAAACTTATGAATGAAAACAACCGCCGTGGGGGGAAGGGTGTTTGTTCCAGCGGAGCCACGGAGGGATACAGGCATGGAGATCCATCAACTTCATCAGCTAATCGCGATGAATTTAACCCGCTGCGGATGTTTTTTTTTTTTTCCCGTGCCAAAAAAAAAAAAAAAACGTAGAAAAACAACGCGGAGAGTCTCGAGCTTCGTGCACCAGCGCAACACAACATTTCTATCGCTGCTGCGGCGCGTACGAGGTCGCTGCGTGCGCTACTATCCGCTCCTATTTTACGGTAAAAGCAAAATAAGGTGCTTAATAAGGTGTGAAATAGTAAAGGAGATATGTACCTATATGCAACCATCCATAACGTCGAATCCATCAACCAGACAGCCTACCAAAACTCCATCCAAGAGGAAGGGGCAATGTCCAAGCGCAGGCTATAAGGTGTAATGCATAACATTCACAGCCTGAGGATTAATCCAAGTGCGAGTGTTATCCCTTTGCGTTATTCCCTTTTCTTGGTTAGTTTTTTTTCTGTGTTACAGAAGTTCAGCACGGGTTACGCATGCATTCGTTCCCAGGATAAAAACCAAAGTAAATCCACGGTCTGGAGCTCTCGCTGGTGGAGGGAAGGCAGGAGGGAGGGAAGGAAGGAAGGAAGGCACCCGGAGAACTGCTGCGCACTTGGGGAGGCCGATCTTCAGGCAAGACAACCCAGTTATAGAAGTCCCGCAGGAGAAGTTGTAAAAAAAAAAAAAAAATATTAAAAAAAGAAAAAAATAGCGTGAAACGTTGCGCGCGGATAAAAAAATATTAAAAACCGAGCACGAGCGAGCTTATATCCAAGCCTTTTCTTCCTCTTTGGGGAATCTGCGGGGAGCTGCGGTTCGGTTCTGCCTGATACTTATTGTTGCGGGGGGAAATCTGCGCTCGCGAAAAAAGCGTCGTCTGGTCGCAGACAGCGGTGCGCTCTCTCCGACTCTGCGGGCCTGTTCAGCACTGAATGAATGGGAACGCAGGGCTCAGTGTTTGCTCGACAAGCCAACTCCCATTGGCCATTCACTCCACTGAAAAAGGATACATCGCATCCGCTCCTGATTCATTGGGCAGATGTGGAAGGCCGGGCGATAGAGATGTGTGCACTAGTTAAGGTGGACTGGCTTTTTGTATTTTTGCGTCGGCTCGATGAGGGGGCTCGGGGAAGAAAAAAAAAAACAAAAAAACAGGCCTACTAGTTTCCGTTCTTGTGGGTTATGAATAATGGTGTGAATAAGGTGAATGTGACTAATAGTGATGTAATAAACGCGCTGTTTATTTATATTCTTGCAAATTTGCCATTTTTGGTAAAAGAGCCCCCCCACTCATGACTGAAACACGAGGAAAAAACTATTTCTACACATTTATGTCTCATTTGAACCGTTTTTTTTTCTGCTTATGAAAAATAAAGCACCACATGAAGGAAGCATTTGAAGTGTAATTAACTCCTAATCTGACTTATTCTACAGGGATATTTTGTCTGGTTAAAGAAATTCAACTTTATATTTCAAATATTTACAAAAAGTGATAATTTATTATCTAATAAACCGAAAAATCTGATCATTGCTGAAGTTTTGTGTGACATGTGAAGGCTGTTGGAGGCTTTAATTGACTATAAACATCAAAATAAGTGTTTTAAAGACTATTTTTCACATGTAAAGACACTTGAAATGACTAAAACTTAAGACTAATCTTAAATTACTGAAGTGTAACTTATAAAGAAGGTCCTTTGGGACTTTTAAGATCAATAACTTGATAGAGGAGTATCATTAAAAACGTTATAATCTCTCTAGTGTCACTGCATTAAGAACAATAATAGATTAAGTTCTAGTTTGATGTATTTTAAAGATTAAGAAGCACATGATCAGACCCCCACCAGAGTCTGAAGCACACAACAGGAGGAAGCGGAGTCTGCGGAGTTAAATGTGTGATTTCAGAGACAATTCGGGGAGAAAACATCAACAGGATGTCTTCTCTCCTCTCTGGAATGTTCCCATTACGCATGAACGCGTGTCATCAGAGGAAACAAAAAGTGTCGCGATGAGCCGGCGGCTTGCATAACTGCGCGATACCGACTTTTTCCCAGCATTTGAAGTTTCATAGGCCGACTTTTGGAAGCGGGAGGGGGGGGGGGGAAGGTGGTGGAGCTGGCGGGGCTGGTTGAGTCCGGGACCACCTTAAGAAAAAAGCAGCCCTGCAGCCAGGGGAAAGACTCCCCCCCCCACCCCCTCTCCCCGCGCTCCTGCCACCCCTCCTCCCCTCCTCCCCTCCTCCCCTCTGTTCCTGACTGTCTGGTTTGATTGGTGTCGCGGATGCGCTACATCCGGATCCATGAGAAAAGGAAGTTCAATACAAAGTCAATTTATCCCATTCAGATGGAAAAATCAATAGATGCGTGACCTCCAGCGCCACTTCGGGTCAGCAAATGCGTTAAAAAAAAAAAAAAGGGGGGGGGGGAGGAAACGCAAAAGCACCGCTCGCGTGAACGCACCGTTGAAGCGACGGTGGCGGCGCAGACCGAGAAGTTTTTTTTTTTTTAAAGGCTGGATGTTAAAACTCAGCCTCTCGGTGATGAAGCAAACGCGGGTAGACCGACAGATGGCCGCCTGGATCCCGGCTCTTAGTGGTCGGAAGTGCGGACGGAAATCTCACGATTACAGCAATTAGCTGATTTTCCATGGATGGATGTGATGAATATACCAGCCGCGGCTGTTTTTCTCCCCGTGGATACAGAGCAGCGGTTCCCCGAACAGAGGGGGGGTTTAGGAGCCATCAGGGGTCCTTAGAGGGGGGGTGGGGGTGGCAGAGGGTCCCAGATAAAAGTCTAATCCCACTATCTAATCCCATAGATGTTACTGCAAAGGGATATCTGTTCTGACAGGAGAGATGACTCTCAGCGCTGTCAGGAGAATCCGGTTTTGAATCGTTTCTTGCAGGAATATTCTGTGCAATCTTGTCAAATATGGACCTCAAGTCATTTTCTGTCTCAGTGAACAAATTCAAAAACCTGCGATCTGACTGTGCAGTTACTCGAAACCCTGCAGGAAACATGTGTTTCCGAACAGCCGCAGATATTTAGACTTAAAAATAATAAAACAGTGGTACTGAAAACTCTGGAAAAAGACAGAATCTCCTTGGATGAAGCAGTAGGTGAAAGCTGAGCTAAAGCAGACGCGTCTTAAAAGTCTGAAAAACCCAGTCAGAGCTCCCAACCACATCTTCGACTGAAAGAATGCCTCCGATGTTATGTTAGCTGGAAATTCGGCCTGCAGGGTCCTGACATAATTTGTGCATTTTTATTTAACTTTTCTGCAAAAGTAAAATCTGATGCAAACTTATGATTAGACTTCTTTTTAAATATCTACTTATCAATGATTTTTCTTCTGCTGTTAAAAAGATGAAGCGACCAAAGACAATGAATACATAAATAATGTATTTATTACATTATTAATAGTTATATAATCAAACAAGACACTTTGGCTTTTTAAATCAGAAACCAAAAAATGACACAATATCATCCTGCTGAGTTATGAGTGTTGTGTTTTTACAGAGTGTTGGTTCGAAATATACAGTTTGAGTGTAAAAACAAATGACAATATTAGCATTTTAAGTTTCTATTTGGCAGAATGGCTCCAAAAACCAGTAAAACTTCAGATTTTTCTTGCAGTTTTAATGCAGAAACTTGATGTTATCTTGACACAGCAGCTTCAAAACAGAAATCAAACATCTTGTGTTAATAACTTGTTTGCTCGACACTTTTTCTTCTAAAATAACACTGGAACAGTAAGAAAAAAAAAGCTCCTCAGCGCTGCCGGCGTCCGCGGCGGTGCGGTCAGAAGAAGCACAGGCTGCTGTGCTGCCGCTGATAGCTGATATACGACTGGATGAGAGAGTCGGGGATGCGGGGCTTCACAGTGTTCAGGGCACTTTCAAAGTGTCTGGCCTGGACGTGCCGAGCTTTGATGTCCTCCTGCAGGGCCAGGAGGGCAGCCTCTCTGCATACTGCCGTTATCTGGGACAGGAAACAGACACGGAGATTCAGCTGTCAGGCAGAGCGCTTCATCCACTGAACAGGAGTCACGTGAGCTCACACACACACACACACACAAAAACACACACACACACACGTCATGCTAATGGAAAAGTACTTAATTTATCTCTCCGAAGGGAAATGAATTTATCCCATAAACATAAAAAAAAGCATTGAAGTGCAAAGGGGGAAAAAAACACAAGCAGGAAGTACACAAACTGTTTATAATCTGCACGATGACATATGCACACTGCACAGGGCTGAGCAAACATCCCATAATTCCTCTGCACCGTGAACGATGAGCATTTGATCCTGGAAGTAAAATTAGTCATAAGTGAAATAGCTTTTTAAATTCATTCAATTTCCTTTTTTACGAATGACATAAAACAAAGAGTCACTTCTGTTGATTCCTTGATAACCAACATGATGGATGTCAGAGCTGAACTCTCAATGTTCCCGTGGTGCTGAAACGATGGTAGACCGTCATAAATATTAGAAATAAAGCAGAAGAAAGAGGCAGAGCGGTTCTGTTTGTCAGAGGAATAAGATGTAAGAGAGGATTTATGCTCTGAAAGAAAAACACTCGGCTAAATGACTCAAGTACAGCATGTACATATTTTCAGGTGCAACGAGGGAGATATAATCCCTCAAATAATATGTTTACAGGTTGGAAGAGCAACAAGAAACTGAGCTCTCGTTCATTCTGGAAGAGAGCAAGTCGAAAAGTTTTTATGAAGCCAAAGAAACACATTTTGGATCCTGAGTTGACTCGCGAGCTAACAAGGAACTCTAATGAATGTATAAACAAAAGCTAAGAGCTAAAACGTTTTTCTTCCTCCTCTGTTACTCTTTAAAAAACAACTGGACTCAATCTGCAGTGCAGCATGGAAGTATGGAAATGCTGTGTTTTTCCAGTTCTGACCTTAATTTAATCTCAGGAAAAAAAAAAAAGGATTATTTATGCATCCGGGCCAACATTCCTGATCTGCCATGTTTAAAGTGTAAATACGGTCCTCCTCCTGCAGCCTCTGTCGTCCAGCGCTGATCAAATTATGTAACGGCTGACAGTACGAGAGTGACCTTTGAGAGAGATTGTGCACACAGCGAGAGGAGTGACTCACTTCCGAATTGGTGGCGATGGCTGATGAAGGCCAGGCACCTTCCCCGGCGGTGCCACGCTCCTCCCTTTTCTAGAGGCACGGCTTTGTTCTGAGGCCGAGCAGTTTACACAGCTCTCCTCCAACAACTGCCGCGCAGGAAACTATTCGCCTGTACGACCGCTGATAACGCATGGAGGTTAGTGGGACAGGCAGTCATGTGACGCAGACTGCAGGGCGGTGGAGTATTGAACAGTGAAAGCATGCATGCACAGCAATGTGGGTGCACTGAATTTGCTCAGTGGACCGAAGCGGCGCTGGTCACTGCCCGTCCCTGCACAGCTGCAACCGGCATGCTGGGTAACATGCAGGATGAAACCAAACACACAGATGCACAGTGAGCAGGAGGAGAGTTTGCATCCATGATGTATGTTTCAGTGTGTCTTTGCACTGGATGTGAGGTCCTGCATGTTCATGAATAAATACAGTGTGATTTAATTAAAGCTATTTGCCAACAAAAGGCTCAACAGATTGAGAAACTGCATCATCACGAGCAGGTTTCATGACAGAATCTGCTTCTGATTGACGATATTATCCCTCATTTGTTGTTTTTGATGGACAGGTGAGCAGGTGATGGCCATGCTATTCAAGTGCAAAAGTTTAAAAAGTGAGAATAGAAAGCAGTGAGAGAACAAGAAGCGACTTAGTATCCTGACTTAAATCATCTACATGTGAGGAAAATATAAAGAAAAACAGATTTTTTTCTGCAGCGTCGCCTGTCCAACTGTTTGGATTTCTGTTTAGCTTAGCAATTTATGCTAAGTGCTTCTCAAACTGCATGCAATTATTTAGAAAGCTTTTGCTGACTGTTCACAACGACACGGAGCAATAAGTCTCATTCGAGCGCTCCAAGTGTCCAGACTTTCTTCCAGTATTTTTAAAACATATTTTCATCTTGAATAGCTATAAAAATGTAAAAGAAAAGACAAAAAGCCAACCGGGATTTCTCTGATATTCTTGCACCAGATTTCCAGTCAAGATTTGAAATCCCTGCATCTGCACGATAACATCAACAAAACATGATATTATCTGAAAAGCATCCAATGCACGGACGCGGTAGTTACAGGAAAAAACAAAGCGGAGGTTGCCAACTGATAAAACACACGGCAGCCGTGGCTGTTTTTAAGGAAAGAGAGTGAAATGAGGGGAGATAGCAGCTCGAATGTGCTCTGGGCCGGCGAGCGTGCACGGCTCAGGACAGGTGCTTTGCAGATGTCAGGATGTGAGGCCTATTTCACCCCCCCCGCCCCCCTTTCTTCTTCTTCTGTTTCAAGCCAATGAGCAACTTGATTTAGGTAGGGTAAACACACAGGGCCGGGTTAATTTTGTAAGAGGGTTTCCCATCATTCAAGTCATTTGGGCCTGTCAGTAATAATGATGCAAAACAATGAGGCCATGTATCCTGGTTCCCTGCTTACAAACAGAGCGAGGGCGAGGGAGCAAGGGAAGGAGCCGAGCCAGAGCGAGGGAGAGCGAGGGAGGACGAGGGAGAGCGAGGGAGAGCGAGGGAGGGCGAGGGAGGACGAGGGAGGGCGAGGGAGGACGAGGGAGGGCGAGGGAGATGCCACATGTTGAACAATGTGATTTAGTGTTGTTTCCAAGCAACATCCATAAACAGGAACAGACAAACTCTGCGGCACAATCAAACTGTAATTTCTTATTTACGTTGCGAGTCGACTCGCAGGATGTGTTCGCCTCCCTGCGCCTCCGTCTCATGATTCAACAGTTAATAATTATTTGGTTGTTTACTTCCACAACACCCCTCGGGTTTATTAAAAAAAAAAAAAAAGGGGAAGAAAAAGTTGCTCTGAAGTACACAAACGACACACACACACTTACAAACACACACACACACACTTACAAACACACACACACACACACTTACAAACACACACACACACACACTTACAAACACACACACACACACACACACACAGGCCCCTACATTCATGCTCGGCGGGTTTATGAGCTGGTCTGTGAAGGCGATC
>JAQNCA010000032.1:22170196-22182514 GCA_029783725.1 Acanthurus tractus | reverse complement strand
AAAAAACAAACTAAAAAAATCTATTACAGTACATCAGAGCTAATCTTCCATTCTAATATTATGCTTAAACATGGTGCATATACATTCATTTGAACTGTACAAAACAAGGCACATATTTCAACGCAAGGAATTATGTCTGTTTCTCCAAATCCACCTTTTATATATCTTTTCAAAAGCAGCTTTAATATCGTTTACATGACCCATCCGAAAAAAAAAAGCAGCGTCAAAAGTTTTCTTTACGAAAATATATATGTATTTTCCCTTTTTTTCCCCACATCTACACATCACCAGTCTGCAAGGAGAGTCTGACAAAGGGACTCAAACATGTTCCTTCCTGTCAGGATCTTTGAAATGTCAGCACATACATTTGTTCATATTATGATGAATCTTCCTCTCAGGGGTCACTGCTGTTCGCGAAGTCTTCGAGGAAACCGGCGTTCGCTCCGAGTTCAGATCTCTGCTCAGCATCCGGCAGCAGCACAACCACCCAGGAGCCTTCGGCATGTCGGACATGTACATCATCTGCCGACTCAGCCCGCTCAGCTACCACATCAACTTCTGCACTCAGGAGTGTCTGCGCTGCGAGTGGCTGGAGCTGGCCGAGCTGGCCCAGACCGACCACACGACGCCCATCACCTCCCGCGTGGCCAAGCTGCTGCTTCACGGCCTGGAGAAAGGCTTCCACGAGATCGACCTCGGCATGGAGGAGCTTCCTGCTGTGTACTCTGGGATGTTTTACCAGCTGTACCACAGGCAGCTTCCTCCAGCGCTAAAATCCTAGCAAGCCATCATTCTACCTAATGGGATTAGCATATCATGGCTAGCTATGTTGACAACATGGTTCTCAGTATTAATCATATTTAAAGTGTATTTATGACTGGAATTATGTTTGAAGGGTGTTTTACACACTGATACTGTTAAGAAATGTGGTGCAATACTATGAACTACAACTTTCACTGTGATACCTGGAAGAATGCAGAGTTTCAGACGGTTTATTTGAGCCTTTTTGGCAGCCATGTTGGAAGTCCACAGCTGTTGGACATTTGCAGCTGCAAGCAGCTGATTTCAAATAAAGGCTGCTGCAAATTCTACTGTTTTTCAGCTGGGATCAGGTTTTCTTGTGACCACCAATGAGATTTTAGCTTGTAAGCGAGCTAACCACCGGCGCTAGCTGACCATATACTTGTAGAAGCTAGCACTAGTGGCTGGTAGCTACAATATTAGTGTTAGCTGCTTGCTAAATGAGGCTTTTGACAGCTCAAAAAAGTTGATATTTTTTCTTAACCTGCCTTTTTGTCAGTCAAAACAGTTTTCTGGAGTTTCAAGTTGTGCCTCAGTGCTGGAAACGTTTGGACGTTTTGCACAATTCTCAAATTATAAAGTCAATGAAAGAGGAGCTGAGTTTTCTCAAAATACAAAGACGAGCTCAGGAAACCTGCACTTTTTCCGTTAGGTGTGTCACAATACTGAGAGGTGTTAAAATGTGTTTTAAAAAAATAGAAGTTGTGCTTGGGTTTTGGTTTTAGTGTGCTTCATTTTGATTTTGTCAAACACAATTTTGTATCACAAGATCAGAAACTTTAAACTTCAGTTCCTCAGTTCAAGCCCTTTTCCTTTCCTCTCTTCAAGTTACAGTAATTAAGGATTAGTGCATTTCCTTAATCCTTCTTTATCTAGAACACATATTTTAACAGAATAATCTCCTCTATTCCCTCCATCTTGCAGCTAAACTCATACTTGCCTTCAAAGTCAGAAGCTAAGCGGTAGGAAAAAGACTTGTGACCAAAAGGTTTTTTCCGCTTTTAGAGCGTCAGTATACATAAAATGAACAAGTGATGCTGTGCTGCGTACTGTAGGGGTGCACTTGAGCAAGGCACCTGGCTCGAGTTGCACTAGTGTAGCAGTTCGGTTGGTTGGTTGGTTGGTTGGTTGGTTGGTCTGGAGTCAAAGTCTGGTTTTATCTGGAAGCAGCCAGGTGTGACGGTGCACCGCCGGTTTTTGGAAGTGAAGCTGAATAAGAGCAGACATGTTGATAGAATAACTGTCAGGATGAAGCAGTCAGGAAGCATCACAGCTATTTTGGGGCAATGTCGATGGAACACTTTGTCTTCATTGCCGTCACATCTTTCTTCTTTGTTGCTGCCATTAAGACGTTACTGTATTCTCCGCACCGGATCCCAGATTAGCACTTGGCAGACATCGGAAGAAAAAGAATGGCCTTTTGACCCGGTCCAGTTTTGCTCCCAGACTTGTACTGGCCAGTCCGCTTCAGTGCCACGTACATGTTCGGGTACTTCCTGGAGCGGTAGGTGTTGTAGTTGTTGCTCTCCAGCCGCTCGAGGAAGTGACATTCATCTGTAGCTCGCCTCTGCAGAGAGAAAAACACAGACGGGTAACAGAAGTTTAATGTGATGAATTTAATCCTGCTGCTCAGTGAGGAACAAAAGGCAGGTCAGGAGAGTTTAATTCAGGAAGGATTAAATCTGCATCCTGGGACGCCCGTTTATCCCAGTGCACGTGAAGTAGCTTGCAAACTGAGAAAACATAAGGAAACTGTGACACTAATCTGTTATACGGTGGACATCCTGTAAGGCAGAGTTGTTATTCTCATAAACTGTATTTCAACAAGTGGAAACAGGAGTTAGTTCATTAAGTGTGTGTGTGTGATTTTGTTTAAAATGCCAATAATCCTCACTGTTCGTGTAAATAATCCCCTCAAGTCCACCTGAGAGACTCGAGGCATTTCATCAGATACGTTATTTTTGTTTTGATGACGTCACAGAACTTGTTCCACATATGTTACTGTAAAGAGAACGTTTTTAATGCTGAAATTTTATGACATTAAATTACCACATAAAACACCCAGAACTAAATGCCACCTTTATTCTGAAGGAGACTGTCGGCTCAGTGTGTCACTCCAACACAGTGGAGACATTTGTGAAAAGGAAACCAGGCCTGACCGGAGACATTAATACAGTTCCAGTCAGTTAGTGTTTGTTCTGCCCCTTTGAACGGTGATTAAACATTAAAAATGGAGGTCAAAAATTGACTTAGACAAACTCAGATAAGACAGGAATGTGAATGAAAATGTTTAAAAGGGACCACAGATGAAGTTTCCTGAAATAAGAAACTGAGGGTTTTTCCTTTGCTGTCATGTTATTGATTCTGTCTCTTTTCCTTTCTCACACTGTCCCTTCTTTTAACATTATTCTTTGTGAAAAAAAAACTTTGAATGCAGAACGTCTGGCCAAAATCTCGAGAGGCGTTAGCTGCTCGACGCTCCGTCCAACAAGAGGCTTTTGTTTTGGTTTCTGTTTTTAGTCGGGCGTGACAGCACGGCTTCGGAGATATTTGTCAGCAGACCTTTTTTCTTTTCACAGCAACGAGGACCGAAAGCTCCTTTTGTTCATCTCATTATGCAAAAAAAGAACAATAAAAGATCTTTCCTCGGTGCTAAAAACAGAGAGGCTCGTGTGTGAAGTCAATCTGTTTATTTTTGAGGTTCACAGACCAGTGAACCTTCAGAGTTATGAAGATGAAATTAAATGTAGCTTGGATATAAATAAATACACACTGAAGTCCAGTTAAACAACATGCAATAATTACACATTAAAAACAAATACACAACATATATTTTTATATGCTCTATTGATTTGTGTGCGTAGTTTATCTCAAATGTTTCCGCAGTGTTTAAACTCAGAGGAAAATCTGTAATTTTATTTCAGGTAACGGTGATTCATCTGACCTGTCGCTAACTGTCGGGGAAAACACCACAAAGCGAGAACGAAGCCAGAAAATGTGACTAAGCTTAAAAGTTTGATATGTCAGCGAGATTTTCGATCACAACGGCGGCCAGTTTAAACAGTCAAATAAGGCGCAAGGAAATGTTAGTAATTTAATGGTTTAGTTTGGAATTAAATGCTGAACAAAAGAAGTCCTGTCTTAATAAAAACCTCCTCATCAAGATAAAAGTCCTTTTCAACTTGTTGTAAGTTCAAAATCCAACAATAAGCAGGTGTTTCTAGTTCAAACCGACCCAGCAGACCGCAGGCAAAGTCAGTCAAGAGGGAAATAATAAAAATTTCTTTGGCACAGTTAATATTAATCAGTCAACAAATGTTAATATCTGGTTAACTTCTCAGTGATCTGCACACAGGCAGGGAGGGGGGGGGGCGTTTCGGGTGGCAGCTGCAGTAGCTTCTCATTAGGAGGAAATGCCTCCTGCCAATCACACGGGCCGAGTTCGAGCCTTCACAGCCACCAAACCACATCAGTCACCAACACTTCACACTTCCACCGCGGCTTCGAGCTGCGACGCTGTCAGGAATCAGCCTCGGCTATTTGTCACAAGCTCTTAGAACATAAAACACAAAAGGTTTCCATCTCAAGCTCATTTCTGACTCGTGTTTGTGCAGTATGCTTTGTTTCTGCTCATTTGAGATATATATATAATCACTATACAACAACAAACAATCTGCTGGTTAATTTGAACAATCAGTCAGTTTCTGAAAAGACAAATTCAGACATTTTGCTGCAGGACGAGAAAAAACACTCTGACTCTGAAAAACTGCAGATTGCATGAGTCCAACCTCAAAAACCTCAAGAGGGAAGATATTTTCTAGAAACTTCATTCTGTTACTGATGAATTTCTGTCTCTTAAAAGTTAAATATTTAATAAGAATTTCTTTATCACTCACAAAGTTCAGCCTCTGTGGACAATAAACAGCCTTCACATTTCATATAAACCAATCAGCTGTTTCAAGCAGCTCCTTAAATATCCTCATTTCTGTCCTTAGTCTTTTAAACTTAGTATTTTTTAATCCTTCACTTTTCTTTTCACACATCAGTCGATCAGTTTGTCTCCAGAAGTCTTAAAAAAGATCCCAGTTCAAATCTGCAAGTACAGGATTTTTTTAGACTCTTTCCGGTTTTCTCGGGCCTGTTTTTTTTACAAAGATGCTACTGTATGTACTTTTGTCATCATAACTATAAGAGTTGCATAACATCATTGGCATTTTCAACTGATATCAGCTCACTGAATTGGAATTCATATCTCATTGTTTTGGCTTTAAAGAGCCAAATAAGTTTTGTCTTATTGCTCATCGTGTGATTGTTTCAAAGCCAGACTTTGGACTGTGGAACAAAGTCGAACTGTATAACTTCATAGTCATATTGCATAACATGATTTTAACACCACATAACATTGCCATGACAAATATCATAATTTATCTGACCACATCTGCTCGGCTGAGGCAGTTTTAACACTGATGACGAGACTCGAGAAAAAAGGGAAAATCGTTGAACTGATTCATATTTTTGAGTGATGTCTCTGTTGGAACCAAATTATGGTTATGACGAACAGCGGAAGCATTGATAAAATACGTCTGCCGTCCCTCTGAATCATCAATAACAGAATCGTTTTGACTCATCCCAAATTAATGTGGTTTCGAACCTTTAAATTCAAAGTGCTGACTGTGACAAAGGAGTGTCTGATTAATGACTTCCCTTCGCTTTTTGGGCCGCTCGGTAAACATTTAGTCTCCAGACTTTGAAAGTCTCTCGATTTCAAAACAGAAATAATGTAAGTTTTGTTAACAGAAGGAGGATAATCCAAGTCGCTCACCGCTCCAAACAGACGTCCATCTCTGTTCATGGCCAGATAGCGGTTAGCACAAATCCCCTTGATGACCACCTCCCCCACCGAGGTCGCCTGGAGTTGAAGCTTTACTGAGGAAAAAACAGAGAGAAAAAGTTTATTTGAATGAAATAAACTAAGACAGAAATCATTTGCAGTTTACTCGCAGTATGTTTAATCAAAAGGGAGAGACAAAGTGCTGTGTTTAATACAGTTAGAATAGAAAACGTCACGGGCACCGCGGAGCATTCAATGTTGCAACAAACCAAGCTGATACAACAGGTTTCCATAGTTGTTCAGGCTAATGTGTTGGCACAAATCCTGCAGACACAAGGCTTCATCTCAACGTTCACTCTAATTTCAGCTCAGCGTTGGTCTTCAACACTTCCTGAGAAAAAACTTTCTGACTCTGAAACTGGCAGATGCATCAGTTTCGTATCTTGCTAGCTGCTGTCGTTGTCTTTCATTTGGTGCAGATATGTTGTGGTGGGTTCACCAGAGTTTGTTCTCTGAAAACAGCTGCCTGCTGCGGCTTGAAACAACACTAAAGAGAGCAGTTGGAGGAAAACATGGAGTAAATGTGCCATAAAACCAAAAACAAACCCCCATCGAGCTGCAGAGTTAGTGTTCAAACATTGATCAGTGCAGTTTGTAATGTTCTTGCTGATTGTTATGTTTATTTTCATATTTACAAAAAAAAGCCTGTGAACATTTATGTGACAGTATTCCAAATAAACAGCTTTTCATTTGCATTTTCTACAAAATTTTGTCTTAATTTTAAAACCCATTTTATAATTTCATAACCTCAAAAGTCTGGACGTCATCAGTGTTCTCTTGCAGCAGGGAACAAAGCAACTTGAAGTCGTGTTGAGACAAAACAGGAAGGTCAAAATCCAAATCCAACATAAAAAAACAGAACAAGCCCAAATAAGTTGCAATTATCATCTTTAAATGAAGTCATTTGGTGTTTCTGTGCAACCAACTAATATTGGCTCTTTATTGCTGCTGGTTTATAATTATAGCCATTTATAGCTGCTTCATTGTTGCTGATTTCCTCTGACTGACATTTAACTTGCAGTAAATAAATGAAAAACCTCTGATGCCACAGATCAGAACAAGTTGACTCAGTTGCATCTCACTGTGAGCCCGAGCACACGCAAGTCCACCTGTAGGTCATGTGACGGCCTCCTCACAGAGGTACTGAAACCATCTCCACCTTTTTTTTTCTGTTTTTCTCTGCAGAGGCATCGCTGCTTGCCAACAGACTTTGCATGAAGCCAAACCACCGGAAAGGAAGCAGGGCCCCCGTAAGGTAAATGAGGGGATCTGTCTGGAATTAATCCACATTAAGACTTCAGATAGACACACATGTGTCTGCGTTTAAGATGATTTGTCACACAGATCAAAGAGGTTTTCTCTCTTGAAAGAAATGTTTAATTAATCTGTTGCGGTGGGTCTGATGTTTAGCGGGTGACTACAGATAAAAATGCCCCACAACTGCTCTCTGCCTTTCTCAGTGTGGCCCCATCCTGCCCTGGGTCGTATGTGGGCAATATTAGAGAGCTTTGAGACAGGAAGTGTGCTGAAAAGAATAGATATAGGAAGAAGTAGAGTCCCACATTAGCGTTAGCGTTAGCACTTGAGGATCCTTGAATATATAGAGAAACATTTTTCACCTCCAGGTATGTTTGGTGGTTGAAAACTGGTGGCAAATAGTATCACAGCCACAATAAAAGAAGCACTGACGAAGCACAGCTCGTGCCACAATAACTGTACAAAACCATTATGGTGAAATGATAAATGATTTATGCAGATTCCTGTTTTATGACTCATTGTGTAAATATTTCTCTCTGCGCACATGATAATGAAAAAAAACAAAACAAAAACTTAATATGCAACTTGCCCAAATCATCTCAGCAAGGTTCCTCTCCTGCTTCATTTCACAAACATGTCTGACTGAATGTTATTAAATTATTCTAAAAATAGCTCCTCCGTCCTTGAACTGGTTCCATATCAGACATTAGCGGGCTCACCTGCTTGAAACGTCACACCGAATCTCCGACATCCAAACATGTTTTCCTTGGAATAAAATAATGTTCCCCCCTCCTCCCCCCTGGCTCACTGATGCAACATACTCAAACGTAATCATTGATACAGAGGCACCGAGGGGTGTCACGGCTTTCCAGGACAGACAAGCACAGTAATGTTCCACTTCAACGGTAGCAAACTAAAAGAAGAGCTCCTCTCACTTTCTATAGAAACAATAACTGACTGGCAGTACAGATAAAGGTATCATTTGTTATATTTTGTGGTAGAAGTTTCACTTTTAGAAGTATTAGTGGCGTTACCTCACTGACCTCTAACACTGATCAGCAGCCTTTAAATCAGGAATGAGCTTCTTCTGGTTTCCAGCTCCATGTTTGCTGCCTTGTGTGTGACATAAACCGCTCAGTGAACAGTGTGAATGGCTGTGACTCAACATGGTGATCAGCATTTACGAAAAAACGTCACACATATTCCATCAAAGTTCCCACTGATTGAGAAACTTTTGAGGTGAACTGCTGTTGAACTACAGCTATTTTACTTTCCAGTGAGTAGACCTACGCACATTTTGGTGTTTACAAATGGAGAAATAACCTCAGTGAGCTGGAAAATTCACATCGTTCCTCCATGGCTTTTTTTTTTTTTTTTTTTGCTTCACTCTTTACTTCCCTGTTGCATATTAAAAAAGGACATAAAGAAGCTTTGTGTGCTGTGCAAAGCAAAGAAGAAGGGGATTGGAAGCACTTACTGTGGGGGTCGTTCTTCTCCCGGATTCCGTCCACTCCCCCGTCAGGTTTTATCCTCAAGAAGAAGCCCCCGTTTTTACAGTATAGCCTTTTGGGATCCTTAAAGTTCCCGGGAGGAAAGCCGCCGCTGCCGCCGTCTTCAGGTGTGGAGGGAAGTGTTGTGATTTCTCCCGTGGCCATCTCCTCCTTACCCTTTCCACGCTTCCAGGCGACTGCTTCGTCTCTTCTTGAGCAGTGCAGGAGCCCCACTGTGGCCTCCCACCTCCCACTTACCGTTCCCTCCTCCCCTCCTCCACAGAGCTTCACTCAAACTGAGTCTTCTTAACCCCAGAGGTCAGTTTGCTTGAACAACCCCCCCCCCCAGTCAGGGCAGCAAGTGCCCTCTGAGCACCAAGAATGTGAGCCAGAAGGACTAAATACCTTTAGCTAGGAGCAAACGTATAAATCTACCATTTGCAGCCGCTTGTCTGTTATTTGTGGAGTTGGCAGCTGCTTTCCCAGTGTACTCTGAGCACACACTGGTAGGGGGGACGCATGTGGGTTCCCTCTCTCTTTCACTCTTTCTGGCAATGAATTGTTTAAATCAGGGCAGCTGGCTTCGATCTGTGCGGAAGGCTTTCCCCTTTGGGCCTCAGTTCGCATGCGCCCTAGGAGTACCAACACACACATGCTCACGCCCACTAATGCTCACAGATTCAACCAACCAACCAACAAACCCAGCACAAGTCCAGAAAGGAGAGGAGGGCGAGGAGGGGAGGGAGAGGGGGGACGTGCAGCTTGGACCGTGTCGCCGAGACCCTTCAGAGCTCAGAGAGCAGTGCAAAGCACGTGAACAGAACCAGAGTCCTGTCTCATTCATCCTGGCTGAAAAGAAGATGTGAAAAAGAGAGCGAGTGCAGCCAGCTCTGCAGTGAATCACTCGGTCCTGTTCGAAAGCACAACAATGTGAACGTGAACTGCCAGCAGAGCGGGAGATGAAAAAGGCCTGCATCATGAATGAGCGATTTTAATTGCTATTCCGAATCCCTCCGGAGTGCATCATCGGTGATGGAAGTTATTCGTGCAAGATTTGTTTTTTCTTTTATTTTAGGAGCAAAAAAAAAAAATGGTGATCCATTCGTCGAAAGAGGCACACGCTGGTCAGGGCTTCTGGGTAAAGGTAACCACATCTGAAACCAGTGCTGGACCAGTCAAAAGTCAGCTGTGCTCTCCGTTGACGTCATGCTGGTGACCCTGCTGACACTCGGAGCATTTAACCAGGCCAGTCGACTAACTAAGGACACGGCTTTAAGTAGCTGTAAAAGTAGAAGTCAAAGCAGGAGTCTGACCTCAGGAGAGGGTTGCATCTTCAGGATGCATCCTGAGACTCAGTCCAATCAGCTGAGAACACATCTGACATTAATGCAGAGTGGATTTGACGAACACACTTTTTTTCTTTATGGGCAAAGTTGTGCATCTCTTAACTTCTGAAGAGTGTCAACTTTAGCATGACCAAGTCCCATTCACACCTGTTCAATACAGTCTAATGCAAATGCAAGAATTCTCCACATTAGAGGGCACTGCACCAAAAAATCTGCAGGCATTCACAGTGCACTTCTGTCTTCTTAAAAACATTTTGTTGACCAAAACCAAACATTTCTGGTTACTACTAAAGCACCACTAAAACTCCTGATCTGTAGATTTCTGAACATCTGGAACAGAAAATCCAAAAAGAACAAAAAGTAGCATAAATGCCAAGAAACTGGCAGACAAGAATGAACAAAACCAGAAACAGTAACCTACACTGCAACAGAATCATGTTTTGTCTAACCATGTTTTACTCGTGTGATTCTTTAGGTGTATCTTTGTTTTATATGAATTATAAAACAAAGCAATGGTTTGCAAGAGGACTAAATCATACGGATGTGCAGTCTAAGCATTACATCTGAAGCTCAAACAGGAAACATCGCTTTATGTCAGTCCTGCTTAAATTGAGTGAGTGAAACAACTCAACAACATGTACTTACAGTAAACTGTGTGACTACACATGGTAGTCATAATCACGGTAGTCATAATCAGACTGGCACTGCTTACTTTTTCTGGCATTGGCCTGCAACCTAAATAGCACAACAGTCTGCTGCACTGTCTGAGGAAAACAAACAAGATTTACGGTTTCAGAGGAGTTTTTCTGAAAATAAGTTCCTGTGACACCTTCTGGTATCAGTTTGGCACCTGTTCGCTGCACTGACTGCTTCACATTTCAATTGTGTTTTTATATACTAGAATATATTATGGACTTTAATTTTAAAGTTTTATAAAAAGAAAATCATTAACCTCTATCAGGTTTTTGTATCACATACAAATGTGACGACTTTAAACTCTTATAATTAAACTTCAACTGTCTTCCGCTGTTTTTATTTTTTCTTAGTTAGGAAATACAAATAGTTGATTTTCTGAAGTGACTTTAAATTTAAATAAAAAAGTTCATGCATTCAGCCAGAAATTGATTCAGCTAGAAGTTGTGACATAAAACTGCCTCATCTCTCCCGATGCTTTATGTTTTAAAATTTTAATGTGATCTATAAAATTTGTGCATGCATCAGCCTGTTGTATTTGTTAAAAATAGGAATGGGGGAAATTGTGAACTCAGTCTAAATGTATCATCTTTGTGTTTGCATTTCATATCTCACTCTCTCCAGGCCTAAACACTTACAATTGTTATGCCTCCAAAAAAAAAAAGGCTTTTCTAACAGTTTTATTTCACTTAAGCTATTTTTAGGATGTGACAAGATGCTCTGTCTGCCTTTGTTCTCAGAGGAAATGGAAGGTCTCACATGCCGTTTGACACCTCTGAAATACAATGCGCATAATAGGAAAAAGTCTAAAGATAACCAAAGTGTGCTTTATTTTCATGTGAACCATAAGTGTTTTTTAGAGAGTTTTCGATTTTTCCGAGATCCTTATTTAAGTTTTTCAGATGAGATTCTTTTTGTTAGTTACTTATACTAGATATCCTTTTATGAGTCAGAGTATGGTGGCTTGGTTATACTCCTGTGACCCTTCTATCACCATGTAGGTAACCAAAAGGTTTCTAGATTTCAAACTAAAATATCCTCTGAAAGTTGTAATTACCTTTAGTTGACATTTTTTAAGGACAGGGCCTCATGAGACCTAATTAAAAACATCTTTGCTTCCTCTTCCATCAACAGTTTCCTTTATAACAGTTCACAAACCCAAACAGCTGTCAGTGAGACAGTGTCCAGTGTGAACGGTGCTGGCTGTCTGTGGACACATCATCTAAAATCGTATCTAAGTCTCTGAAATATAATGACTGAGACAAGTAATGAAAAAAATATATAGAAATGTATGATTTTTGCGATTGTAGGTTTTTTCATCATGTAGGTTTTTTTAAACACAGTTAATTTTAATGTTTTTTTTTCCTTTTTTCTTCTTGGTTTCTTACTTTATAGTGTAATTTTACTTGTGAACATGTTTGATAAAAAGAATATTTGGGTCTCTGCAGGAGTTTGGATGAAGACTCACATTGACGACAGTGTCACATAATCATTTGTCTCCCCCATGTGGTAGCAAGAAGGTAGCAATGCTTCACTAAAATGATTTTTTCTCACCATTGTCTCTTTGCTGTTTATTGATGACAAGACAATAAAGGATATAAAACACTTTATTCAATTTTCGCTTCCTGCCAGTATTAAAAGAGACATTATTAAATATTTTCAACATGGTTTTATCATTTAATTAAAAAAGAAAAAAACAAGCATTTAGAAAGTTCCTAGCAGTCAGTTAATTACCGCTGAAAGTCATAACAGCATCAGATTTACCTGTGCACCATCAGTTTTGTGATCAATGCCAGTGATGACCTCTGCATCAGCCTGTAAGACCAGGAAAACCAGATCT
>JAQNCA010000032.1:22145248-22170096 GCA_029783725.1 Acanthurus tractus | reverse complement strand
AAGTAATGAAAAAAATATATAGAAATGTATGATTTTTGCGATTGTAGGTTTTTTCATCATGTAGGTTTTTTTAAACAATGTTAATTTTAGTGATTTTTTTTCCTTTTTTCTTCTTGGTTTCTTACTTTATAGTGTAATTTAACTTGTGAACATGTTTGATAAAAATAATATTTGGGTCTCTGCAGGAGTTTGGATGAAGACTCACGTTGACGACAGTGTCACATAATCATTTGTCTCCCCCATGTGGTAGCAAGAAGGTAGCAATGCTTCACTAAAATGACTTTTTTCTCACTATTGTCTCTTTGCTGTTTATTGATGACAAGACAATAAAGGATATAAAACACTTTATTCAATTTTCGCTTCGTGCCAGTATTAAAAGAGACATTATTAAATATTTTCAACAAGGTTTTATCATTTAGAATGTTTCTAGCAGTAAACTAATTACCGAAGATGCTGCACGAAAGTCATAACAGCATCAGATTTTCCTGTGCACCATCAGTTTTGTGATCAATGCCAGTGATGACCTCTGCATCAGCCTGTAAGACCAGGAAAACCAGATCTAAGGCTTTTCTCCAAGCTTCCTGCTTCACACTCAGACTGTCATAGACCTTTTTTTCTGCTGGTGCTTCACTGGACTTCACTGCTTTTTCTTCTTGTTCAGCTTCCCAGAAAAGCTGTGAGAACTTGATACCTGTACTTTCATTATAGTTCTGCAGCAGCTGGCTCACCGCAGTCCTGGCTGTGACTTTTGAAAACTTCCCTGTGTTAACCATTACAGTTGATATGTAATCTATTAAGCCATCTGCCATAAGGTGCAACACTTCACTCCTGTACGGATTAGCTGCTGCTCCTGCGTGGCTCTGCTGCACAGAGTCCCCATCGCTTTCCTCATAACGTTTGGCATGGTGTTTTGCTTGTTCTTGAAGGTGATAAATGCAACGCATCTCCGTCACTCCAGCACCAGGCAGCAGGACTCTGTCTTTTAGCACATGGTGTAAACGATAAGCACATACCCAGAACTGGTCCTCCAGGGCCTGCAGCTTGCCATGTACACAGCTTGTGAGGATCGCTGTGACCAACTCGTTGTTCCCACCGGTGGAAATATTAACAGCTGTTGAGAGCTTCCCGTCATGGCCGTCGAGGTCCCTCCATAACTCAACTTTGACACCAGTGCTAACACAGTGCTTACTCAGCTGAGTGGCATATGTAACTGGAACAGCTCCTGTTGCATTAGCAAGTGTCGCGAAAATTGAGGCCTTCACTTTTTCCACCACAAGTATATGATGCCTGCAACAGTATAGAATCAGTTTCTCACTAACAAGCCCGCTGACTAGTATCACTTTCACCTCCAGGTTCAGCAGAAGTGACACAACATTTTCCATCCACTTTTCTTCTTTGCTTGAACCAGACATATCTAACTGGTCATTTACAGTCAGGATACCTTTTGGCTTTTTAAAGCCAAGATGGCGATACGTGTCTGATAAATCTCCATCAATCAGAGCAACCCGTAACCACTGTTCCTTTAAGTGATGTGCCACTAAGGCCTGTTCAGCAGTTAGGAGAACAATGCAGCCTGGTACAACACATGCACTGTCCTCTGCTAAACCAGGAATCACACAAGTCACCACCTTAGTGATATCAAACATGAAACCGCCGACATCTTGCTGATTATTTCTGGACTGTATTCGGCTGGCCTCCACTACTAAAGTCATTGCATCGACACAACCATGACTCAATCCCTCAGCAATGAGTGCAATGTCAGGACACTCAGGCTGAGGAGGTTGCAGTACTGAGGAGACATTTTCAGACTTGGCTTCACAAAAATGTCTGCTGAGCTTTATTTTTCTTTGTCCAGTGCTGTTTAGAGTTTTGTGACCAACATTTGTCCCTTGCATGTGACACGATGCCTGTGAAGCCTCCACAGCAGGTTTCTTTGACAGATGAAGTCCTGCAACATTAGATGTCGCAGTGCAGCTGTCCAACTGCTCCACACCGAGACCTACAGTTGAGACACTGCATTTCCTGCAAACATCCACGCATATCTCCATTCCTTCAGACATGGCCGTGATGATGTTTGCCACTGAAATTCCTCTTTGAAGGCACTCCAGAGCAGCATTACTCCAAGCTCCAGCAAGAAACAGCAGGCTTCCTGACCCAGTATGATAGACCTTCTGGTGGGCTTGAACAGTCTCATAAACCAGCTGACCAACAGCACAGGTCAGCTCCAGGTTCTCAAAGATGCGAAAACATGAGCAGACAAGAGCTGACTCCCTACTCATGTCATCTTGGATAAACTTGTATTTTTTATTGGGACCCAAAGAGGAATGTGTGATTCCTGCCAGCGCCAAGAGTTTCTGCAGTCCAACATGTTGTCGATGGTTTAGAATTGTACTGCCAAGCATTACTTGAGATGCCTGAATAATCAGTGGAGAAAAAAAAAGGTTAATTATCGTTGTTTTGTGTTCAAATTTAGTTATAGTTACAAGCAGCTGTGGGAAGTGACAAAGTACAATTTCTTGAGTACTGAACTAAATTGAAATTGAAGGTACTTTTACTTTTCCTATTGATGCTTCATACAACTACTTACTTCAATTTCAGAGAGTAACATCGAATTTCACTACATTTATGTGACATCAATACTAACAATGATACCCGATAGATTCTGATATTAGATTAAAAAAAAAAAACGTGTGACCAGTTCTGAAAATATACTTAAATATTTAACATTATAATAAAACTGGTTAAAATTCTGAATGCATTTCTTTCTCTTTTTATTAAGGGTACATTGTTGTAGCCTATTACACCCAAGTTTATGAGCTCATGCATTCAACCACTGCTAACAAATTTGACTAAGAACATGGATGCATCTGCAACTACTAAACTCCTTAAAATAAAACCGTACAACACTTTTTAAAAAACACCACAACATCCGGAGGGACGGTTGAGACATCTCAACAGACTTAAGTTAGCAAACTCACCACACAAACACAAGCTTACAAGCTAGTTTAACAAGCTAATATCTTATGAAAATTACTTTACCTCGCATTCAAATCTCTCCATTAAGGAGGCTATAGTAGAACATGCGGGGATGTCTCCAACAGATGCTTCTGCAAAACGATAAGTTTCTATCCATAAAAAGAATAATGTAACTTTAATTTAGTGATGTTTTGTTTCTGCTTCAACTGTCCAGCTCTTTAGCTTACCGCCAGCTCCATACGCATGCGCGTAGTGTCCTGGTTGCTGGGCGACAAGAAACTATCCCGACCATTGGTGGACACTGTTATAACCCGCCCATTCGTTGCTGCAATTGGACAATATGTTTGCGTCACGGTGCTTTCATAGTTTTCATTGGCTATATCCCACGTCATTTGAAATCAGCCGTTGTTGCCTGTTTGTTGACATCCATTTTTTTTAACTTAGCATTAACGTCCCTTTCTGACTCGTTAAAAACAATGGTAAACTTTTTACATAATTGTCCAATATGAAATGCAAGAAGCTCATATATCGAAAATGAAGCGTTTATGATGTTTTTTTAGCCTGAAACTTGTTCCTGTTTGGTATTTTAGCGCAGTATGGAAGCTAAAGTTAGCTAACTAGATAGCACGGCACACAGTTTACTTTAAATGCAAAAGCAGTAACTTTGGGGTTTTGAAACTCCACGTACTTACTAATTACCTCGTATAAAGTAGCAACCCCTTAATGTCTGCTTCTTTTTAGGCTTCAGGTTATCGAAAACCAACTTCTTCGGCTAGCCAAAGGAAAAAGGCAAATCCCAAAGTCGAGCTGACTGAAGAGCAAAAGCAAGAAATTAAGGAGGCTTTTGATCTCTTCGATACAGACGGAACTGGAACGATAGATGTGAAGGAGCTGAAGGTTAGTGTATGCTTTCGCGTTAATATGCTTTGAATTATATTTGCCATGCATGTACAGAATGGATTAACAAAAACCTTGAACACAGGGCCACAGCAGCCTGATCTATTGTGTATCTGTATCACAGGTTGCCATGAGAGCTCTTGGTTTTGAACCAAAGAAAGAAGAAATCAAAAAGATGGTTGCAGACATCGATAAAGAGGGCTCTGGAACAATTGACTTTAGTGACTTTCTCAGTATGATGACAGTGAAAATGGTGAGTGTGGTAAAGCTGGTTGACAAAACCTGAAAACATGTTAGAAACTGAAAAATGTCTAAAACAACAGTAACCCAGAAACACATTTCCACTAAAGGTTATCTGTGATATAGTTTTTCAACATGAATTCATGTAAACCACACTGTGAACACTCAGAATAAGTGCCTTGAGTTATAGCTGCAAAAAAGGTGTAAAGGTGTAATACAAAGCTATAATCGATCATTATCTGTTTGTCATGTCACCATTGTAAATAGAGTGAAAAGGACTCCACGGAGGAAATAATGAAGGCTTTTCGGCTGTTTGATGATGACTGCACAGGCAGAATCTCTTTCAAAAATCTTAAGCGAGTTGCTAAGGAGCTGGGTGAAAACCTCACAGATGAAGAATTACAGGTAATGTAGTTGATAATTACATGCTCACTCTTTCTGTCTGTCTCTCTCTCTTTCTCTCTGTCTGTCTCTTTGTCTCTGTCTGTCTGTTTTCCCCATACAACCACTTATATAAGCCAAAAATGTTTTATGATTTGAATATTTGAAATTAAAAGGTCCCGTCAACTATCTGTGTCTTGTCCCCTGACATTAAATAAACAAATAGTCATCAAAACCTGACAGATGAAGTATAAAAAGCTGTTAAAAGCAACAAGGTGATAATATACACTGATTGCCATTAGATTTCAGTAGACTTAAATCTTTGCACTTGCATTTGTGTTGTAACTACTTCAGTGTAATCATAGAGGCCTGGGTTTTATGTACCCTGAAGGTTAAGGTGCTTGAAGAATATTTGAATTTTACTTTTAAAACGGTACATGTACCCTGAAGGTTGACCACTACAAAGCATTGTTACCCTGAGACGAATGTCCAACCTCGTTTTTAAAATCATTCTGGAAACTACTCTTACTTTTGATGATAGTTTCAGGGATATGCAAGTTTCTGATGTTTTACCTTTGCACAAAATGTTCACTAGATATGTCATGTTAAATGCACCCTTCATATGGAACATGATGCTGTATATGTGGGAATCAAATTTTCTCTCCACTGGTTGTGACGGAATGTTTTTCAGAAGGTAATTTCAAGTGAAAAAAAATAAATTGTTTACCCAGAGAAGTAAGGGGCTACCGAATATGTCATATGAATGCCCTTATGCGCTTGTTCCTCTTCTCTCATCTTCCAGTTCCCTTTAGGTCGTTACGTTCTTACATGTTGGATAAAAAAGACACAACATTGTTGTTTCTGGCTGGTTATTTCGGAGGAACCTCCGCACTAAAATGCCTAAGTGATGTAGTCAGTCCAAGTGAAAGTGAGGGTATTTCCGTTTTTAGCACATGTGATAAATGAAGTAGAGCTTTCAGTGCTTGTTTACTTGTAACTTTTTCAGTCTGAAGTGCAGTAGCCTTTGTTTTTTATCCATTTTAGGAAATGATCGACGAGGCAGACCGGGACGGAGATGGCGAGGTCAACGAGCAGGAGTTCTTGAGAATAATGAAGAAGACCAACCTTTATTGAACTTGTTAGATGTTTAAGTCTTGATCTGGGACCTTTTTTTTAATATTCACCTTTTGGGACATAGGCAGATTGTTTAGGGTGTAAATAAATATTTTAACATTCTGTATCTTTGCACAGATTTTTCTACAATGCAAGACAAATAAATATATTTCATTGTATTTCATTTGTCTGTTTTTACTTTTACTTTTACACTTACCTTAGTTTGTCAGTGTCAATTTGACACAGCACATTTAAATGCACTTCATGTACAAAAGTGAGTTTATTGTTGAGAAAAGCACCCTTTAGATTCAGAATCTCTGTATCTAAACCCTCGGCTGTACCTGTAGAGGTAGAAACGTTGTGGTCTTTCAGATCTCGGTGAGGCTGATCTCAGAACACAGTGTGCTGCAGTGCATTCTACACAGCAGTGCGTGTCGACAATGGTCAGATGTCAGGGAGCAGACAGTGAAAGCTATATGACTAAGTTGCTGCCGACTAACCATAAATATATTACTGTATATGACAAATGTGAAGTTCGGATGAGTAACTTAGTAAAAGTCACTCTCACTTCATGTTTTGAGTAACTGAACCAAGTCATACAGTATTCTGACAACGATACAGTACAACTCTGTCCTACCTACATGTTCTGATCTTCTTATAGGAAAGACGCTCCTGCTGATTAATTGTTATATACAGCGGAAGTCTGGTTTTGACCAAAATGCAATACCTTGTTAAAATAAACAGGATACTGTAGTGACGTGTTTTTTTCCGAGCCGTCAGACAGCTGTCTATTATTTTAGGATGCTTGCCACTGATTGTGAAAGTTCGATAACCTGTTCTAGACAGCGAAGGAACATCAGGTGGAAAATATGAAAAGGTTTGTCCCAAGATGAGAAATCTGTTTTATGAAATATATTCCATAAATAAATTACTTAACAGTGTCAAAAAGAAAAAAAAATACATGTAAATAATCTTAGATTACTTAAATTTTAGCATTCAAAGATAAGGTTCATAAGAAATTGAGGGTGCTTGAGAATTTTTTTTCTTTTGGAATTGTGTGATGCCTACAGTGATGAACTTTTCTCTAAATTTAAAAAAAAACATGGCTGCATACCATCTTTTCTAATTGAATCAAGAACCTGAGGTTTAATTTGAATAAATTACACCAAATTAAAACAGAATGTGAATTTTCTACAGACTTTTTCTGATTCTGCTCATTTGTTGAGCCAAAACTTGGGATTGATACAGATGAGCCAAAGCATGAGGCCGGTATTTCAAAGATTTACTTCATGTTACCACCTATGACTCAAACCCGTCCACCCTTTTCGAAGTTCAAAGCAACCCCACATACCAGGTGAGAGCTAAAAACAGTGCTGAAACTTGCTTGGTGGACACAGACAAGTACAATTTGGCACCTTTGTAAATTATGCCGTGATATTATGAAAGCCATTTTAGAGCTCTCTGGAGCCATTGTTCACTGTCAGAATTCAACCGAAGGCAGTTTTCAAACTCTTCGGGACCCCAAAATGTCATTTTCAAACTTGAATCCGCAATGACTTCATGGTTTTGTCAGCTGTATAGTGCAAAAATCACCACATTTTAGAGCCCTCTTTAAGAAACCATTAAAATTTGATTTGATAAGGAACTGCCAAATTCACTGGCGTTTTAAAACCTTAAATATTTGAACCAAAAGCTGTTGTAAACTCATCGGTTTGACATCAAACAGCATGGAGAAGTTATTTTGGAAGAGTAGGTGTTGTTCTAACTGTGGATGTTTGATTTTAGAGCAAAAACTTTCCAGTTGGAGTTGGATGTTATTGCACAGTGACAGTTTCATGGCCTTTAATATGTTCACAGCCCCTCAGCTGAGTGTTATTCCCCTGCTGCTGTGGTTAAACAGCATTCACATCTCACAGTCTGTTCAATACTCCCACTGCTCCGCTGCTCTTACTCTTTTCCCTTAAAATGAACAATTTCCAAAACAGCAAAGCGCTGCATGTCTGGTTGTTGCTGGTAAAAGATGGTTATGTTTTTAACCCTTAAAGGTCAGGAGTGTTTCACCATTATGTAGGCAATCTGTTTCTTAACAAGAACCTTTTTATTAAGACAAGCTGAAGACAAATAATCGTCATTGTGTCCAGAAGAAGCAAAGAGTAACTGCACCAGTGGTATGTTTGCCTTTTAACCCTGTATTTGTGAAATAGGCTTTATAGCTACATAGGTTTGATTATTTAACGTTTAGCACAGATCTATCTTAACAGTTTGATAAGAAAGCTATCGTTTCTGAATTCCTTCAGTGGTGTTCATGTAGTCATTTTAATCTGTTTTTCAGACATTCCATTCATTAGTTTATTGTGTTTATGTGCCAGTAGTTTATTGTGTTTATGTGCCAGATGTTACAACTAGTTAGCATGCTTTGTTAGCATCTACTTTATATTCCAGTACAATGTAAATGAACCTTTAAAATCCCAGAGCCAAAAGCCGAAGTCCTATGGAGATGCTAACAAAGAAATGTGTCAGTTCATATCTTTTCTATTCTTTGTTTTACTGTGGTACACCTGTCTCATTTACCTGTATCACATTTTTAATGCTCAAGCTACCCAGGGTGTTTATTTCCACTGTTAAACCAGTCACCTTTAAACACGTGGGTAGATCAGGTGTGGACGGCCGAGGGAAAAAGTAAACGTCGTCACCATGGAGCATTTTTGAGTCAGATTGTATTTTGGTGCAACTTGAAGTTTAGAACATTCTCACAGGTTAAAGTTTTTGAATCCAAATTAGATATTTTAATGTAAGGACAGCAGGAAAAAAACAGTCAAACGTAAAAGGTCAAAATCTTCAATTTTTCCAGCGGACTGACTCTGTGGAATCAACGAAACAGCACGTTTGGATGTGAAAGCTCAATTTCTACAAAGTCTGCAAAATTATTTGCAAAATAAGTTGACACCTTTGTTTTACCAGTTCTCTTTCTGGTAATTTGGTTAATTTGAGCTGATGAGAACTTCATTTAAATACCTAAGTCTCAGTCCTCTTCACAGTAATTTACATAGTGGTTTAACAAGACTTAAATCAGTCAGCAGCCGTGGTTGGAGCTGCTGCTCATAATATGACAAATACAAGTAAAGAATGGCAACATTTCATCTTTTTTTTCTTATTTAGTCTGACAAGCAACCCCCCGCCTCCCAAAATAAAAACAACAACAACAGGGAAATTATTCTAAAATGAAATGAAATGAAGAAAAGAACCGGTCCAAAATTTACTGCTGGCCCTTCAAAAAGATTCTTGACATCTGATTTCCAGTAGCCCTCATAGCAGCTGCTGCTATTTTTTTTTCTTTGTGTTCTCATCAGATAGATTAACTGTGGAAAAAGGATCCGGACAAGCTCATCCTGTTATGTTAAATTAACATACTCATATGCCATAAAACTCTCGCTCAGCTAAAAAGAAAACCGTCAGGTTAACATAACTCTGATTGCACCTTAATGCGACGATTATCATGCAATAAACTCTACATGCTTGCTGAGATAAAGGAAAAGAAACTGTGGGCGAGATCACACATTCAGAGAAGAAATTAAACAAATTATTTTCCTGAGAACTTTTATCAGATCACATTTATAAGTTACTGAATTACTGCCATCAATTCAGCAACTTTGTGTTTTTTCTGGTGATAATCAGTTGAGGACTGATGTATAATTAAAACAAAAAAGGCACAACAGAGAATAAGAAGACGGAGGAAAGGCTTTTGCTTGTTGACAGTCGGCCTGGTTGGAATCGAAACATCACCTGCCCCGCACTTCGCTGTGGAGCGGTTTTTTTATCATTCAAAATAACATCTGAGCAACAGCTGGAAACAGCTACTTAATGCACCAGGCAAAGGCTGGTGCTGAATGTCTACCCTGCAGGATTTTTATTTTAAACAGCACTATTAGTATGATTTTTGCATTCGGTATTGATGGCTGAAAAAAAAAAATCATCACTGTACAATGCAACAACATAAACAAGCTGTGTCATTACAGTTGCAATGCTGGTGGAGAGGACTAAAAGAGGCGATCCCCCACCCACACCCTGTTCGTACTCTTCCTGTACACTTACGGTAATATCAAGCTCACTCACTTTCCTCAACCACTAAAAATCACCCTCGTTTGGCCTTGTTGCAACTCTCTAAATGTTACTTAAATAACAGAAGATTTCATATTCATGCAAATTAAGCAGACTTTTATCATTTAGGTAGTTGCAATATGGAAACTATGTGCGTATGAGTATAAACAATAAACTTTCAACCTCGCACCCACTCACCCCGGAAATGCCAGCTGTTTACGAACGGGAGACCGCAGTGTAGGAAATCATACTACTGCAAGTGGGTGTAGGAAGTAAACTACATAAAAAAATACATCTAAACAAAGTACCTGATTGTGAAACAGTTTGAAAGTTTTAAAGTATCAACAGTAAAAAATAAGAAAAGAAAGATGACTAATATTTCTTTTAAGCCACCCACGCAAACAAACACACGCATGCATGCACACACAAACATACATGCACACGCCATAGTTGGACAAATTGCACATTTTCAGTGCACTTGACATTTTTCAGTCATGCACTTTGTTTTAATTAAATGGTGCAACAACTCATTATGAGAGGCTTTACATGAAAACCAATGTGGTTTTGATCATATTAGTGATATGGTGTTTACATGGAACAGGATTATTCATATCATTCTATATGTGATCATAACAGTAATCACAGTAAAACAGTGATCATCTGTCTGCAAATGTGTCGTCTTTCTCACCATCTCCTACCCAACAGAGAATGTCCAGAAAACCAGGGTCATAATGTTCACATGCAATGGTTTCCTGGTTTCTGATTGAGTAACATATTTAGGTTTCTTAACATCAGGAGATGCTATTTACATGTGCAAAACATATTCAGGATGCTCCAAAACTCCACCACTGACTATGTACACACACTGTGAAAACTCAAAACAAAATGACATCATCACAATATGACCAAGTGACAACTTCAAGTCAAAACAAAACAAATAAAACGATTTTGATGAGCCACGACTGTGGCTAAGTCATGTGCGCTGATAACAGAAGCTACGTAATAGCGAAAAACAGCAGCGTGGAAAACTAAACAACACAACAGATAACACAAGAGTAAAACTACATTCAAACTACAGCTGCGGTGCTGTCACGGTTTTCTGAATAATACCACAGTGTTACAATATAACTATTTAAGTCAATTCTGGTCTTTTATTCAAAGGCTAAAAGCAAGTCTGTCATTAATCCTCTAAATGAAAGAGATTTGCTCTTAAAAAGGCCTATAAAACCTGTAATTTGTTTCATTTTACTTTATTTTTAAAATCTATTTTATCTATATTTACAGGCAGCAATGTAACTTCACACTTTCTTTATTGATTAAAACTACTAAAACAATCAAGCTTTCATTTGTCATTTTAAACACAAAAAACCTAATTATTCACGTTGCAGACCAAACACTGTTTTCGAACAAAAACGGTAAACAGCCAAAGAAATCTCGAGGAAACACACACTCACACGAACAAAAGACTGGCATTGCACGTTCTTTAAAAACTGAGGATGTGCTTCATATCAGATTAACAAATCCTATCAAAGTGGCGCAGCTCAGATTCATTTGGCTGACTTTTCTCATTAGAAATTGGTGGCGATGTTGTACTTTGCGTCAATGCACAACGGCGGTGTTTGAGGAAACATCATGTTAATATGTTCCAATTGCGTATTTTTAATCCACATCTGGACATTTTCAAGCTGAGTTTGTGGCGATAAATATGCTAGTTAAGCTAAAATGTGACCTTTTCTTACCAAGCAGTTTTTGTGCCTAAACCTAACCAGATCTTAACCACAGACACGTACAGTTTCAATGTTAAAAAAAAAGAAAAAGTTAAGTTTCAATGTTAGAGAGTTAGCAAGAAACGGGAATATGAAACGATACCTTAAATTTAAGCACATCTCTCTTTGAGGTTGAACATTGTTAGAAACATTCAGGATCATGTAAGAACACAACTTAAGAAAATACAGAACAAAGATATAGAACTTCTTAGACACTTAAATGTCAGTTTAACAGTAAGGAAAACATGAAATAAAAACAATTGAATACTAAAAAAGCAAGAACTGTTCAATTGTTATAAGTTAGTAGAAATGTCCATGTTGTGCACTCTGGTTTACAAAACGTATTTTACTGTTGTAACCATCTGACCTTCATCCATCAGTGTTTGCTTGTCTGTAGCCTTTTTTTAAGTCACACTTTTTTGCACTGCGTTTAACACTCTGGCTGACCACAAATAGCAACTCTCACTGTGAAACATGTCTTCAACCCAAAGCGAGAGCTTTAGTCATCACCAAAAACATACCTCAGTGCAGCAGCAATGTTTCACAAAATTTAGTGGAAAAATACATTAGCTCTTGGGTGCAGATGAGGCGTATGTGACGATTACATTTCTCCACCATGAGCTTGTTAAGGGACTGACATGGTTAAACTACCCAAGGGTCACGATCACATGATGACTTCTTGTTCCACTCTCTACAAACTCACATTTTCTCAATGGTGTGTCAGTTACAACCTAAAGCTTCATAAGATTCAATTCAATCAAAATGACCCTTTGTGTAAAAGTAAAACGCCATTATCGAGGAGAATGTCCAAAAAAACCAGTTTGACTAGTGTTTCTCCACTTACAGCAAGTAACCCTTATTTTTATTTATTTATTTATTTGTTTATTTTCTTTTGGTTAACAGCTCAGTTTATCGCACTGAGCCCCAAGAACTGAAAATGTCAATAAGCCGGATGCTCTTCAGGTCGTGAAGCTAAAAGTGAAAAAGTGAAATCGAGAAAGAGAATCAGGCAGATATTTTGACAAGACAACCTTTCAAGTTGTCTTATTAAAGGGTTACGAACCGTCACATAAAGCATTTGTAAATTAGAGTTTTGTTTTTACCGATAATAAAGACCTTTTTAGCAACTCTAAACAACTTTTATAAAGGGTGCGCAATGAAAAGTAAAGGAAAAAATGTTTTAACACCTTTTAATCCACACATTTTTCGATTTTACTGCATGTCTTTTTTTTATCTCCTCCACTTTTAGTATTTGTTTCTAACTTTGCATGGATTTTCCTTTTGTGGCATTGTGCTCATTTTGACAAAGCTGCTTAGTAAGATTTTGATGCAGACACGCGCACACGCACACAGACAAAAGCCACAGGTAGATTACAAGGGGTTCCTTGATGGTAGCCAGCTGAGGAAAATTCATTTGAATCTTAATTCTACCTGAGGACACATTTTCCCTTTAGTAAGTGCATCATAGAAGGGACTCCTGATAGGATGGGAGCAGCCCCGATGATGCACCTCTCAGACCAGCCGAAGCCCCCACCCACCTTTTCCCTTACGCTGACAAAGAGAGAGAACAGACGAAAGGGGTTTTCTCTCTCAGTCTCACTTCCTCTCCTCTGGTGAAGAGACAGATGTAAAGATTGTGTGTGTGTGTGTGTGTGTGTGTGTGTGTGTGGAGGGAACGTGTGAACTCACACTGACGGGGCCGACTGACTACATGCTGTGTGAGCTGGTTGTGAACGCGGACTTGCTGACTAACAAATGCTGCCTCCTATATTTCCAAACTATGTAATAGCCTATTAATACACACTGGAGTTGATGACCATCACAAAAAAGAAATATTGAGTTTTATTTCCATAAAAAATTCCATTCTGCAAATTTTTGTGACCTGAGCTCAGTGGTTAAGAAATGCCATTTAGTGTAGGAAGTATGCGACTATCAAACTCTACATTTAAGGACTTTAAAAGCTGTTAACTAAGACACGCTGATTTGTTTCTTTTCTCCTAATTTTTTTTCTGTTTCTTTCAAGTTTTGCAATTCACACAATTGTGGTGGAAATGGCAACTGTAACTTCAACTGGTCATTACTGCGTAAAGATCTGGATGCAGGCAGGGCTGCAAAATACGTCTCGCTGCGACAAAGCACAGAAAAAACACAAATACATTTAATTTAACCGTTCTTGAATGTCATCCTTTTGCATATGGCAATTATAAACTTTGCCATTTGCTGCACAACTTTTACTCATGGAAAAGTTGTGCAGCTCTGCTCAACTCGATTAACTGACTGAGCTGAATATCATGGCGTTTGGCTGTCTTAATTACAAAATTGTCTCTGTTTTAGCTTTTCGCAGCTGTTTTTTTTTTATAATGGCTAAAATTCAGTTGTCTGGAATGTGTTTCAAACAAAGAAAGCATAAACAATTACATGATTGTTCTTTCTGTGGAGGAGTGACATGTGAGCCTAACGCAGTATGAGTTGATAATTCAGAAAGCAGGGGATTATGTAAACTTTATTTTGAAATCTTTATTCAGAAATGTAAGTACAAAGTTAGAGGAAAAATCTCCTATTCTAAGCCCCCATCCCGTCTCATCTCATCCCATCCAAACCCATCCCATCTCATCCCATCCCATCCCATCCCATCCCATCCCATCCCATCCCATCCAAACCCATCCCATCCCATCTCTTCCAAGGTCAATTTACATATATTCCGTCAATACAAACAGTGATGAGTAGAGGGAAGTAAAAGTGAGATTTTAACTTAGTAATCACATCCTTAATATATACCATATAGACTAGAGTATGCTTAATGTACATACAGTGAAAGTCAACATCAACTAGCTTTGCCACAAATGTTTGCTTGTTAATTGGACAGAATCTGGCTGTGATGACGGCGTGTTTTCTGAGGAGCTCAGCCAAAGAGTCGGTTCTTCTAACTGTAATTTGGCTTTTAAATGATGCCATTATTTCAACTTCCCTCTTCTTGATAGGTAATTTTGGTCATATTTAGCATCCAAATCTCTGGTAGTGGTAGTCTTGAGAAATAAAAAGAAAAAGAAAAAGGCAGAACTCACATATGAGTGTTCTTGTTGTTTAATGTGGTCAATGAAACAAACATCTCAGCTTTATTGCTTCATCAGCGTGATCAAAAATACAGATATGAAAATACAAACAAGTGAAGTTCAAACGACAATTGGTAGAGAGAGTACATAACTGCGTCATGGCATCATTACCTTTAATGAATAGAAACAGCCTGTCTTTATAAAAGAAGCAATGCCTCTACACTCTGGGCTGTGTCACCTTCTGACTGGTAACTGGCATGTTAAACTGGTCCATCTTAAAGCACGAGAACACAAAACATTTATATTAAGAGACAAAGAGCTTTGCATTCCAGATTTATAAATTAAGAAATAAAAGATAACAGGAACAAAAACATTTGTGATGTACATACTTTTACATTATTTCAGTCCTCTACTTTCAATCAAATCAGTCTTTTATTAAAAATTGTCCAAAAATAACTGCCTAGAACATACATTAATCTCTTCAACAGAATATGTCTATGGTGAGGACGCAAATAATTAAGAGCTTAATGGAGCTGTTAGCTCACAAAATTTGGGTAGACATTTTCAAGCTTAGTTACACTTCAAAATACATAAAAAAAACATAAATATAATAAGACAAAGATCAAAAGTAAATTTTAATAATTAATTACATAATTACATTTAGTTAAGTGATATATTACCTTGTGAGTGTTCAAACTTTCTAGGAGTGCATAAAAATACAGGAAAGTGTAAAAATAGCATTTTGCTCAGTCATGTTAAAAAAGGAACAAAAGGGAAATAAAACCAAACAAGGAAAATCAAATGAAAAAAGGCACAAAAAAGAGCACAGAGAAACTTAGGACAACAGATTAAATAAGATCAAAAAAGGTTTAACTGTGACTTTAAAGTTTAAAATAAAAGGATGGAAAAGATTTTTTTTTTTTTTTTTAGCAAATCTCTGGATTTGCAAGTACCTTTTAAAGTTGATCTTGGGTCATGTTACGGTGTACAATTCCATTGTAAGATTTTGAGTCATGAAGTGCTTACAAATAAGTAAAACACAGCTGATGAGTCGCTTAAATTTACAGTCAACTCATACCTATCGTGCCCACTGAACACATTGAAAAAATACAAAGGGCGATGGTCTCAGTAAGTAAAAATACACAAAAAACACTTGCTGATGCTATGAAATGGGAAAGTGGAGTAACCTGACATTTTGACATATGAAGTCACCTCTGTGGGCTTTCACATGAAAGGACGGCTCCCTCAGAAAGATAGAGTATGCTCAGTGCGTTGCCTTTACTGTACGAGTGCAGTAAAATTCACTGACAATACGCAGTTCAATTGTTTGTGTTCACAGGTGCAGCCATGAGCTCACAAAACTGAGGGGGAATGCTGATTTTAACGAGCATTTCAACGTCGTCAAAATGCCTCACATCGTCAAAATGACTGTTACTGTTAACTGATGGTTTGTTAATGATTGTAGAAACTAAATTTTATAATGACAACGTGTCCCTGTCATTTCTTTTTTTTTGAGCTCAATAATTGTGGAATTCAATTAGAATAAAGATGCAGTCAATGGAACATTATGTGTAAATGTTCTTAATTTTGCATTACGGTGATACTGAAGGACAATATTAAATGCTTTTGTGTGTTATAATCCATTTATTTCACAGTGACAAAATGCTTTTTACATGAATGCATGGTGCAATTTCCTGAGATTACCCTGCTTATTAACTCAGACAATAATGAATCATCCCCCTGGACACCATCAATGATTCATTCAAGGAACTTTCAGTGTATAACCGCATGTTTCAGTGTATATGGTTTTTTTTTTCTCTGGTCAACCTTGACAGGAGGAAACTTGCTTGTTTACACTTCCTCATGGCTTTATTTTCATAAATTGTTTCAAACATGAACAGTGCTGTCCTCAGTGACTCTAATGTGGCCACAGTTTCGTGGCAAGCCCAAGCCGGCTCGCATGAGAGAACTGATAACACACTTTGTGCTTGTCTTTGCAAATGACAGAAAGGGACATTCTCTAGTCAATAAGTAACAGGGAAATGAAAGAAGGTTAAGTATCAGTCTATAAGCCCATTTTATAAGTAATGGCCATATTCTTCTAAAGTTTCTAAAGTTCCTCTTTGTTAGAGAAAATATAATCTCTCCTCTCTAGTTCTTTGGGCTCATAACTAGTACTTGAAAAGGATTTCCTGTTGTCGCAGCAGGTTCTGTGTGTTTGTGTAGGTGGCCATGATGCAGTGAATGCATTCAGGTTGTCAATACCACACCTACGAAGACTACCTATGACACGGTATAGCTAGCTCCACTGATTCAAAATGAAAATGGGAAGTGCCGTCTTCCTGTCGTTTCCTGTCGGGTGCACTCAAACAAGTTTACATTCACACACTTGTATCTATAGGCCCCACGCACGCGCGCCTGACGCCACTCTCGGATCACGTAGTGGTGACTGCCAGTGGAAAAGAAAATTTCATTACTCACAGCAGTTTCTGCAGCTTTCCAACTCTCTGCAAGTGGTTTTCCTGTGTCCTCAAGGATAAGTATAAAAAGGTAAGCGACACAACTCTCTGCATTTCCAGAAAATCTTCAGAAAAGCGTCTTTTGGTGATCTGGTGCCTTGTGCTGACACTGAGAATATGAAGCTGGTTGTGATTTGCCTTTTTGCAGTTTTCTACTCATCCTTGGCTGTGCCTTTGCTAAACACACAGAGGAGAAAATTACAAGAAATTCTCAAACTGGTGGATGGTGTAAAAAAATCCCTGCAGGTAAGTTCTTTTACATTTACTTATTTGTGATTTTGCCAGTGTGCTGTGACTGTGATCATGTCTAAATACAATTTTTGGTGGTTTGTGTCTTGCAGAACAGTGAACAGCTGCTGAATACTCCACCTCAGAATATTGAGGTAAGCTAAACTAAATTGAACTCAAAATAATGTTTACAGTATGGTCACTGCACATTTAATATTTGGGGTTGCTTACTCATTGCTGTTATTCTCCCACTTACTGTACTTGCTATATGTCATGTGCTGGCTACTGTAGGTGTACATCAAATGATGTGTGAAATCCCAAAATATGTTGGATAAAATCTATTAATCAATCAGCTTCAAATTAAATTAAAAGCTTACCTTGCAAGTTAACAAGTCGACATTTTAGAATACTTTTACTAAAAAAACAAACAAACATAGTATTTATAGTAAAGTACATTTTATTGTACTAAGAGTAAACACAGCATAATTTATGTGCAATGTATGTCTTCTGCTCAGAGGAGCCAACAGACAGACAAAAAAAGAAAAACAAAAACAAAAAACAATCTGACACAGATTAAGAAGTTTACTGAAAAGACAGCATTTATTTTTAAATAAAGATATTTTTGTAGTTCATACAAAATACATTAAATCTACGAAAGTTAAGTACTAAAAGTTATTCATAACAGTACCACCAAATGTTCTGCAGTTGGGTGATAAAAGTATTACTTAAACAATGTTTAAGAAAAAAGATATTCTTAAAACTCGACCAACTAGCCTCCTAGCATGTCGGGTGTTTTTTGTAAAAAAAAGGCATCCGTAGAAAAGCATGCAGTCCATCAACTTTAACAATGACCTGAATAATACTGAAATGTTGTAATCAAAACTGTCTCCTTGCTACAACAACTGCTTTTAGCTTTTAGATCAGTATTTTGTAGTCGTAAGTAATGCTTTTGTGGCCAAAACACTTGATTCAAAATAAATGCTTTTTAAGTTTAACCACTTAACTTGTTTGTTTGTCAAAATGGATCCGCATTGGTTGAGGCAGCAACTAATCTTGTACTTGTAAATAGCCGTCTTTCTTGTCAGGCGTACACTTTGAGTGAGTCAAGTCAAGAGCTTGCTAAGTGTATTTTCTCACAGCTTCCGTTGCACTCTGAAACCAAAATGTGATGAGTAATCAAGCGAGAGAACAGACAAAACCATGACACTTCCTCACACCACCTCAGCAGCTCAAAATGCTCCCTCGCATGCTCGAAAAGTTTTGAGTCAATCTCTTGTTCAAAAACTGGTAGATTACAGCCTCTCTAGAACCACAAATGATAAGGATTCATTAGTGGGTGAGAAGTCATTATTTTGCAAAACAGAATTTAACATTCAGAATAAAATTAATACTTTGTGGAGCAAAAACTGCACTAGATACAATATTTTTAAATGCTTCAACACCATAACAGAATTAGAACTGGTGAGAAAGTATTATGAAGGTTTCTTATTGTTGTGTTCTCACCCTGAAAGGATATTCTAGCCAAATAATTTTCCAAGCAGACATATTGTGATCTAAAACTATGCTTTGACCCATGCAAGTCAAGTTCATGAGCGTCAAACACATGCAAACACAGACAAACTGTTTCACTTGGAAAAAAATATGTCATATCAAACTTTTGACTTTATTTTTTTTTTTAGAGGGAAACAAAATGTCCAATCTCAGTAAAAGAAACTTTGAAATAGTGGAAACTGTGTATGGTTAAGTTTCAGTATAAGTAAAAGTGTCAAGCGTGTTTCAGATGGGAAAGTCAAAAGCAGTGATGAAGTCATGATATGAAACCAGAATCAACAGCATTCTTGGAAATGTTTTGATTGCAGTCATGGAAGGTTTTTTTTTTTCCTAAAACTGATCCATGTAGAATTTTATCATGAAAAAAGAAAAAAAAACTTCCTTTACAAACCAAAAAATGTTAATTGATGAACTAGAACTTTGCTAACTTTTAAAACTCTACCCTCTGTTTTATGCTTCACCTGCCCTTTGGGCTTGTGTCACCTTCTAGTCTCTAAAATAATGACCAAAACAGCCAAATCAGAAAACACTAACATGAACTGCAAAAATGTTCGAGTTTTAGTGTGATTATCCAATCTACAGTAAATAGATATATGTACATATGATATATTTTGATGTGCTGTAAGATGTTTTATTAATAAACATTAATAAACACTGTTGTCTTCTCTTTTTCTATTGTTCAACAGGACTGCTGCTCTTTGTCAGCATTGGAATGCTTTCGGGATAATTTGAAGCACTTCAGCAGCTCAGAGAGAAATCATATATTACTTAACAGAAGCCTTAATCATAACATAACTGTGAGTAAATTTGTGGGATGGAAATAATATTACGTAATATATCTAAAAGCATATCTCAAGTCTAAAGTCATACTCACAATGTTGTACATTCCCAAAACTAACCAACGTATTTTTTTTATCTTTTTCAGAAAACAGCTCTGAACTTTGGCATTTCAGGGAATGTAAATGTAAGAGAGCATTTTATCAATATTTAATTATTTCAGTATTCATCCAGATTTTCCTTCATATAAATGGATATAAAAGCAGTCAGTCATATAAAAACTGAGTGTGGCATGCACTCATAGTAGATGATCATTACTAAGTTAATTTCTTGTGTGTTTGCCTGTTTCCATTTAGTCCACCTGCCAAGCCTGTGCCTCACATCCCAAGACAAGTGCCACAGAGTTCTTCAAGAGACTGGAGATTTTCATTCAAAAAGTAAGTGTGTTTCTTTCTATGTTTTTTTTTTTTGTGTGTGGCATAATGAAAAGGTGACAGTAAATCTATAACAGTACATGTCTTTAATGTTGTTGAGATGTGTATACATAAAGCACTGACTGAAGTAGTAACTAAATATTATTCCTTCTCTCTTTAGGGCATGGACAGGCTGAGCATGGATTGAGAAAAGGAAGACATCTACTTTTGACCAAGGATTGAATGTAGAGAAGACACTACGCTGAAAAGATTTTAAACATGCCTTTTGAATATTTAACTTTACTTATTTAATATTTATTTAGTTAGTGGTGGTAAATCCACTCAAGCTATGAAGGAGTTATTCACAGGAAAGCTGCTCTGCTGCCACCAAGTGGACTTGACAGTTTTGGTTTTCTTTTCCCCTTTTCACTGAAAGTGGAAGTTAATTTATTTGTTGTTGTTCTCAAAGAATATAAAGTAAATAATGTTATTATGTCATTGTGCATGACTTGCCTTAATACACAAGAGTTTTTCTAAATGATTTAATTGTACCACTTTACGATATTAAAACTGATTCCAGCAGAGATTTTGTTTGCTTGCTTTGTTGTAAGACATCAGAAAGGCTTCAAGTAAAGGGGGATATGCCTTCATTTTATTTTTATTTCTGTTGAGGAGTCCAACACTATAGTCATATTTTCCATCAAACAGTGTTGATATAGGCCAACATTAAATATTAGCTTACCTTTTAGGATTAGCTAAGAGCAACACTGTTTGGTTTTTTGGGGCATTTTTAGCATTCTATTTTGCTAACTAGGGCTGTCAGTCGATTAAAATTTTAATCGCGAATAATCGCATTAGTGTCATGAGTTAACTCATGATTAATCGCAAGTTAGTCGCAATTTTTTAACCCTGCTCTATATGTAACTTAATAAGATTTATTGTGTTTCTTATACTCTAATCTGAAAAATTGGAGAGGACAATAATAATTCCTTTGTGGAAATATTCTATTTTTATTTTCATTTGAACATTCCAAAACAATTATGTACTTATACTGTCCAGATACTCTCCAAAAAAACCCCCAAAAACTCAAACCTTGAGGTTTTCTCAAGCCAATGATCCTAACCAGTAAGGTTTACAAACAAAAAGCACCATTTCCTGAAACTACGGGAGCTGGCAAGGCACAGGCTGTGTGTGCGTTAATTGCGCGTTAAAAAAATTTGAGCTGTCAAAAGAACTTTGAGTTAACGCGTTACCTTCGACAGCCTTACTAATAACTGGTCTGTCCAAGTCGTTGTACAGAACCAGAAACGGCAGAGAGGGGCAATCTGGACAAACAGGGCATACAGAACAACTGA
Source organism: Acanthurus tractus (assembly GCA_029783725.1). Lineage (NCBI taxonomy): Eukaryota > Metazoa > Chordata > Actinopteri > Acanthuriformes > Acanthuridae > Acanthurus > Acanthurus tractus. The sequence goes on along the minus strand of JAQNCA010000032.1, from coordinate 22,148,729 downwards.
CCAAAATGTCAGTAAATTCATTTTTAAGGCGGTCCTCCTAAATGGATCTTTTTCTGTTTGATCACCTGCTTAGGATTTACTTTGCTCAATAATTTCTTATTATATGATATCTACATAAAATTGTTCTCACAGAGTCTACAAATGACATTGCTCCCTTCTTAGACGTTTGGCTTTTTAAAAGCAGTATCAACTGACTGAAGAACTACAGCATCACCAAAGTGAAATGTGAAATTTAACAACATGGCACATGATGATCGTAATTTCATACAGATTTTTGGGTCAAAAGTAACTAGCAGTCACATTTGAGTGTTAAATGACTTCTCATACAATTTTTTCAAAGGTTTAAATATAAAACTCTGCATTCCCCTAACTAACCACCAGAGGGGAGCACATTGAAGGCAAGTTTTAGTTAGTGTGATGTGCTTATGTCCTAGGTGGGAAGTAGTGAATAATTCCTCAGCAAGCTTTTGCTGTGTATTAAAACATGTTTTCTTTGGTGTTTTGTATTGTATTGTTGCATTGGGATTTATTGTTGGTTTAGTAATAAAATAAAATAAAACAACCTAAAATCAGGCTTGTGTCACCTGAGTGTAAAAAAATGATGTTTGGGTACTGAGAAAAACTACTTGGGCCTGTAAAACGACCACAAAACCACTTTCACACATCTCTCACTATGACAGGTGCAAACTTGTTTTTGAGCAGGTGTCCTGTCTACAAACACCACGACTGCGGACTTCCCAGATGACACAGGGGATTTCAGCAACACAAACACATTCAGTGTGGCCAAGATGTATTTCACACTTGTAAACAAAATTTCTTAAAACTCTGAAGTTTGTTTTAACTTGTTCCACGAGTCAAGCAAAAAAAGAAAGAAAAAAACAGCAAAGATTCACAGTCAAAAATGGTGTTATTGCAAAGCAGAAGTGTAAAGGAGCAATCATTTCTTTGACCTTCCTTTTTTACAAAACAGTCACCTTCCTCCCAACCACATGTCCACTTGCACAAAATAAGGTGACTTTCACACAAACTTCTTGTGAGAAACTGTGCTTCAGTCTGTCTTTCAATGTAGGAACACAACTGCTAATGTTTTATTTTAAAAATAAAAATGTGGTGTTAAAAAATTGAAAACTGTTCACATTTCGAGAAATGTTGTACTGCCTATCCAGCCGCAATGGGCCACAAATGATTGGATCAGCCCAGGGGCCGACTGGCGGGAGTAACTGACTTAAATATGGTCTGTGTCTGCACATGTACATTGTGTTAATACTAATTATGACACACACACAGCCAGGTCCGTATTGTTTTTTCACCCAGAGCCTTGACGGCCTACAAGATGGTGGACCCCAACAATTTCCTGTTTAAGCAAAGATTTTAAATTTGATAAACAGATTAACAGCGTTTAAAGTCATGTTTTTATCATCTTTTATCAAAAGTGAAACTGTTTTAATATTTTACCCCTTTTGAACAGATTGTGCATGCTTTTATTTCAAGTTGACCGGACTACTGCAACGCACTTTTCTCAGGTGTCAGTCACAAAGCCCTCTCTCGTCTGCAGTTAGTCCAGAACGCTGCGGCACGACCTTTAACAGGGGCCAAAAAGCAGGAACTTGTTACCCCAATCCTTGCATCTTTGCACTGGCTCCCTGTTAACTTTCGTATTGATTTAAAGATTTTACTGTTTGTTTTTAAAGCTTTGAATGGACTGGCCCCAAAGTGCATCAAGGACCTCATCCAAATCTATACTCCAGTGTGCAAATTGAGGTCCGAGGGCCAGCTCCAGCTCGTAGTGCCTAGGGCGAGACTTAAAACCAGGGGGGACAGGGCTTTCTCTGTGGTTGGCCCCAGACTTTGGAACGCTCTCCCCCTCCATGTCCGAACAGCCCCCACGGTGGGGTGTTTTAAATCTCATCATAAGGCCCATTTCTATTCCCTGGCTATTTAACTTTGCATGAATTTTGTGGTCCTCTGTGTCTTCTATTTATTTTACTACGTTTAACTATGTCTTTTATTTATTTTACTATGTTTAGCTGCTTGATTTTATTGTTTTATTTATAGCATTGTTTTATTTATAGCATTGTTTTAGATTTATGCACTTATTTGATTATTCATTGCTTATTGTTATATTGAAATGTTTGTTTTATTGTTTTTATGATTCTATGTACAGCACTTTGGAGACATTTTTGTTGTTTACATGTGCTATACAAATAAAGTGGATTGGATTAGATTGAAGAGAAAAGAAACAGGGAAATATCAAATAAAGGAATTGTGATTTTCCATTTAATGCAAATATTTACCCTTCAATGTGGCAGGTAACCTTCAAAGATTTTACTGGCTAAGTAGAAAATCTGTTTGTAGTTCTTGGCAATTGTCAATTTCAGATCATGGAACATTTTGTTTCTAATGTAAAACAATAAAAATAAATGTATAATTGTTTTCTGTGGTTTTATTGACGACCATCTCTCTAATATTACTTTACCTCTGATTTAGACTCTGCACTGAAACACGTCATATTTGTCTTACTGCAGTTAGTAAAATCATCAACTGGAGCATTTTTCCATAAGGTCTTTTTGGGAAAACAAACATGTTTAAATAATCTTTTCAAAGCAAAACAATGAGCTGAAACTCAGAGAAGGTGACATAATATAGCAAACTACATCAAGACACAAGACGAGAAGGGATGTTTGTGATATCCAGTACGTAAAAGGTTTTCATTATATATTATTGAGTCAGTGTAGTTAAAGTTGCCATCATGATGACATAACTGCATACAAACCACCATTGCAATCAATTTTACTTGTATTTATGACAGTGCAAATTAATTGTTTTTTGTGTGTGTTTGTCTCACCTTATGCCTTATCTCAAAATTTTACAAAATTACCAGGATTTAAAACCTGGAAAAACTTACTGGAGAACATAAACACTGTTTTTAGTGTTAGCGGGCTTAAGAAAAACACAATATCTACATGCAACAGGTCCTAGGCATACTGATTCCCTCCCAAACTTGCTCTGCTTTCTTATTCAGAAAGAAAAAAATGATGGTACAACACTCTGGAACTGCTGTGTGGTAATACTGTCTTTACACCTGAAACCACACTGTGATGAAAGCAAGCAGCTGTGTTGCACAGATGAGTATGAGTTCTATACCTTTACAAATGTCTTCATGAGGAGACCATGAAAGTCTTTTCTTTGTGAATCCCTGTTGTGGTGTGTGGTAGTACACAGTCACGTATGGGGTTTTCCACAGAACAAAACGTAACAGAATTTGTTCTGAGCTTAAAAAATACAGGTTTGCAAAGTTAAGACTGACAGCTTGTATGTCAGTTAGGTTTGCCTCACTTTGTAATCCATATTTGTAATTTTGGCACAACTTATTTCCATGGTGGGACAAATTTGCATCTGACATCACAGAGCGGGGGGGGGGGGGGGGGGGGGGGGGGGGGGGGGGGGGGGGGGGGGGGGGGGGGGGGGGGGGGGGGGGGGG
>JAQNCA010000032.1:22133595-22145011 GCA_029783725.1 Acanthurus tractus | reverse complement strand
CACTCAAAGTGCTCAACAACACCTGACGACCTCCACCTCCACCTCCACCTCCACCAACACCAACAACAACACCAAACACACAAACACCCCCCCCCCCCCCCCCCCCCCGTTGAACTTTTGGTTGAGATCTCTCACTGGCCAAGATGACCATTATTTCATTTACATTCTTGTCTAGTGGACAATAGCAGACAGTTCCCCTCCTCCTAGAAGATGGCATTATGGACCTTAGAAAGTGCTCCAAAGCTGAGATAATGTAATCATCACTTTTGAAATGCAAGTCCTTATTTATCTTGACAAAGAGGTAGTAGTCTGAGGATGCAATGTCAGGTGAACAAAGCAGGTGTTAAGGATTTTAAATCCACATTCCTGGACGGCAGCTATCCCCACTAAAGCACTGTCCTTCTAGAGTAACTCCTCTTGTCAGCTTTGCACATCAAATCTTGCTGATTACTTTTTTTTTGGCACAGTCAAAAAAGGCATAATAATGTCAATGTGACCCTTTTCCTTATAGTCCATCATCAGCACTTGGTCTGGATCCCAGAAAACAGAGGCCATCCCATTGCCTATGAACCTCACTGATTAGGCTTTGACAATCCAAACACTTTCTCAGAAGCCAGAAACCCATTTTTTCAAATGGTGTTTGTCTCTCGTTGTAAGTAGTGAAGCCAAGTATTATTCAGGATTATGGAATACTAGAGAGACTTCAGGCTTAGAGATTTAAAGGGACTTGGTGAGTTGACACATTGATAATTTGGAGTTCATAGGGAATAACTGCATAAATACATCTCTGGAAGACCCTTGGCTCTTTTGCAATGTACTGTTGTGTTATCTGTTGATCTTTCAAGACCAGGTCATCCTGTCAATGGTCTCCTGTGTAGTGACAGTGACTGGCCTTCCAGGATGGGAATCATCTTCTATGCTCAAGCTGTCAAAACTAAATTCTGCAGCACATATCTGAGCGATGTTGTAAGAGGGGGCATTTTCTCCTGGTGTTGCCTACTTGTTCTTGAGGACATCCTTGGGTGAGCCCCTGACACTGATGTAACAAATGATCGCATGACGGCTGATATGTCCATCTATTTCCTCAGACAGCTGCAAGTTTCAATTACCCCAAACAGAAACACCACTAACACTATAACTTCCAACTTTCTGCATAACCACTCAAAGAGTTGAACTGCACATGCATTTAATGGGTGAAATCTTTGCTCATCTACTTCGACCTCAGGTAATGGACTTATTAATCAATCCTCTCTGAGTCTTTAGTCTGCTGTCCTGTCCAAATTGCTGCTTAAACAAGCAGATGAGATAAAAACATGTAAACTCTCAGTCTTCATGACACTTATCCAAAAGAGTTATTTAGACAAAAAAGCACATCAGAACTACGATTTGTGCATAATGGAAAATATATAATGTGATCTATGTCTTCTGAAAAATCATCCATTCCAGTTATCCATGTTTGTAGGTACTATGCAATAAATAAAAAAAGGAAATAAGTGCATTAGAATTTTTGATAATCCAAAAATTAAAGCTTACTCAAATAAAACACAGTAATTCATCAAAGCTACAACCTGAGTGTGATGCTGTTGTGGCCTGTGGTTACCAAGTCTCCACCATCTCCAATGACAGCACTACTATCACGGAAACCAAAATTTTTTTCCTTTCCTTTCTTTCTGGCTAGTGAAATGAATTGAGAGTATTGACATTTAGGTTTGGCACATGGAGTTTAGTTTCTGGTCAGTGTGTAATGACATCATACCCACACAAAGCGTCATTGCAAAAGAAACGTGGACTTATGCAAAGGCCAAAAAATTACAACTCCTTTTTCTGAGATTTCGTATTTTCCAATAATTTTGAAAATACAGAACACTTAAAGATATTTATGTTTAGTTAAAGAGGCACTGAACACCTATAAAATTTTTTTTTTTTACATGACAAAGTTCAACTGAAATGCAAACATTCACTGTGGTAGGTTGGTTTTAATGACATAAAAAAAAATATTGGAAGTGATGGTCAGAAAATTAAATTAACTAAATTTGACATCACCTTGATCTAAACAAGCTAAATAATTTATAAATAATAATCAAATCAAATAAGCAGATTAATAAATAGTTTGTGGAAGTTCAGAGTTTGGGAGATGATGAACACGCCATTTGAAGAAAAATAACTTGTTTACTGTACAAATTGATTTAACAAGGAAATATAATATGAATATCAAATTACACAACACTTGAAACTTTGGTAGTATAAGCTAAAAAACCTTACTGAACATACTGGAGGAAACTTGGAATGCATAATTTACATTTGTTGTACAGTAGGTGTTGTACTTGTGGCAAAGATGACTCAGTACCTTTTTTAGACCCCTTGAGCTAAGGAAGAAAGGCACACTATGCCCATCTTAAATGATGTGTTTTTTCAGCCTTAATTTCAGCTATCTTACACTATCAAAAGCTACGTCATGGAAGATTTGTCACATAGGGAACATTGGTTGATGACAGAACCCTAGAAAGAACTTTCTTGACCTACTGCAACAATAAAGGAAAGCAGGAGTAGGAAAGTGCGGTTACTTGTGGGACCGTGAAGATTTTTATAAGCAGTCTGAGGTTAGATCATATGTAATAAATTTTCATAGTATATTTAGCAGAAATAATGTGCCTAAGTGGTTAACAGTGCAGATAAAACCATGACAGGAAGAAACGAATATCAGTGATTGTTTAAAATTAACAGCAGAAGCACAACAAAGAATCAGCAATGGTAATAAAAAAATTCACTGAAAAGAGGCACTGCATGAGAACTTCAAATATAATCAAAAATCTCCTCACTGTGGCGGAGCAAACAAGCTCCATCTTCAACACTCTTGTGACTGTGGTTCCAAAGATTAAACAAAACCTCACTAAACAGAAGAGCCTACAAAAACAGGAAATCTGCACGGGGTCAGATTTGAGTTCATCTCAGGATTTTAAAGTTTGCATCTGCAGCAATGTAAGTGAACAGATTTGTGTTTATGATAATCATAGTTTATCTACAGAGATAGAGGTTAAATCCGAGTTGAATGTGATAAAAACATGAAGTGTCTTATAAATTAAACTTAACTTCCCTCCTAGTCTTTATAAAAAGGCAGACATTAACGTCAAAATCAATAGCTTATCTTTGGTGTGGGCAAGAGCATTGTAGTAAGACATGGAAAAATGCAGGGATGCCCCTATGTGGCAAAAAATTCCATGGATAGAAATTCCCCCACCCTACTCATGTCAAATCCTGTGATATTCTTCATTTTTGGTGACTCCTAAAGAAAGGTTCAAATTGAAACCTGACCTGAGAAAGCACTCTAAACTTAGCAACAGAGAATGACTGACAGCATAGCTCAATGGACAGAGTGCAGTCTGATAGACTAAACAGAGGTTTCTAGCATTGCCACTATTATGTGGGATTCTTGAGGGGATTCCCCAGGAGACCAGAGGAAACTTATATCATAACTTCAGTCAATTATGCTTAGTTTTTGGCAACTAGTCATACTTTTTTTACTCATTGCTTCATTACTTGTCAAAGGAAAGGATGCAAATAAATGACTGAGTAATATACAATGTGGAGCCAAAATAAAAATAAATATATAAATAAAAGTAAACCTCCCACTCTTAAAACATGCTTCTCTGCTGACTATCATTTCAAACACAGCAACCTCTTTGCATCATCTGTTCTGTTTTTCAAAATTTTCATCATAAATCAGGGTAAGGGTTAGCACTCATATTTTTGCCAAATACTTTTCAAAAAAAAATCCCTCTCCACAGTTTGAAATCAACTGCTGCTTAAGACAAAACCCAGAGTAAAATATAATGTTAAAGATAAGTTTTTGGTCTGCTCATTCTGCTGAACAAAAAGGTGTAACAAATTTCTCTACAGGTGGGAAACCAAACTGACATCTGCCATTATGCTTGCTTTGTTACTGATAAAAGCAGCAGTCAAAAAAGCTAACAAAAAAATATTTAGAAATTTCCTAACTCATAGCACAAGTTTTATATCTCTCACTTTCTCTCATGTACATTTATATAAAGCAGATTTACATTTATGTAATCAAATTAATAATGACATTAAAGTAACACCGTTTTAAAAAAATCAAAGATTTTTTCAAACTCAAAAAGATGTATTCAAAAGATTCAAAAGATGTATTTAAACTCTAAACTCTTCAGTTAACACCATTAGAAAGGCCACTCTGTGCCCACCTAATTTTTTTACTTTTGGGTTTTCACCATGCAGTTGATGAGGGAAAATCGTTACATGATTAATAGGAAACAATAAGATGTTCCTACAAGAACACCTTTACTTGCCCACTCACATTTGTCAGCTACACACTATAAATCTGCCAGCTGTACAGGAGGCCACCACAAGCCACTGATCAACAGCACTATTGCACATCTTCACAGGATAACTGCAATCAAGCTATACAAAAGATAAAATGGAGCAGTGTTTCAGAATTGCCTTCTGCATGATGTTTCTTCTCACAGGATATCTTCAAGCACCTGTCAACAACCCAGGTTGCAGTTTTGAGACTGGAGACCTGAGTATAGGACTTTTGAAAAATCTTCCATGTGTAAGTTACCTCATTATAAAAGCAACACATTCTGACAAACATTTTAGCTGATTAAAACTGTTACAAAAATAGACTCAGATCAGGTGTTACATTACAGTCAATGCTCTAACTGAAAGTGAATGGTTAAACATTGTTGCTTTTTTTCTCCAATTGCAGAATGGCACAATGAATTTCATCTCTCCAGACATGGAAAATGAAGACAGAGTGGTAAGAAATCACTGCAGAGCATGTTAAAGTTTTCACGAAGGAACTTCTTTTGTTTTCCTTTGTAGCTGTTTTTCTTTTGAGAGACTGTACTCATAAGCTTTTGTTCGAAATCCTTGTGTCAGCAATTCTGACAGTAAATATAACTATAACACCAACACCTCTAAATATTAATGGGAACATCAATTTGCTCCTATTCAGCTAATTTGTTCAACTTTGATATGAGGACTATGAACTAAAGGACTGCTGTGTCTTTATTAGGAACGTTTTGTGGCAGCCCTGGAGTTCTTCAGAAAAGGACTGGATGATGCAGAGAAGATCTGTACCGATGAACACGGGTACCTTAACGACCCAAGGCAGGTTTTTGATGAAATAGAAAAACACAGCCCAAACATGGTGAGTATAGAAATACAAGCAATTTTATTCAAGTTCCTCATTGAAATCCATGATTTGATGCTAAACAAGCCTTCTCTCCTCAGAAACCAACAGATTACAAGTTTACCACGACGGTCAACGAGGTCCAGTTTGGGCAATTTTTGAACAAGTTCAAGGGATTTTTTGGCCATTGGAAAACTATCTGTTCCAAGAAAGAGTGATTCAACACTGGCCATTGAGTTGCCAACTTTAATTTATCGTTATTTATTATAAATTATTGTTTTAAATTATAGTTTTACTAGCAGTTTTGAAACACTGTAGTTCACTGCACTGAAGTTCTCAATTATTTATACTATTTATTTATTATGTAATTGATATTTGTGAAATTTTGCCAATAAAGTGTGAAGGATTACAACTGCTATTCATGTTTTTTTCTCCTTAGGTATTAATGCATTTGCTCATGTGATGCAGTTCAGTGTCATTATAGTCTCAAAACAGAAAAAAAAAATTATCAGAGTTTTAAAAAATGTTTCAAATAGCTTCATTTTCACATGCACATAGGCAGCTGATATGAAAAACAAACTCCTTTATCAACTCGTGTAACTCATCTACTAGACTTGAGACTACAATAAGGGTAGCATACTAATGTGCAACGACTGGTGAAATATCTGACAGGTTTCTCTTCACTCCAGTTCCTTCATCTTAACCAAGTAGTTGCAGTTGCCTTGATTAAACTGTATTGTAACCCATGGGCAACAGATCAGAAATGTGAGATGATTTTACTATTTAAAATAAGAAATTATTGTGATTAGGTTTACATTAAGAAAGCCAATTATTTCATGTACAAAAACAATTTTTGTGTCATCTAATTTGAATTTTGCAATGTCTAAACAAATCTATTGTGTCACTTTACTGACAGAAAATGGATAACTTATTTGTCGCCTAGCTACAGTAATTCCAATGTTTGTGCAGGACATAGTCACCTAATCTGCACTGGTGAACAGAAAGTGTCACAAGGGGGCGTCCTTTCATATCTTATACCATTGTCTCTGTGTGTCTTCAATTTTGTAGACTGATGATGTAGCTGTGGTCATTTAACTTATTGCCATGAGAAATCTAACAAATTAGGCAGTTCAAAAAGCAAAATGATGACTGGCCCCTGAGAGATTACTGCTTTCTCCCACTGTACTTCTGAATGGTGTGACAACTGCCTATGCACAGTTTAAAAACTTTGGTAATCCTTTCCACAATAAATTATGACATACATTAGAGCAGATTTAAAATGGCAACAGCATTCCACTTTTTTTCCAAATTAAGCTCACTCTGGTTATTTTTAAGGCTTTATACAACAGGTTACATAATGAAATTAAAGTGATTTAGAGTGTAATGACCTGCATTTAGTGGCAGTGAATGCTATGGGGAAAAAAAGACAAAGTAGAGGCAGTGGGAATACACTGACACCTGAGTAGAAAAGGGCAATGATGAAATATAGAGTAAAAAATTAAACTAACTAATGAAACTTACACACCAATAAAGCCATGAAGATCCACCACAACCCCTAAATTTCAAGATGCACTTGAACTTCAGGACGTAAGTACAACATGGCCAAGATGCAAACAAAGAGGCGCAAAGAGCGATATTCAATACTGGCCTTTCAATAAATTTTAATATTTATGTCAAATTTTACATTTACATTACTGAATAAAACACATCACAATTTTTTATATAAAAAAAACTTGATACATATACAAATATACAAATACTATTTTAATACAGATATCTGTTTTAAAAAGACGTCAGTTACTTTTGCTGTTTTTACTTCTTATTGTGAAAACTCTCTTTTGCTCTTTTGCAAGTATAATAAAAGCACTTCTACTAAACTGTGATTGAAGTGCAGTTAAAAACTAATTGAGCAAAAAAAAAAACCTGAACAAAAAATAAAAGTCCATTCATGCTGAGCATGAGGGCCCAGCATTCAGTCATTGTCTCTGTACGTCAGGCAAAACATTTTTCAATTGGTTTTTTTTCAGTGAGCTTAGCCTTACATTATTGTGAATCATGGGGAGAGAGAGTTGAAAATGTTGGGGCTGTTTCACATATTTTTTTATATGAAAAACGTATGAAGTATCAGTTTATGACAAATATTTGCCCAACAGAACAGTGAGAGAAAGAAAAACCCTCTGCACCACAAACTAGGGACGGCCAACCTACTTTCAGAAAAGCTTGAACTTACACACTGTGCTACAATTGGCCACTTCAGGGATTTTACCATGCTGAAGTAGCATCATGTGAAAAAAAAAAATTCCAAGAGTCATCTAGAGGAAAAACAATGCTGTACACATTAGGTGAGACACATTCTATTCTGCCCACCCTTTCCACCCCACAGCTATATAAATTCAATACAGCACAGAGGTTAGGTAAACCAAAGCAACACTTTCACTGAGCAACTTGCATATTACACTGACAAGCCTTTAAGCTAAAAATGGAGCACTTTATTAGGACTGTCGTTTGGATTGTTACTCTCTCTGCTTGTCTTCAAGCAAAGCCTCTAATCATAAAGGATTTCAATATTGAGTTGATGAGGAAACATGTCACATGTGTAAGTAATTTTAAACCATTTTTTCCCCTGTTAATTTGCAATGTTTCTGTCCTCTGCTAACCAGTCAAATGTTACCTTTTGTTCAAACAGCCAGCAGATTCAACATTCTACACGCCAACGAATGGGGTAAATGTTTATTTTTATATTATGAAGTTCTAGATTTACAGTCCATGGTGGTAATAATGATGTGTTTAAAATTAATAAGTCATGACAGAAATAAAAGTAATGCTGAGTACTCCTCAGCATCAAAGAAGCTCCAGGGTTTAGTTGAGCTTTTATAAACCACATGTGAAGGTTCTCTAGTACAGGAAATGAGCTTGTCAAGTGTAGGTTCTTCACACAGCTGCAACAGCTTCTATTTGCTGACTTCTCAGTGTTCAGCCACAACCCTACATCAGTCAGAGCAGTGAGAGGAGGATAAAACATGATTATCTCTCACACACAGGTAAACTGCATAACTGCAGCACTGGATTGCTTTATGACAGAGCTCGAAGGAACTGTCAAAGAGGAATGTGAAGACCCCCTGGAATACATAGGCCCAGCTGTCGAATCCTTTAGGAACCAAAAAGGATTGGACAATGTAGAAGGAAATGTAAGTTTTTTTTTCCACACTGTGTTAACATATCAAGTGCTGGTGATTAAGAGAAATGTGACTATGAAAAGAAAAATGTTCAAATGGACTAATCTGACTTTCAATATTCTTCTTTAGGCACTAAAAAATTCCAGCGAATGTGTCTGTGAGAACTGGTCTCCAGCTCCTTTCACTACGTTTCTGGATCAAATGAAATATCTACTTCAGCAGACAAACGAGGAAGACTCAACTTAAAAAAAGAGGTTTCCGTCTGATATGACTGGGGTATCCTTTGTACCATGGCTGCCCCATCAGCTGTCTTGAACAACACTGCAGGCCATATAAAGCAGCTATCAGGGACTACAGAGAATGGCCAACTTGACCTCATCTAATATGGAAAGAAGAGACTAACCACTGTAAGGAAAACATCCTAACTGAAGGGATATTAGGTGCATGGGTTTTTGATGATGCTGTGATTGTGAAAATTGTTCTAAAATATATTTTTTTTAACCATGTCCTTGCAATACAGACATAAGAAAACTAATTCTGAATGTATTTTAAAATTATTTTATTACAAATTTATACATTGTATATTATATTAATATGCAATTATGATTACGTATTTTTTTCTGTAACTTTAACAGGAAAATGTTGTGAAGTAAATTCAAAGGTTCTCATTCAATACGCAACAAAATTTATTTGCGATGTACTCTTATAAAGGTTCAAACTTCTATTTATATATTTATGATTTATTTAATATGCTGTACGTTGGTGCTTTAAACCTGAAATGATAACTTAATAAATGTCAATATTTAACTTAAAGATTTTGTGTTGTCATTAAAATCAAGTTCTTATAATGTGAAATAAGCTGACAAAGGAAAGCTTAACAATGTTCTAATATTATTACAAACATCAACAAAAGACTGTTAGTTAAGCTCTTGTTTGCTGTTTGGTGGAGGTTTTTACTAAATAAAAACACTTTTTGGACTAATATTATCTGTTTGGGATTTATCTACCGATTAAAAATACAAGATAAAAACTGTCTCAGAGCAAGATTCTCTACACAGCGTTTGATGTAATGCAAATAATGTGGGAGAGGAATTGGCATGTGGGAGGCTTAGTTTCTTAAACGTTTCGGGACAATTTTACTCGTCTACCCAGAAGAGTTTTATGTATGGAAAATCAAGTCATAGCAAAGTAACAGGCAAGTTATTTTGGGAACAAATACAGATTCTGTGCAGTCCCAGTCTCCTAATCACGCCACAGTGAATTCTACTTTACTGTTAGTCTGTGTTAGCAGAATAGCTGTTTTTTCTTGTTTTTTTAGTAGCTTGATCGCAAATACTTTTTTGTACACTAAAACAGCTGCAACACACTAGCTGTGTAAGCAGTGTGTTTGTCACAGAACTTTCTGCTAAGTGTGTTTATAGATTAGAGGAGTCACAAAGCATGAAACGCACAACCCACATGTGGACACAATGGTGTGTCATTTAAAGACATGGGGTCTCACATATTTTAAACTTGTGACAAGCATGACAAGAGATAGCCTGAAAATGACCTGTCTATAGTCATACTGACATCATACCTATAATATTACACCTTTCACTACAGTTTCAATATCTATACCTATGGAGTATGTAACAGACATAAAAAAAATGAAAACAAAAAAAATCATGAAGCCCCCCTCCTTCATATCATATTATTTTATATTTAAACACAAGGGCATCTATAGAGAGGCTAATTAGGCCACAATAAGTAAGATATTCTTTTGAAAAAAAAGGGGGGGAAGCTGTGCTGCTTGTGCAAAGTGCTGAGGGCAGCAGAATTTGCCCATTCATCCTATTCATCCTTGAGTTCATTGAGTCCCACGGGACGTTTGTGTCGAATTCAAAGGAATTTCTTCAAGGCTTTCCAAGAACATCTAGTTAACCAGAATAGGTAGGATGAACCTACAGTATATGTGTTTAGATAGACAGCAAAAATATGCAGTGCCTCCATCACATGTGTCACCAAAAAGAATGGCTAAAAAAATTTTTTTTTATATTAAAAATGTGGCTCTGTTATATGGTTTAATATAAAACTGGTGTCATTAACAAAAAAATGTAAAGCCCTGAACTGATACTCCTTGTCCTTTTAAAAGGGACTTTTCCATATTTAAAAGTTTTTTCTGCCCACTATTCATCTTTTCAGAAGGTATTTTGTGCACTGTAATGTTATTTTCTTTTAGCCATAGGCACATTAACATAATTATTTTTCCATTCAATTTAAATATTCAAGTTGTTAGATTGTACATACAAAATGGCCCGTGGAGTTTCGAATCCAGCCACAATTTACAAGAATACAGCACTTCTTACCCCTCCCTCTGCACAGCATAGGTGCTGCAGCTCAGGTCTTAAATGCTTTCACTTTGTAAACCACATCAAGAGAGTTGCATATCCTGTTTATCTCTAAACCTACTAGTATCACCTCAGTGACTGATGCCAAAAAAAGAGAAAAAAATAGCAAGGCCCTTTTTTTGGTTGTGCTGCTTCTGTTCAATCTCCTACTGTTTGGGATAGTTCTAAAATCAAAATCAAGTAACTAAAATCAATTTTCTTATATACTCTATATCAGAATAACATTTCAAGGCCAAGACCTCTAACCAAAATCAAATTTTCCACATAAAAAGTTAGAGACAAAGGTTCAATTTTTAACATACTTTTAGTGACAACATGGAAATTTCTATAAGCGACAATGAATTTCAGCAACACAAGAAAACATTGGAAGGTTGCATTAAGTTACTTAAAATCATTCTGAATCTGCAGTTCACAGTTCTGAAATACTTTGCTATTGTTCTGTAAGGTCAACTATAAGTTGGTTGCCCAGTGTTTGACCCAAACAAGAGGATTTCTTTATGTTTAAGAGAGTTCCTTCATCAGATATTGACAGGGCAACTATTAATAACTCATTGTTTACAGTTTTTTTGCACAATGAAATGAAAAAAATAAAAAAAAATTCAAATTCAAAAAAATAATTCAAATAATAAATTATTTACAACATGTGCTAGCTGCAGGAGGAAGGAGGGCAGTTAACACACCGTATC
>JAQNCA010000032.1:22112065-22127426 GCA_029783725.1 Acanthurus tractus | reverse complement strand
ATCGTTTATCCACTTTGCAGTCAGACTGATGAGAGACATTGGGCTGACGCTGCTGCTCCATGGTGAGGCTTAAAGTTTTAACATCATGCAACAAGTTGTGGATATGTTTTTTCACAAGTTCGTGCAGCTTCAGTCGCATTGTGTCTGTGATATGGATACGGCTAGGAATCTCATACCTCGGCTCCAGCATGCAGAGAAGACACCGCAATGCCAAATAATCGACCATGGACAGTGGCTGGTCATCCAGGGCAATATACTCGGCAAAAGCATCTGTGATTTTGACCGCACGCGGGTTGTCTCTGGACATTTTCTTCCGCTTAACCGGTATCTGCTGCAAAGTTGGCTGTCTCTTTTCGGTGTTGCGAGTTAACTCTTTATATTCTGCATCGCCCAACCAGTTATTAGGTTTAGGGAGCAAACATTTTTTCACACAGGGCCATGTAGCTTTGGATTTTTTCTTCCTCATTAATAAAACTCTTCAATAAAAAACTGCATTTTGTGTTTACTTGTGTTATCTTTGACTAATGTTTACATTTGTTTGATGATCTGAAACATTTAAGTGTGGAAAACATGCAAAAAAGTAAGAAATCAGGAAGCGGGCAAACACTTTTTCACACCACTGTACGTAAAATACATCGGCTTGATTAGGATTTGTAAATTTTACATCATGGCAATCAAACTAACAAGGCAATTTGTTAACGCGTAATCTCAGAGCATTGGGGAAATGCAAATGAAACAACAGGAAATGTAACCACATTCAGAGTCATTTTCAGAGACATTTGTAGGCCATTGAGGTCAATACGTGTCTACCTACACTCACCAACAATAAGGTACACGTTTAAAAAAATATGTCATCTGTGTGACTACGTTTTACAGCATATGTTTGAGAATGTGTAACTGGTAAGGGATCATGAAAAACAAGTTTCTCATTACTTGTAGGAAAAGCAAAAGAACTTCTAGAAATGCTATTATTTATTTTGATTTTAAAAACAGTCTGTATCCTCTTTTCTTCAAACACCTACGAACCATCATTGCCTTACATGAAAGAATAACAGTTTTACAGAATAAATAAACACAGGGTCAGATTTCCAACTTACCTCATAAGCGATCTCCTTGCAGTTACCACTGCATGTGAATCATGCACAATCCGCCCATTGGAGGAGGCAGTCTCTTTGGTATTGAAGCTCCCAGTGCCAAACGCAACCACTTCACATCCACTAGCTGGAGAGAGACAGAAGTTTTTAACTGAGGTAAAACAGCCTTCTAAGCTTGCAAACACTCAACTATTGAACAGACTGTAACACAGACTATAACACCTAAGATTATTTGCAGGCATTTTGTTGAAGTAAGATATTGATCAATAAGAATGTAATTTCAGATTAATCTACTTGTTGTAAAAATGTTTACCAAATCAGACTTCAGAACATAATGAAACCCCAGATTTTCTCCTTCTGATTGATCACTTACAAGTTTGAATGATAAATGCTGCTGCAGTGCCTGCACAAGCAGAGAACTCTGGATGGCTGTTCATCAGTTTAGTGAGCTGATCCCTAACAGCATGTGGAATCTGAAGGTTGAAGTAGTTCTTCCATTCTGAAAACAGAGAAAATAAAAGGAAAAACTAACAAATATAACTGCATTTAACTGATGTCCTCGCTAATACAGTGAACAAGAAAGTCACATATAAAGATGTGTATATTCTGCACTAGCATGTAGTTGTGCATCATTTCCTGCCCTCTCTCTTTTTGTTCCATACACCTATTTATGACGGAATGTTTTTTGCTGTTTGGCTGTATTTGCAAGCTTAGGGATTGAAATCAAAAAACATTTGGAAATAAGTCATGGATAAACTTACAACATGACATTTCTGTGCAGTGCCACATGACTGTCTTTCTGATCAAAAAGATTTTAAAAAATGTAATCCAAAGTCATACTATGCGGTCAGAGACAGACTCAGAGTGTCATATGGAAATCAATAATTACCACGACAGGCTTTATAAGGATGGATGTCAGAGATGCAGGACTGCCCTTTTACTGGCAGGGGTGGAGGGACACCTGAGGTAAAAAAAAAAACAAAACAAAACAGATATAGAAGTCAGTGATTATCCACCTAATTTGTAAAACAGGTTCAATGGGTTTATTCATTGTCTACGACTCTTTCCTTTTTTAATTTTCATTGTAAATGGTAGCAAGGCAAAGTCATACAAGAGCATGTTCTCAGCCATGCTTCCTTGCATAAGTAAATGTTACTTAAGTTAGTTTCGCTTTCTAGTTTGTTCTCAGTGATCAATGTTTCTTTAAGTGGTAATTTCAGGTCTTTAAGAGCAATGTGCATTCTTATTTATCTTATCTATCTAACCCTAACCCTCAAATACGTTTCCTGTTTTCGTGATTTCACTGTCATCAAAGTATGAACATAACAAGAAACCTCCTTCATGGAGGATGTTAAAATGTGGTACCAATTTTTCTCTTCTTTTAGTAAGCTAACCAATATCCTAAATAGTATGATATCTTCCCTCGAGAAGACTACGATTAAGTTTTACTTTTGTTCACCACAACACAATAATGTGCTAAATCACCAGCATTAATTAACTTCACCAGCACTGTCTGCTGTGTAAACAAAGACAAAACATAACAACCTAACCTGATGCCTCAGGGAGGACAGAGTTCAAGTTTTCCAAAGTGGGCAACAGATCCTCCAAGGCAAGCACTGCTGCTTTGAGCCGAGCCTCCTTCTTGTTTATTCCCATACCTGTCTTGTACTCCACCCCATCAATCACAGCACAAAAGGCAAAATAAAGTCCTGGTATGTTCCCTGAGGACACAAAAGTTTGGAACTTGACTGGAGACAAATCATCAACTCTGGCTGTGCCTTTTTTTTTAAAAAAAAGAAAAAAATCAGCTGCTTTGTGGAGTAAGGAGTCAGATTTTGGTAGTGAACAGAGAAGCTGTGAGTCTAAAGGTTTTCATCTTAACCAAAATTTAGAAAAGCTGATTCCACAGATTTTATAGATGCAGTATTAAGCAATAAAACAACCAGCAAATTCATCAAAAATGAAAAGAATTGTTTGTTCTGGTTCTAAAACAGAGTAGTCTGAATCCGTATAATAATTAATTAACTTGACTGTGACAGGAGTCCACCCAGATTCAATTCTGACGGATGCTGCTTATAAATGTAACTATAGCCTTGTATGAATTACTCACAGCATTCATGTTCTCTGAAGTGAATTTGAACAGAAAGAGACATTCTGAGTAGCTTTACCTGTGGTCACTGTCTCCTTCAGTTCTAAGTGGAACTGCAAAGTCTGGGCAAGCTGATAGAGCAAAGACACGCCATTCACTTCCCCTTGCCTGTATCTTTCAATCAATGTTTTAGGTGGCACTTTGGGTTTGAAGGCAGGACCTTGTTGAAATAAGAAAAGTATGGAGTTAGTTAACATCTTACACCTGTAACTTCACAAATTTCTCCATTTGACTGTAGCAGAAAAACACACTCCCTGCGACAAAATCCAGACCTCACATGAATAAAAGTAGTCTGGAAGTTGTTATCTGGATTAGTAATTAAATAAATTACCACTGGAAATGGATATTGCTAGTATATAGATATAGGTATAAATAAATATATGTAGAAATTCAATAAAATCACATTGTTAAACTTGGATGTACCTCTCTTGTGAGGATTACTGGAAGTAGACATTGGTTCATTGGAGTTAGACTGCTCTGACATCGGAGGCAGATTCTTCCTGAGGATCTGGGCAAAAGAAGCTCCTCTGGAACTTCTGGTTTGAGCCGATCCAAACATCCTCCAAACAATACTGAAATGATGTTTCCAAGAATTAAATGATACTGCCAAACACAGATATGTTGGCTAGCCTAACAACTCACACAGGTTTCCCTACCCTTAACTCTTGAACAAATGGTTCAAAGGCATTCTTTGACTAGCTTTAGAGTGACCAGCTTAGCCTGTCTGCAAGAGATGTGCCTATTATATATCCAAAGTACAATACCAATATTCTTCTTTTGGACGTTAATTAAACGTATAATATCAAACGTAACGCTGCAAGCCGCTAGCTAATATTCAATGTAGTTTGAGTCAACGTTAGCTTAAACAGTTAATTTAGCTGCCTTTTGCCAGTAGCCATTCGGAGTTATAATTAGCTTAGTGTTTTAGCTCTAAACCATGCCTAATGTATAACGTTACCACACGACTAGTATGAAGTGCAAAGCAACATAACATATAAGGTTTACTTCGTGCGGGTATTACAAGTTATGATAAAATCAACATATACCCTATAAAAATAGACTTTCCACACTCACCAAGCCAAAAATCACTGCCACTCACAGTGTTGGTCAAACCTCAGCCGGGTCCGATGGAGTCCAGACGTTGCCGTTGGAACGTGGGCGTGTCTAACGCACGTGCGCTTAAGTTTGAATGATTGCAGCTTTGTGTAGCAACAGACGACGACGACGAAAAGCGGTGTTTGAAAAAAAAACAATGCTGGCTGTAATATTCCGTAAATTTAGCCACAAATTCTCATTAAACAACAATACGCTGAATTGCCTAAATGCGGAGTCTCACTCCTCAATTCACGATAACACTAGCTTACAACCCAATCAGTAATGGGAACTTAAGCCAAGGGTTCCCGCCTTAGTAAACTAGTACTACTACTACTACTACTACTCTTTTGATCTATCCCTCCGAAAATAACCATTTAAGTATCAGAATACTTTTAATATGTAACGTTAGGTGTCCAGTTTACACTTTTGTGGCTTTAGGTCGAAAGAGTCATAATTACTTACATTCAGGTGTCCAGTTGGAGTGATTAGGGTGGTGCAGCAATTACTTCTTAAACCCGGAAATAAGTATCTTTGAATTTCCGGTTCCGTTGTTGTCTGAATAGGGTTGTTTTTCAGATGTTTAGATTAGTCTGTGGTTAACACATGCTGGAGGCACTTACACATTCTGTGCATCTAGAGCATCCAAAATGTTATTTTAAATGCCACTTTTAATTTAGAAACTTATACTTTTTTTGTTGTTGTTTTTTTTTTTGGAGAGGGAAGAGGTGTCCAAAGTAGTTAGTGACATTGCCGTTGTTTAAGAAGACAGTTGTAAAAGTGTTAAACACTACACAGGAAGTGCTCTTGAAAGTTTCATGACACACTTGAAGGTGTATTTCTTATAGGCCAACTTTTTTTTGGAAAAGTGGATGCTCTTGCATCTTTGCTTGATAGAAACAAAAAACAAACAAGGGTTATGACTAAGTGTGAGTATTATTTCCTGACCTGTTTTCACCTTTGATCAAAGTCTTGTTTTTCTTTTTGGTCTCTAAAACTCTCTAACAACGAAGCTATTTTTTCATTAGGTTTTGCTTTAGTGCAGTCAAGGGTGATCAAAAGGGGGCTTCCTCTTCACCTCCCACCCAGTACTCACATTATGACAGTTGTGGTATAGCAGAACACATATGCAGCTACTTTTTCCTCCTGGTGACACACATTTGATGACAAAAGAGATCACACTCTTGTGCATTGTCCGAAGACAAAGACAGAAAAACTTGACTTAAATACTTTTAGTAGAGTAGCTTAAGTTTTGTTTTGATACTTGCATGTTCAGTGTGTAACAGCGGTCAAACTTGTGCGTTTAAACAAGGCCTGGTGGGTGTTTGGGGTTTTATGACATCATAAAATAACACAAGAGACCTTCAACACTTTTTCAAAACCTCAGTAGAAGTTTGAATGTCAAAAAATTACCTATAATTGTGCAGACCCATATTCAGAAATGGCAGGTGCTGGGAAAGTCAACAAATAATTAGGAAATATTCCACTACATAAAGTCCTTAACCTGTCCTTTAGTCACTACAATTTACGTAGTGGTAATCAGTGAGCATCAGAGGTGCTGGTAGACAGACTCAGGCTTGCTGTTTCTAGTGTTCTAGTGCTAATCTGGCTTCACTGGATGTAGCTTTATAACTACAATATGAGCATAACAGTGGTATTGATCTTCTCTAAGAAGGTACTCAGCTAAGCATACTTAAACTAACCATTGCTCAAAAGGCTGGAGGAAAAACATAGAGGGAAAATAAGTTACAAGAATTTGAATAATAGCTGATGCTATTGTGCTGACCTGAATCGTTTCCTCTTTTTTTGTTCAGATTTTAACTCATATACTCCTTTAATTTGTTGCTTACTCAATGTTGTTTTTGATTAATTGATTTCACATAATGCTTTCTCTTTACATGCTAGAAAAAAGTTTGTGTTTTTCTTTGAGGTGAATCAAATGCCCTGTCAAGAGGGCTTTAGCTCGATTTAGTGGTGCTGGATATATAATAATTAGCAGTAAGGCAAACTCAGAGTATGGCTCAGTGCAATCGAGTGTGAAGAGTAGCTATCTGTGGTTAAAGGTGTGACCCAGTTGTAAGAATTGAAACTTGTATTTTAAAGGGTCAATTCAAAAGGCAGGTTGCTTCAATGGTTATAATTCCCCTCTTTTACCATGAATCACTTTCACTGGGAGTGATGATTAGCCATTATAAGAGTATAAAAATGAAATGGAACAAGCAGCCCACATTCGACGAGAAGTGAAGGTCACAACAGGAACAAATATGGTTTTACACCCCCACAAAGCTTAGGGACAAAGTTTGAACTAACTTCTCTGATCAGTCACACTTGAAAAGGGAAAGGGCAAGGTCTGAAATGAGTTTACATGCTCCATCCTCCTGTTAATCTTCCCATGAGCGGCTAAGATAAAGGAAAAAGTTGAGTCACTCGACTTCGAGTTCATGACTTTGACCACAACTCAGTTTTTACATTAATGATGATGGAAGAAAATCACCTTGTTCTTTTTTCATCATTTTGCTACTAGAGATCTTTTTAGTTAGTTTGTGTTATACAAGTTTGCTGACGTCATTGTCATTATCATTGTCATCACACTGATAATAGAGTAAAAGAAGGGGGACGCGTATATTTCTCAATCGCTTAGTCGAGAGCAATGAAAATGCTTAAAATAGATTAAAGGGGCAGAAAAAAGACCAATTCAACAATATCTATATCAAAAACGTAACTGCAAACGTAAAAGATAAAAAAAAATTATCTGCATCTATTGTGGGCTTGTTTGTTCGGCACGGAAAATCAAAACAGTCTCCATCGGAAGTGAAACTTTCAGCCCTGGAAATATTTGCTGTTATTAATAACAAAGTGCGCATTTACACCCTCTCACCAATTTGGAAAAGCTAAACCTGAAAGGCAGCGGAATTCCCCACACGGGGTAAGATTTTCAGGACTTTGCCGCCACTTAAAAACCCAGACAGAATCTAAATTTTCCTTTTTTTGCTTTTGTTTTTTTTAAATTTAACATGTATTTGTTTGAAAAGACACAGGCAAAAGACTGGAGCATGACATGAGGATGCAAGAGGCTATGACACACAAGATTTTATACCACATGCATGATGCATATGCAGAACAGCCTTTTGTGGTTGGAACCTTATTTTTCTTCCACCCACATTAACAAGAATATTTAATAGGCCGATAACAGGCTTTCTGAACCAAAATTTAACACTGTCTGATTTTTTAACTTTACCAAATGTCCTTTACAAGTAAAAATGTTTTTTTTATTGCGAATACAGTCCTACTAATACATGGGTGAGATTCAGAAAGCCAATTGTATTGTTCACAGTTCAACTCCCACTGATGATCACACAAGTTATTTTGCTGTGAACAGCAGAGGGCAGCGTAAGAATAGAGATGAAACTAAAGACTATGGCAACAACTCCAGGTTACACACTTCACACTATATGATTCATTCAAATATTAGAAAGCTCTAAGTGTCAAATACTTACGGTGGTATAATGACAGACCTCTGTGGTGATGTAAGATAATGAATCACCAGGTTTGAGAACGCTACTGTAAATGTATCACTTTTTGCAGTTATTGTTCACCTCACCAAGGACTCACACATACTACTAAGATTAAAGAAAACTCCATCTGTTTTCAATTACTTTTGGATAATCATGTAAAATTGGAAAAAAGTGAACATTTAAAATAAAAATAGCAGATTGAATTTGCCAAGAAACAATGTTTGAACTACTTTTTTTAACTATATCATTATTATTATTACAAATATTCGTATTAAAACAGAAACTTTATAAAAAACATTACACTTGGTTTATATCATTTATTGTTATTTGACAATGTTTGTTTACTGTATTGAGGACAGCAAATGTGCTTCAAAAGTGCTAATTACTGACCTTCAAGTGTAGAATTTACAATCAGAAATAAAAAAATCCAGCTTTTTGGGCTCAAGTTAAAATGGAAAGATAGAAACATGTCTTTCAAGAAGGATATACACATAATGGGCTATAGTTAGCCACACTAACCGCTTTACTGCACAGAATGCCCCCAGACCATCAGAAACCAGAGCCTAGCGCCCAATGGCTAACGCATGTTTGCTCTGACAGCATCCCACCATTGATAAATAACAGCAGCTCTTCTTAAGCCTGCTGGTACAGTCGCGTTCAGCTGCAGCTCTCCAATGCGTCTCCACAGCCAAGATTGAATCTTCCCCATTCATTAGACTAAGTGGATGAGGCTCTCTAATAGGGGCTCCCTTCCCCTCAATAATTGCCGTTGATTGGCGTAAATTAGACCCTAGTTGCCAGACGAGTGATTCTCGACGACGATAATCCGATTCCCAACTCAAACTAATAGGATTTTAACTCTGGCTTTGGCCTAATGTCCGTCTGCAAACCCTGGCTATGGCCCTATGCCCCATCTACTCGACGTCCTCTGGATCATATCTGGGCCAGGCCAGGCCAAGCTGAAGCTGCAGCGGTGTATGGATTCAGCAGGGTTAGGGGTCAGGTCATCGCCACCTTCCGTCTCATGCTCGCAGTGACTCATCCCCTGCAAGACATTCCTGGCATCAATTGGACATTCATGCGTGTCACTTACATCATGACGGGAGCATGCATGCGAATGAGGCTGGAGTCTGCTGGAGCACAGAGCGGATGTTGGATGTCTTCGGCTGACATGTAGTTCCAGCTCAGGACTGGATACCGAATGATAAGACCTGTGAAAGCTGTGATTTTGGAATGAGTGGACATCAATCAAACTCGACAAACAGGCTCTTCGATCCCAGAGGCCTCTGTTATGTTCCAGGGGCAGCTGACACACTCGTCGTACTGATAGTTACTGCTCAACCCCGGTTTAACACATTAAAAGGCTGCTTTACATTACCAGTTGCATAATGTTAGCCAACTGAATATTTGTGAAACAGTGCATTAGCATGCTCTAAACCATTTGCAGTGTTCTGATGCAAGCTAAAAATAAAAACAAAACATGAATGGACTTTATGAACAAGTCCAACCAGTCAAATTTTTGCCTCACAAAAAAAGAAGAGAAATATAAATGAAGCACTACAGCAGTGGCATCAATGACAAACATTCAAGTCCTTCACCATTTAAGAACTGAAAAAGGGAACAAGTGCTTTCTATGTTTTAGTGCTTGATTGTTTGATGTGACGTGGGATTGAAAAGGAGCAGAAACGCCACCCAATTTTAACATCCACCCTCAGAAACCGGTATGGCATTTCTCCATGTGACTTCCCAACAACATGAAGACTATAAGAGCAGCACTCGAATGTTCTTTTGTCATTCAGTTGATAAGGGGACGGTGCTACTACTAAGGCCCGAGGACTAATGAATCTCCACTCCATTACGGCTGAATCGGACAGATTGCTCTCCCGGAGAAATGAATTGAGTTTTTTGTATTTGTGAGATCATTCTCCCTCCATTAACTGCTCTTTATCCCGTCTCTTCATCACAGGCAAATCAGGTTAGGCAGCCATGATTAGCTGGGGTGGCCTCCCTTTTTAAAAGGTAATTGGGTTTGGCGGCTCAGCTGATAGTGCCATTAGGACCAATAAAGGCTGGGCTTGGCTCATCGAGTGAAACAGATTCTTCAGCAGCAGATGGCAGACGGAGGGAGAGGGCTCTGATGCACTGAGGCCAAAAACAAAGTTTGTGTAACCAAAGTAGTTTGGGGGCATCCTCTCTAACACAACCCCCCCAACACAGTCACACACATGCAGGCACAGACACACAAGCACACACACACCTTTACTCAACCACCTTCGTAGCTTTATCTTTCAAAAACACTAATGGCGACATTTTCAGAGGGAGACAATAAAGCTTTTAATATGCCGAACACTGATCACAAAACGATTCAGCCATTAAAATGTCTTTTTTTTCTTTTTTAATTGGAATAATTAATCATTCGCACAGAAAATTTTAATGGTATACTTGGGGCTATGATGTCACAGAGGACTGAAAAGGGGTAGGACTAATGATATCTGGGAAATCATTTTCCTCACAACAATGTTGTGTAACACCTTTTTTTTTTTTTGGTTGTTGCTTTGTTAACTCTTCATTTCTGTAATTTTCATTCTAACCCGGTGGTACGCAAAAACAACAATCAGCGGTTGATAAAGATCAAAGATGTCGAACGAAGACGTGCAGCGTGACCGACAATCGATCCAACCCAACTGTATCATCTCCTGTCATCTGGACTAAAGGAAAGGTGAACTAGCCAATTCCGAGAAATCTTGCGAAGCCCCAGATAGCCTTACTGCAACTGGGGCTTCGTCCTATAGGAAAAGGTGCATTAGTGGTGACAGGAGGGCCGGTGGGGACTGGTGCTGATGGGAGATTTAGACGGCTGGAGGTGGGCTTGTGTATTATGTGGCTGGCCATTGCTGCCATTGCTGTGACTGTCTCTCTCTTATCTCTCGCACTGAGGGGGTTCAATCCTCACCGCCCCTCTTATCTGCGGGTCAGACTTAGTTTCTTCCCTTTTCCTTCCCGGAATCGTCCCGGTTTAGCGGACTGGGTCATTGGTCACGTGAAAGGTGACTCTGTTGCCTTTCTTCTCCCCCCATTGCAATCAACTGCAAAGTTTGTATAGAAGCCATCTTTTTAGTATCATCTTTAAATCATTTGCAGGATTTGATTTCAAGACATACTGCATTCATAATATGATCAACTGGGTTTCTGTTGACCTTATCAACCTTGTGGATGGTTATTTTTTATTTGCTGCAAAATCAAACAAGCCAAGTCAATGAAACGCCACTTCCTTTTTTTACTTTGTTAATACATCTTTTTACAGTATGTTTTTCCAGAGCAGGAGATAAACAAAACCTATAAATATAATGGAAATGCAGTCATCTGTTTTTCTTCCATGCATCTGTTTCTGTGCC
Organism: Acanthurus tractus; assembly: GCA_029783725.1. Taxonomy (NCBI): domain Eukaryota; kingdom Metazoa; phylum Chordata; class Actinopteri; order Acanthuriformes; family Acanthuridae; genus Acanthurus; species Acanthurus tractus. The sequence goes on along the minus strand of JAQNCA010000032.1, from coordinate 22,116,181 downwards.
TGCATGCACGCGGTGATGTATTGCCAAAGCACAACCAGAGGATTGCAGTACATTTTCACCTGAGAGCTGCACATTTCCAGCCCTCCTAAATAAAACATTGTGTCGCCAGGCGCCGGTAAGTGTCCCTCAATGAGCAGAGGGAGGAAGGGCGAGGGTAAAAAGCGTCCAGGTTAAGTTGTTTGAAAGGCCCCGGGTATTAAGAGGCATTTTACACTTAAGAAGTTGGTTTCGCTGGGTTTTCTGTTTCCCCTCTTATTGATTGATGCTCAACTATCAATGCATAATAGAAAAGCACTCAGAGCAAATGCAGGGTTATGGCCTTGGGAGGGAGTCGGCAGACGAGACTGCAGCACCCCCCCACTCCAATGCCATTATTGGCCCATAAAGGATCCCTCGGGAGGGCCACGGTGTTCAGATCAGCACACACCAAATACCCAATTAAAAAAGGCTTTAAATTCCCTCCTCTTTCCTGGGCGAAAATCAATCTGAATTCAATCTATTCGGCTAGGATTCCGACAGAGCAGGTAATTGCCCATAATCGGTCAGCTAGGTGACAACAGCTTAAAGGGGAGACACTAATACAATCAGGTATTTGCTTTCAACGCCCGTCCTGGGCCCAGGCCTCGGCTGTCGAAAAACAGGTAGAGTGCAGTTTATGTAGCCATCAGCCGGGCTTATAGGGCTTATATAAAGTTACACAAGTCTTCTATTGTGGGGCGCTCGACAGCTGATAAAGAGATTCTGTAAAGTACTGGAGGAATGATACTTCCTAAATGACCCGCCATAAAGCTGCAATAAATGTATTCAGCGATCATCTTCGAAAATAGCTTGTCAAGGAACTGGGAATGAAGTAGCTCCCATATTTCTCTATAAAGGGTTCTCATTGTCAACATATATTATTAGCATAATTTGCACACAGTCCTCGCACTCACGTCAGTAAGATCTCAATGAAATTCTACGCTCTCGCTGAGGATGCTGCATACTTAATGGTAGCATTAGATAAGTAAGATAACTAATGGGCGTGTATTACTGTACATGACCCCACCTCACCTGGCTGGAGATTTTTCCATTGCCTAATGCATTTGCTCTCACGCTGCCTTGATGTTTTTTGGCTTGGAAGTAGCTCCCTGAAAAAGGATTTGTCATCTTTTTAAACTGCTGACATCCCCTTTATGTTAATTAAAACTGACCAGACAAACAGGACAAACCACTGATGTAACAAGCTGACATTCTGGATATTGAAAAAACTGTTTTTAAAAAAAATAAAAAGTATGGGCAGCAAGTAGACATTAAAGCAGTGCACCCTTCAGGCCTGTAATGCTTCCTTGTTTAAAGGTGCATACACACCAACAAAAGAATAATAACACACTGAGCAATAAAACTGCTAAAAGCTTTTCCAGTAACAACCGCCTTTACTACTTTTTCACGTTTTCTTGTCATGGTATGTTAGATCCTAAAGGTGCACTATGGAGCCTTTTTACAGGCGGATAAACAAATGAAACAGAGCTCTTGATATAAGCAATAAAATTTTGCAAGAGCTCACATGATTTTTTTTTTTTTGATGCACTTTATATCCACATTTTTAAACATGTAATGCTGTGCTAGAGCACAGAATAACAAAAAGAACACATTGCACATTCAGACTTTAGAATTAAAATTATTTAGAAAAAAATCACACAGTGCTCCTTAAAATTCCTTTAATTTTTGCACACTCACACAAAAATTCAAATAATAATACATTTGAATATGTGTCATGGGAGGTCTGGAAGTCACAGGCTTATACAACAAACTTCCTCTGCCTTAAAGAGAAAAAACAAACAAACAAACAAACAAACAAAACCAGACATAATTTGGAAAAATATTGCAAAGAAAATGTGGCAACAACAAGCAAAACAACAAGTAGACAATAGTTCAACAAAAAATGATAAAAGTCTAGCAATGCATATTCATGCAGCACATATATACATACATGGAATGTAGATTTATGGACATGCAGCATATATTTAATTACTCACATTCATTAATTGCCACTTTTACACCTGGTGAAGTTTCTTGACCCTCAGGACCTCAAGACTTAACAGAAGACACTTTTAAAATCAAAGCAGTCAAATGTCTCATAATACTAATGAGTTCTGCTGTCAAAAGTTGTACAATGTAAACAAAAAGAGACAAACCAGTGAGCTAGAGACTGTTATTAGTTTTTCGGGGAGCTGTGTTGGCCCTGCCGGCTTTAACTCCAGTTTGCCCGACTGGTAACATGATGTCCAGAGGTCAGCAGGGGTCAAAGGGTCAGTGGCAGAAGGCTACGATTAATGGATCTCTCAATAAAACGGGAGCTAATATTACCAACTCTCTCTCTCTCTTTCTCAGCCTGACTTCACCAAAGTGGAGAGGGAATTCCTCGCAGCAGACAGCGCAGGGCAAACAGCTTGGCTCTCGAAATTACTTTCTGTAATGGGTCCAGGCTTCGAAAGTGGAAGCACACTTTTAATTGACCAATCAAAAGGAAACAAAGCAGCCAATCTTCAGACACGAAGCAGAAAAGCCAATCGAATGTGTTTCATTTCCTGCCAGATCCATCGTCGTTGAGGACAGTTATACAGTGCATCAGTGCAGTTGATTATGAATATATCAAATAGCCAGCTGCGTTGAGAGCTTTTGACTTTGTTGCATTAATAAGCAGAGTGAAAATCAATTTCTTCTCTTTTATGGTATAATGTCATTCCTTTGTTAAAGAAAGAAAATTTGGAATTTGATAATTAAAACCTGACTGAATGACAGTTTCAGTCTTGTATCTCATCTAGATTTTCTTTCAAAAGATTCAGACAGTTATGAATGCACAGCGTCTTGTGTAATAAGTGGCCACTAACTGTTCAAGAAACTTGCCTTGAATGAGAGATGAATAAAAAGTGACTTAAGCAGAAAGAAAGGCTCACTGTAAGAGAAAAACAATGAAATTATTCTAAAACAGTCACTGGTTGCCATCAGTCAACATGATCCTGTGCAGCTGCTCTCAGCCAGTGGCATCACTGAACATGCTAAGCATCATTTGTCCATAAGGTGGCGTATGACGCTCTCAGTTGCCCAGGCATACTTCTTATTTCTAACAAAGATTACAGCTGCAGGGACACCAGTCAACATGAATGGCATTTACTTGTCACTTAAACGTTACATGTGGTGACAGCGGCGGTCGAAACATTTAGATCATCTTGTGAAGTAAAAGCAGTGACTTAGTGTAAAAAATACTAAATATTAAAAGTCCAACATCAATATATTCGACAAATACAGTCCAGGAGAATAATCTGGGAAATATGCTCTACTTTCACAAACAGAAGTGAAAATAATAAAAAACTTTTAAAAGTATAAGAAAACAGCTTCAGGAAAATGAACACAAGCACAGATTACAAAGTGAACATACAGCAACATATACATGTGTGTAGTTTTAGTGGGTATTTAATTCTGTAGTAATGCATTAATGTTAAAAACTTTTCTTATGATTTATATCTAAAATCTTAATTCAAAGAACAGAAAATTTGAGGTGACAAATACAGTGTTTTAGAGCCTCGTGATAAAAAAACAGATCCTTTACACACAATTAAATAAAACACAAAATTACAAGTGAATTTCTTGCACTAAGAATGTCAATTAAAAGGTGTAGATGCAAAGACGCAAATAATATATATGAAGGAAAGGAGGTTTAAAGCAACATGAACTTTAAAGAGCAAAAGATAAAATCCTTTTCAATCAAAATGGCACACATGTCAAAACTGAGTCAGTCCAGGTGTCAAATTCTGTCAGAAGCAAAAGCCAACAATCTTTTCCTAAATAAAGTATTTTTACTGTCCAAATTTTAACCCAATTTTTGACGTTTCACAGCATTAAACTCGTGTTCGACAGATCCTCTGACAGAAAGGCTTTGCATGTCGCACACAGACACTGAAGGGGCATTCGGAGATTTAAAAAATGACCCTGAGGGGTCACAACCAAACTTGTATGTGACAAGTTGGGAGCAAAAATGTGATCACATTAAACAACTTATCAAACTGTTGAGTAACTGCATCATATAAACAGTGCATCATATTAAATGACCTTGTCACATATTTTCTATGTAAAATC
>JAQNCA010000032.1:22058398-22069714 GCA_029783725.1 Acanthurus tractus | reverse complement strand
ACAGGAGGAAGGGCAGAGATTCATTTTAAAGCGAGAGGCCTCGATCAGCAGGAGTCCGTTGCCACAGCCCAGTGTGAATAAAACTGATTGGATGCAATTGGTTTGGCACTTATTTTGCTGACATTTACAAAAAAGTTTGTTGTTGTTGTTTCAATTAGCAGCGGCGGCGGCGGCGGCGGCGGCGGCGGCGGCAGCGGCAGTGAGGTGAGGTGGGCTGCTGAGCGCCGAGAGCTCAGGGGGACGACAAGGCTGCTTTTACTTATCGTGTTATGAAAATTCGGCTGCATTGAAGATAATCATGTATCACACAGGTCTGAGTGAGTCTGACTGTGTCGTCTGCGAGGAAATCAGGAAGTAACAGTGCAACAGTGTTAGTGTTGCATGATGGGATAGTTTATGTTGAGGGATCAGACTGTCACTTCTGTATTTTATCTTGATTTTTAATGAATAATTCCAACTTTTGAGTGGTTGTATGATGGAGGAGGTCCTGGTTACGGACTCCTTTAGATGCAACTGAGACATTTACAACTAAAAATGCATTAGAATATAAAATAAATGCATTAAAATATTTGATTTTTCTGTTAAATGGGCCTCATAACCAATGATGGCACCAATGCTTTCTCTCTGTAAATATAACTTTTCTGTGTCTTTGTGTTTTCCAGCTGCTTTGTATCGGTTTCTGCCCTTTTATATGGATTTAGACGCTTGAAAAACCGTACTGTTGTTTGTCATGTTAATGTATTTCGTCCTGCCCTTTCTGCTGAGGACTGACTACATTATTCATCCATTTTATTCGACTAAAAACAAACAAGAAACTTTGTAATTCAAGCTAAAGGTTTTTTTTTACAGCAACAGCTAAGATATACAAGACACAAAATGAAGAATATGGATGAACAAAATCCTGTTTGCTTTCTTACATTTAGCCTTTATTTATTCGGGGGGACACTTTGCTGACTCTGCAGTCTGACTTTTAGCGACACTCTGCTTCACATTCATGCCGTCGGAGAGACGCCACCTTTCCTGTGAGCCTCCGAACCGAAACATTGATCCACATTTGACTCTTCAGGCTCTCGGCTGACACCGTCACCCTGAGTTTCTGACTGTAAATGTTCACTTTAAATGCACATCTCAAATGTTTTGTTGAAGTTCATTGTGTACATTTGTTTACTTTATATTTCTTAAAACATCTCACCGAAGGGCTGCAGATGAAATTATAGAAACGTTGGTTCTCCTTAAATATCTTTCATTTTGAACATGAACCAGCAGTCTTCATTTGACAAACTTTCCTTTGGATCTTCTTCTTCTGGTCCATCTTCATGTTGCTTCAAACTGTGGAAAATTTTTTTCAATTAAGCATTTCATTTCTGACAGTTTGAGGCGAAGCTACCGAGGCTTGAAATGTATGAATGATGGCACTTAGTGAGAAACTACCGTCCACACCCCATTAACCGCCATCAGTCACGGAGCAGATTGCATGATTGGGGCGAGTCATGAGTCAAATGTGCGATTCTACATGCCTTCCTCTGGCCCCTATCGCCTCTCGCTGTTTGGATCTGCAGTGGTTGGATATGTGAGAGCCGCAGGATGCTGGCTGCTTGGCTCACTCGTCCCATAAGGGCACTTCCTCCCAAAGTATTGCTTTTCGTCTTATCTAGATTCTTCAGATCAGTCGATCAGGATTATAAACAAGTGTTTAAGAAGGGAGAGTGTCAGAAACGTAACTGATTTATGTAAATTTACTCCAAACTACCATGTTAAAGTTCTTTGACTGTTTGGTAAACACACTGAAAGTCACATTTTTACACATTATTCATTTAAAAACAGTGTGAGCTTCACTTGTGCTTGGTCACTCTCTCTCCATCAGCGTCCTCATCTGTCTCTTTGACTCTGTTGTGATGTCTAGTTCAGTTCAGTTCTGTGCCGCCTCACCTCGTTCTGCCTCAGCTGCCTGTTTTTAAACAGTGTTAATTTCATTGATGAAGACTATGTCGAAAAATATTTGTCAGTGAACCTTTTTCACAGCGGAAAACTAAATAAAAACTAAATAAAAAGTCAGATATGATGACGAAGACTGTAATGAAATATATAACACTTTAGTCAACGAATGAAAATGTTGGTGAGGGAATGGAGAGGAGATCCGAAACGACCCTTTTTGTAGGACAAGTTAGGAAGAAATCCGATCACAGCAAAACTCTTGAAGGTAGGTTGATCTACAGAGCAGCAGAGCCATTTTCAAAAGCTGCAGCTACACACTGACAGGACAAAGACAAGTTTGCAGAACTTTGCACAGTTTCAAAGATGTTTTCACAACAGTTAGGTTGTTTGCCTACGTTATATTTAGTTGTGTTTAGTTGCACAGTCTTAGTTACACAACTTTGGTTGATTTCAGTTGACTTCGCTCGTTAGCAACATGCTAACGTTTTGCAGTGCACCCGGTCCGAAGGCAACGGCACGTCTCATGAACAACAGAAATGTCAGAGCTTGGTTTAGGACGAAAATGAAGAATTGACATCTGGTCAAACTTCACATATGACAACAAGGACAACAAGACTGTCTGTGTTTTTATACAGAATATAATAATAACAAGGGTTGCAAAACCAATAATCTGTGTCTGTATTGCATATTCAAACCTTAATGCCATTCCATAACAGACTGATGGATACTTTCAATTACAGGAGATTCTGTAGAAAAATGTAGTCGACTGAAATCTAAAATATTTGGTCTAAAACTAGACTGAGACTAAAAGATTTCAGATGACTGAAATATGACTAAAACTAAATGGTGTGTTATTCAAAAGACTGAGACTAAATCAGAATTTGCTGTCAAAATTTACACTGTTTTTAAGCACAACTTCCCATCAGCCTTCTTCAACTTATCTGCCTCTTTCATGAAAACCTCCTCACAAGGGCCAATATAAAATATATGTGTTTTTTAAACTGTGAATCATTCAAAGCTTCTCTGGTGAAGTCTGACAAGAAAGATATTAACCTGAAAATGAGCAAAATGTGTCTGCTATAAATGACAATTCTAGTTTTTATAATTCTAAACGATTTTGTTAAACTGTGAAAAATAATCCGTCTGATTTACGTCATTTAATACACAGCTGTTACACTGACGTTGGCAGGAGGAGTTGGATCAACGCTCCTCTGCTTTATCACAAAAGATGAAAGGCTTCATCAGTGTTACCTTCTTCACTGTTAACGGCCATTAACCTGATCTCCCCTCAGCATCCGTCAGGCTGAGGGTAACACAACTCAAGCAGAAGATCAGAAGATAGCTGGATGAATGGATGAAGCCGGGCCCGCTTTATTGAACGCAAAGCCATGGTGGTAGTATTTTGTGTTCCTCCAAACACTCTCGGCTTTGTCCCGGGGATTATTATGGGCTGACATCAATGCCTTGAACCCCATATATCACCTCCTCGGCGATGGTGGCTCAGGGTGTTCTCACACGCTGTGAAGGAGACATCCTGTGAAAACCAGGAGATCTATATCGAGCCTGGATGAAAGTAACAAAAAAAAAAAACTGCAACGGGTCAAACTTATTTCCCTGTTGATCGTGCCGAACGTTAATGTCTGCAAATCTTTTGTCCTGTTCACGACGTGTTCAAATATACCCTCCATACCCTCTTATGAGTTTCTGAAATTTATGTTTGACCCCCGTAGGTTAGCATGTTGCGTGATGATCTGTTGAGAGAGCTGAAACAGATGTTTTATGTAGTTGTTTTGTATCTAATTGTTCTTCTTTTATATGTTGTGTTTTCACCGAGGAACCATGGCAAAGACAATTTACTGTCACCTGCAGAGAGACAGACATTAAATTTTTGCTTATTCTATTTCTAATTATTCCTACATGGAACATTTGGAATAAGACTGCCATGTAATGCAGTTTCTTCATTACTAAAGTTTTGCACCAAGGTAAATTTCGCTGCTGTAGTACTTTAAGTAGGCAATATTTTTCTGTAAAATTACACCCAGGTGGGTGTCCTGCTTGGTTGGCCTGATCATGTGATCACATGACATGTAAGTCTGAATCACAAGGTGGGGCTGCAACAGTGAAACGTGCCCCATTCCTACTAATTGAAATACTGTAGACCCTATTGCCCAAATGTAATTATAGCATCAAGTATGGGCACTTGAGGAAACAGCAAGAAACAAATTGAAATTTAAGAGTGAAATACAAACTGACTCCTGCAGTGCATAAGTGCTCATGGTGCCCTCAAGACCTGGCCTGGAAAACCTGGAATAAAAAAAAAAAAAAAAATCCTAGTTGATGTTTGATTTTTTTCAATATTACTTTTCATTTATTTAAAGTAAACCAAGAAACTAATAATACATTTGAATGTAACTTTTTTTCCTAACATAAACAAACTGAAAAAGCACAACATGAAATGATTTAGAATATAAATATCTTGTGAAACAGCTCACAGAATGAAGCAGCCACGTCTGTCTGACTAAGTTTTCTCACTTTTTTATTGTTTTCATGCAGCTTGTTTGCTTTCACACGTCTTTGTTGTTTCTTATACTGATTTGGACTTTGAATTATTCTCTTGTTTACTCATTGACAATGAAAACATAGAAAACACAGTTTCATGGCACATGTTGTATGGGATTTATGTTATATTTTTATAATGTTATATTAAATAATATTAGAATAATGTATTTTTGACACTTAACTATTGAAGTTCAGGTGATCCAAATTTCAATTATATGCTACCTTTGACTACTAATTTAATCTGGAACAGTTTATAATTCAAAAGCTAGTGGCTTGTTTTAATTTTTGTCTTAATTCTGCAGAATCATTAACAAATACACTTGTAAATAGAAATACTCAAATATGGTTCAAGTACCAAAAAAACAAACAAAACAAACAAACAAAATTGTATTTTTTTCTTAACTTTTTGGCCTTTTGGACCACAAACTGATCAATCGCACCATGTAGTTACATCTGGCCACTGTTTTTAAGGACACTGCAGTGTAAATTTACACTTTTCACTCCTGAAGTGAGTAAAATAAATGTACTTGGTGGAAAAAAGGACAAAAAAAGGGCAAAAGAGCTGCTGCACTGCCCTCAAACCGTTTTAAAATTCATGTTTAAGCCTCTTATGACCCTCATCAATATTCCTCTAGATAAAATTCTGTTCATGTAGCTTGAAGAGTAATTAGTTCCCACAAAGGTTAGTTTAAATTGTGCAAGAATAATGAGCTCTCCATCAGCAGAGGAGCGTAATGACAGCTAAATACAGTACGTAGGCCACATCAATACACTCTTCCCCCGGCGCCGCCGCCGCTGCTGCCACTGCTGCTGCTGCTGCTGCTGCTGTTGTGACTCCCGTCACGTTCAGGAGCTGTCAGCAGGTCGAGCGCCGGGAGCTCAGAGTGCAGATGACAGGTGGAAGAGCAGAGCGGCTGCACTGGAATGAAAATGGCACGGCCCCGGACAACATGGCGACAAAACGTTTCAAGAGGCTCTGTAGTTCAGAGGATCCAGGCAAAGAGATGCTGTCCAGATGCCTCCTTCAGCCTCGGTTGAAGTGTTCATTCCATGAGTCAGTGTGTTGCTCACTTCTGAGGGAGGAGGAGGGGGGGAGGTAAAGGGGGAGGGAGCTGCTGTTTTTTCCAAGCTGTGATCTTCAGGCTTCTTCTTTGGCAAGACAATGGCAGATGGGAATGCGTCGGCGCTGAAGGAGGCCCTCTGCGTGCACGGACACGCCATGCAAAGTTCAACAGTGTCACGCTCCTTCCTCGACTCTGCTGCTGCTGCTGCCGCTGTGTAACGTCTGTGTGCCGTTTCCTTCTCTGAACCTCTTAAGTAACCTTTGTAAGTGGTGAAAACTTGTGCCTGCACGCTCTCCTATTTGTTTTTCCCCCCCAAAAAAAAGATCCTCAGGGTTTATCCCAATAAAACATCATTACTCTGAGTGATGTTAACGTTACAAACCGCTAATAATCTTCACAAAGTTTAAACGTCTGGATTCGGGCGCAACCTTGAGACGGAGCCAGTTGTTGTTTAGAGGTTAAATCCCCACAACACCTGCTTCATCATTAACATCAGAGGTAGCAACGGGCTCCTTTTAAGCTCTGACATAAATTAACTCGTGTCCTTCTTAATAAAGGCTCCATATCTGGTTTCTGCGATCCGTTTGGACTAATGCATTTTCCTCCTGCTGCTCACAGAGACGTTTTTTGCTCAAGTTGCTGAAAAAAACGCAGCCCGCTTCACTCATTCTTAATCCAGACATTTCAATCCTGACACTTTTATGGGTGGACAGTCAAAGAAGGGTACAAGTTGCAGCGCCGTGGAACAAAACAATCCCCTTAGTTACAGTAGCCAGGAATCTGGACGCAGATGTGAAAGATCACATTTCAGATGAGCGCTGATACACCAAAAGAGCCCCAACAAGCCTCTGCAACGGCTCCATGTAGAGGTATGTGGAGCACTTTCCACGGCTAACCAACTTTTTGATGACACATGAGCAAAATTTCATCATCTCAGTGCAGAACAGAAAAAAGAAAGAGGATCTTTAAATGTCCAGACATGGTGAGACAGCTGAAATCTGGAAATAGCTGAGGTGTCTGCTGCGGCTGTGTGTTTTCATCCACCTATGGCGCCCTCACCACTAAAATCTAGTCACCGCAAGTGGATTGACCTCGCTTTGTAACCGGAGACGCAGTTGTACTTCGGAATTCGCAAACTTTCATCTCTGCAGTCAAAACCTTTCATCGCAAGTGGCTCAGCGTCTTGATCTGCAGTCAGTTATCTGCCGGGAAAAGAAAACACTGACCGCACTTAGAGAAATAAAGGGTAACAGAGACACTGAGAAACATTTTAATTATGGGAAGCTCATTGATGTTTGAGGTGTTAAAGTGATTCACAGCTTCAGCCAGTGAGAAGACACAAACGGTGGTGAAAGCCGTACTAATATTCCTTTAAAAAAGCATTAAAGGTAGTAAAAACACTCGTTTAAAATGTAAAAATGACATATGTAACATTATAATCATGTATCCGAGCAACAAACATGGCCTTTATGTTGAATATGGGTTCAAATAGAATATTTATAGCTATATGTTCAATGCACTGACCTGTTTTCTACTGTTATGCACTAAAACTTCTCAAATGCATGTAAACAAAGTAACTTTATTGTGATTTTTTAAGGGTTTTGATAAAAAAGTTTTACGTGAAAACGTTTTTGTTTCGTTGTTATGTTTGTATTTTATTTTATTAAGTCGAACTTGAGTGTAGCTGGATGAGGAGAAACTGATTTAACTATTTTATCAACTGTTTTTAAATATATTACATGTTTAAAGATGTTATTTACATTTTCAGGTAACAGGTAACATATCTCTTAAGCTGTCAGATATTTGCAGCTGACTACCAACTACAGTATAAATCTGTGTAAATGTTGACATGTGCAGGAAAACACCACACAAACCATCTTACCTGCCTGCTTTTTAAAACATCATTCATCACCTGGTGTCGACCTGACTCGCTCTGCGTTCGAAACAAAGCTGCTCTGCTCCTGAAACGGAGCTAGCTGCTCGCTTGCTAACATCTAGCTCTCCGGTGCTAACTTGCAAAAGTTGCACGAGTGTGTGTTTGAAAAAGGAAAAGGCCTGACAAACATATCAACAGCTCAGCTGACAAAAACCACAGCTGCATGAAAATCCCACAAACCCATTTGGCTCGGTTAAACTCTCAAGTGTGAGGCAGCGTGCACAAAGTATGAATTCAGCGCTGCGAGCGGTTTGCTGTATTGCCGTCGTCGTATTGTCAGTGGATTTAAAAGACATTTTGCAAAAGGGGGATTTTCTGCTGTGTTTGGCATGAAAAAAAAAGTTCGGGAACCCCTGCTGTAAATCAACACCTCTTTCAGACTCCACATTCCCGCTGTGTAAAGAGAAATTTATAGTCTCCGAGATCAAGCCGAGATAACCCTGATGACATCACTTATGTTAAAGACTTGTCAAAGCTCCGCAGAGCTGCAGAAACCTCGATTATGGCTTTTTCACCGGATGAGCCCCTGACATGTAAAACCAGAGGAATTCCTAAACAGGAGGTCCTGATGAACCACCTTCTGTTTGCTTAACACATTTCCACAGACGCGTCTCGGCTCGATGTGCTCTGAAACGAGGCTCGGTTACATTCACATGCACATTTTGGTTTGTTTTTTATTCCAGCCGTGTGCAGAGCAGGTTTTTGGAGATGCTGCAGTCCAGCAGCAGCAGCAGCAGCAGCAGCAGCTCACTGCCTTTGGATTCCTTTTCTTCCCTGTTCCTGTAGAGGAGCAATCATTTCTTCATTAGCCTTTTATTTGTTTCTAACTGTTCCACTTCAGGGGTAACACACACAGTTTATTTGGGTACTCTTAATTACAAAAGGGAGATTGTGTGCCCTCCTCGCCGAAATGAATGTCTTTCTCAGCCTCCCAGAGGGCAGCGGCAGCTTAGAGTTGGACTGTATCTGATTGCATTTTCCAAGATTGATGAAGTTATCGAAATACTGACCAGACTGACTTGGACCTTATCTTGCTTGTATTTCGGCTGTGAAGTCTTTAACCTGTGTCTTTCACCCTTAAGGTGAGAGGGATTAAGAGGAGAACTGCCTTTATTTCCTATTTGTTAGTTTTTGAGATTTTTTTTTCCCCCCTTTTCTTTTCCAAGGAGAAGCCCGGAGGCTGTGAGCTCAGTCACGATAAATTACATTGCAGTGCTGTTTCTCTCTCTCCAGATAACCGTTCAGGAGGTATAGCTTCCTTCAGGATCTTTTCATTTTTCCTGCCGTTATTAAACACAGTGATAAAATCCGCTTCCCCTAGTTGATTCAGAAATGTCAGGGCTGACACCAGAAGAAGAAATATGGCTCGCTGTTCGCAGTTTGCTGTCGCCTCCAACATCAGACCGAAGACAAAAACACTTCTGCAGAAATGAGTAAACACCGCACATGCATGCACGCAGAAATCTCCTAGAAATGTAGTTCATATGACACTGATTTGCATAGAAACTTGTGCTCACTGGCAGCATTTAGCTCCAGTGAAGGTGGTCACATAGTGCAGCTAAAAGTGAGGAGTTTAGAGAGGTGGATGCAATGCAACTTGACATCTAACCACAATCTCCTCCTAGCTTGTTTTCACATCTTTAGTATTAAGTATTTATCCACAGAATAAAATATGCACGGCTACAGGCGACTGTTAGAAGGAATCATGTGACATTTTGAGGAATATTCTGCTTTGTTTTCATGCAGATAGTCGGTGATTTTGTTAGCTAGCTGTTTCCTTCTGTTCACTGTCTGTATGCTAAGCTAAGCTAACCAGTTGCTACCGGCTGCTATAAACAGTGTTGATTAAATCCTTAAGACTGAAGCATGAATGTGCTGTAAAACCAAAACTATGAGCTAAAAGAGGCTTAAAAAGTGTGGAGGTGCAGATCTGGGAGCAGTTTTCTGTGGGTCTTATAAGCGACTCTTTTCACACCTTTAATTTGAACATTTCCATATGAAATCAGTATGAAAATATCTTCAAATTAGTTTGCAGGTTGCAAATCCGATTATTCTGTTAAAAAAGGGTATATGGTTTCACATAAACACATGCACAACATAAAGTATAAACACCTGAAGTGATTTCCTGGACTGTATAACCTTCTTTGATCCATCTGAAATCTTGGAGGGTGAAGCTAAAAGGCCTTAAATCTCATCCACATTTGATTATGGGCATTGAACTCAGCGTACATTAATTCAGTTTACAGCCATTAAAAGAAGAAGAATGCTTGGGCTTGCAAATGGCAAACTACGACTGTCAACAGCATGATGTATGGTAGCTTATTATATTCCCCTCATTATGATTAATAACATAGGAAGGAATCCTCCATTCTTGTCGAGATGGAAAATGTAATTAGCCGCCTTGGCTGGCGTTGCAGCCAGGCCTCCTCTTGGCTGCTCGCTTTCCACAAGATAAAACACTCAGTTTACAGAGGCAGAGTCAGAGCTTCCAGTGCATGAAGACCTGCAGCTGCTTTAACATGATATGCAGCCTTTTCCTCTCCATGTTTCCAACATCCTTTTTCTCTGATCGAGATGTCGTGAATCTTCATTTCAACAAGAGTTCATCCCACGCAGTCGGCTGCTGCGGAATTGAATGCAGACATGTTGAGCTACAACAAAACATCATAATATATGTGTTTTTTTATTTATCTGGTACCAAAAATGACAAAAGGGCCTGTCTGTTTGAGAAAAGTGGCTTTTAAAGGAGCAAGAAATTATGATTCTAATTTGGTTTTGTTCATATTTGTGGTTGTAAGTCTAACGATGCTCACTCAGTGGAGGTCACGGTTTACACACATTAGTTTGAAGCACTGAGCAGAGGTGTGTGAGGGGTGGGCGGAGGCTGATGGTGATGGTGGTGGTGGTGGTAGTAGGTGAGTAATGGGGAAGATCAACGGGAGGCCATTCTCATCACTCCTGCCGCTGCACCTGCAATCAGCACCTGTGAGACTGATCGAGCTAAACGTCAATTAATGCAGCGATATCCTCACGGAGACTCCGGCTCGCTCTCACCTGGACTCACACCAGCCGCCTTCTGATTACTGTAATGGCTGCGATCAACCAGGAGACGCTGATGGACGGCGGAGTTTTAGTGCTGTGCTTTGCTCTCGGTGCATTCAGCCTTTTTCTCTCAGTGCGAAAGATGAAGCAGAGTTCATTTGCCTCACAGCTTGGTGCAAAGCTGCAGGCGTATGAGGATGGAAGGGGCCATCTTTTCTGGTGTGTTGTGCTGAATATTTGTTCAAAAGCACAAAAATAAAAAAAAGTAAACTCAGGGTTTATTCATTTCTTTATTATTTTTAATGTGGGTCAAACAAATATTAAAGGCAACCGAGCAACAGATTTAATGTCAATTCAAGAACAAACATCCTCATTCCAAGGTTTTTAAAACAAGAGGGGGCATTTAAAATAATACAACTATAGAAAATAAGTATTTTTGAGAAAAGAAAAAGAAAATCCGATACAATCTTTGAACAGACCTCAGTTTGAAATCGTTGCTTTAGTTGATAAAAATAAAAAAAATGGTCAAATTACTCCGCAAACGTGCTAAATGATCTTCAAACTTGCTCCGTGGTGGAAAATGAGCATAATCAGATTTCACGTTGGAGCTGCTGAATTCAAATGGTTTAAGTGGATGATTAGAGTTTCCAGCAGGTATTCATTCCTAGATTAGAGACAGACAGAGAGACACAACACTAATCCTGCTCATAATCTCAGTTTATAAGAAGAGAGACCAGAAAAATCATTGGCTTGTTCAAACATAATCTTTTTAAAATCATC
>JAQNCA010000032.1:22032724-22047116 GCA_029783725.1 Acanthurus tractus | reverse complement strand
ATCTATCTATCTATCTATCTATCTATCTATCTATCTATCTATCTATCTATCTATCTATCTATCTATCTATCTATGTGATATTTTCTCTGTGTATTGCAGATGTAAAAATCTTTATTTGACTAATGGGTCTGTGTTGTTTCCTATACGGGCTGAATATCGCTTACGGTTGGTTTACATTTCATTACTTTGTGATAATGTAAGTTGGAATGGGTCTATCAGTGCCATTAAATCAGGCCTTTACTCTGCACACTTCCCGTCAGTATTAATGGATTTATGACTTCATTGTGTGTAACAGAGCAATAGATTATGGCTCACGCACACACACACACACACGCATAAATCGCAGGACGTGGCGTGCTGATGTAACCTGCCTTGGAAAAATAAAGGTCAAGGCTCATTTTCATCCAGTATGATCTGCAACTTGTAATCTCGTTTTATATCCGCTCGGTGCTCGATGATGCGAATCCTTAAAACCGGGGTTACCGGGAAACTCCTTGGATGAGTTATACGGGTCCATGCCTGAATGTGTGCCTGGTTTAATTGCAAAGATAGTTTGCACGCAGGATAAACTTAGTGCTTCAGACGTGCTGTCACAAAGCTTGTTCAACAGCAGGAGACTTTTCAGCTGGCAGCGAAAAATCTCCTGCAAAGCAAATCTTATTCCCTGACTCTCCAGAGGCCTGGAGGGCTGTGACCCATCCCATCACTTTGGGTTCAAATGTTAACATGTTCATATTCACAAAAGAGAAAGCTAACATGAAGAGTCACAGAAAAAAATGACAAAATGTCCCAAATAAGGAAGCATTCACAGAGACAGACTCTTAACTATTAACGCGTAAAGGAAAACTGTAAGAAACATCCCTTGTTGGGTTAAAGTGAATCTTTTCTGACATGAGGAGACATTTCTCCCCTTTGCATGGTCTCGGTGATTGATCCCGAACGAATGAATGAATGAATGAAATAATTAACTTCAGCATTTTTTAACGTGTAGTTGAGCGTTGACACCAAACTGTTTTTTTGGAAAAGCGCTTGACCCGAGCGCTCAGCGCCGCTAAAAGGCACAAAAGCGCTTGTTTCATACGCGAAAAAGCTGCAGGAAATAAAGAAAGCTGCGGCCTCTTTAAGACATCCGAGCAAAACAACTGTCCTACCGAGGAGGAGGGGTGGGAGGGAGAGAGAGGGAGGGAGTGAGAGAGAGGGAGGGAGGTTTGGCTGGGTGACCGAATGGCAGCTTTTACGCAGAGGGTTGTCTCACCTGCTGAAACGCACTTCACCGTTCAGCGCGGCAGAGCCATCTTTCGCTCTCACCTCCAATTAATCTCCGCGCCTGCGAGGTCAGCGCTTCGTTTTCGCCTCTTTGGGTTTGTTTTGTTTTGTCTGTCGCTGTATTTTGATGCGGCGAGCCCGGCTAACCCACCATGCCCTCTGCGTGCGGATCATCTCTGCCCGAGTAGGCGAACAAAGCGCATCAAGCCTCTCCAGAGAACTGCCTTCCTCCCCAAAACATCCAGGATTTTTGTCAGTAAGTACTCAGGATAACCATCTGGCATCTTCAGGTTTCTTCTCTTGTCGTTAGGCTGCCTTGTGTTTAGTTCACTGGGGGGGAAAGAAAACACGCTGTTAAGATGGATACGCTTTTTCGTAGCCCGATGGATAGGCATTTAATTTAGGGAACACCCGACCCCACTGCTGGACAAAAAAATATGGCAAGATTTTGGATAGCGCCGGACACGTTGCTGGTTTCCTGGAAGTAGAACAGGCCGGTGTCGATGCTTGAAAACAGAAAAACAGCTCAGTTCTGCAGCACACACACAAACATTTCATTTCCCAGGGCGTGAATTGCTACATGACAAAAATACATCCGAGCGCTGATAGGACATAGTGACGAACGCATCACCGACAAATAACTATGGAGCACACCGGGATCGAGGAGGTGAACCAGACGCACCAGCAGCAGCATGAACCCATCAGCTTCGGGATCGACCAGATTCTCAACAGCTCGGACCAGTCCAGCGGCTGCATGCTGCCCAACCGGACCGGCGACCCGGATTACGCGCTGCAGGCCTCCAACGTCTACAGCAACGGGTACAACAGCGTCTACAACCCGGCCTGCTCCATGGCGGCGGCGGCGGGTCTGGCCGGCTCCTACAACGTCAACATGAACATGAACGTCAGTATGAACATGAACGTTAACGTGAACTCGGGCGGCGCCGGTGGGGTGATCCGGGTGCCCGCGCACAGACCCATGCCGCCGCCGCCCGCCGCCGCCGCCGCGCCGCACCCGCCCCCTTCGACGCATCCGCCGGGCATCGGACCCGGCATCCCCTCAGTGCCCGGGATGGGGATGGGGAACGCGGCGAACTTCACCTTCCCGTGGATGGAGAGCAGTAGGAGGTTTGCCAAGGACAGATTAACAGGTAAAAAGAGTTTCATAGTGATCGTGCAACACCTGTAGTCCAAGTTTCCCATTACAACAGATGGTTAGAACCTGATCCACCTTCATGCATCTTCACTTGCATTTTGCTCCCTTATAAACGAGGCCAAGGGCTTCACCGCAGATTAGAAGTATCACTGTTTGTATTCCTCGAGGCCTTACAGGTGTGAGTTGTGAATTTTCAGCCATTTGTGGTTTTAAAAAAAGAGGAGGGGGGGGGGTCCTGAACGGTGAAGCGTGCAGGTTGAATTGAGCCTAATAGCTCGACAGACTGGAGCTGATTTCATCTTTAAGTTGTAATCTATAACGAATCGTATGTGCTCACACAGAGTCAGTTTTATTATGCTGCAAGGGCAGTCTGATAAACGACAGGAGAAATTGACATGGACATGCTGATGAATCAGTATTGGACCATCACTCTCCATTTACAGCGGATGACGGATAACGACGTTCCCCGTCTTTTCATGAGGATGAATGATTTTTTTTTTCGTCTAGGAGCCAATTGAGAAAGCAGGAAGATGAATCATAATAGTAATAACACACGACAGGATGAAATCTATTACAACAGTGGATCACAATCCCAGATTATTATTATTATTATTATTATTATTATTATTATTATTATTATTATGAGACACTGAGTATTGCAGCATTATTTAGCTTAGTTTGTAATTAAGACATAGTCAACGAGGTATTTAACTCAACTGCAATTCTTCTGTTATGTACCAAAACTTGTCTGCTGCATAATTCATAACGTAAACTATTTATTTAAATGCTCGATCAGTGAGAATCAGACTGGTGTCTTTGAATATTTTTAAAAGTTAAAATTAAAACAATAGTCAGTTTCTTTCTACACAATTGTGAATATAAAGGAAAAGCAAAAGTTTCTTTTATTTGCCTTTCTGCAATTATTAAATGCCACGACGCAGCAATGATATTTAGACAAAACTATTTTTTAACTTAACATTGAGGTTTCTTTAAAAATTAATAAAAACAAAAAACAATACAAAGAACTAGTTTTTCTTTAAAATAAAACAGAGGCTGAGAAACTATTGTGCATCTTTGCAAAAAATCCAGTTTAATTTCAGTAATAAGGGCAAACAATCCACATAAATATAATCCAAGTTTAATTGTTAGAGGTCCTTGTTCACGTGCCACATAATTTTAAATCGCCTTTATTATTCACATACTTTTGTGTTTTGCTTGTGCAAACAAATAATCACATTTCAAGTCGAAGAGATATTTACTTTTTTTCATTTTTAATTTACTTGGGCCTATTTATTCTTCTATGTGCAGTGCCCATTTATCAACACAGCTAATAACGTGCCAGTGTCACGAGCAGTTTAAATTATCCATCCCCTTTGTCTTTGTATGAACACTCATTAAAGATTATATTACATAATCATAAATTAGGACTTATGCCTGATTTAAAGGAGAAATATTCAGCGGGTTCTTGAGTGAAAATCTCATTTTAAAAAAAGAAAAAAAAAGATTATTTCTATTCTCTTAATCAGACTTTATATCATCGTCTCTTGTAATTTCATTCTTTTAATAGACCTGATAGTTTTCGGAGGAGGTGGGGGTGTGTGTGTGATGGGGTGGGGGGGGGGGATCCTCCGCTCGGTTTTGTTCTCATGACCTCATCGTTATGAAGATGAAAATGAAGAACATCATGGATTTGCGCAGCCTCACCCCCACCCTCACCCTCACCCTCCCCTCCTCCCCCCTCCCCACCTCTCCACGCATTAAATATTCACCATCCCGTTTCTTTCTAACTGATTAATTATTAAAAACGGGGGGACGATATGTCAACTGCAAAAAGATACAGTGTAAATAGGCTTATCAATTCTACTCATAGTCACCGAGGGCCTCTCGTTTAATTTCTCTCAGCTTTGTGTCGCTGTAATTATTTCGCAGCTCATATCTTTCCACTGTATTGATCAGCCAAAGATCAGCGAGGCACACACACACACACACAGGCTCACACACACACACACACCATCCAGATTTAGCCTGCTCTGTTTCCTATAAAAGGCCGTAAATCAAGTGCACTATCATCTATCCTGATGGGCACAGGACCATTTTAAACGTTCCTCTCCGCGTCTTGTTTTTCTCTTCGCTTTTCGAGCTGAAACCGGAGCAGATTTTTTTAAAAAAAAACCAGCCTGGTTCAGCTTTAAAGAGCCAAACATGTTGCCAAAAGGCTCCCAGCTCTGGCTGCCGCGCATCGGAGGCTTGCTTGCAGGGATGTAAACGAAACCTGTTAAGTTGCACAAAAGACCTCTCGCGTTTTTTCGCCCTG
The DNA here is from genome assembly GCA_029783725.1 of Acanthurus tractus. NCBI lineage: Eukaryota > Metazoa > Chordata > Actinopteri > Acanthuriformes > Acanthuridae > Acanthurus > Acanthurus tractus. The sequence goes on along the minus strand of JAQNCA010000032.1, from coordinate 22,042,380 downwards.
GCGCGCGTCCTTGTGGCCTGAACACATGCTGTGAATCATAAGAAGTTGTGAGACAGACGCAGAGGATTACAGCGAGCTTTGGGCTGCTGCAGGAGCCACTGAAGCCACCTACATGTAGAAGACTTGGACGGATACAAGGGTTTATATGGATCACAACAAATCAGATAGTCAGCCTAAAAATGTGCTTTTAAAAAAATTATTTCTACTTTTATTTATTCCTCCAAAACTCACAAATATTATGATAATCACTTTTATAATTATTATTATAAAGCTAGTAGTTCGCCGTGTCATCCTGCTAAAAAAAAATGAGACCTGATTTAGTTGATATGATATTAAATTTTAATAAACCTTCATTTTATCCAACGCTGAGTAACGATTTTGATCAAGCAATCCAAACAAATAAATAAACAAACAAACAAGTGAATAAATACGGATCATAATAAAATCAAATTAAAGAAGTCAAGCTGTTGCAATAAAGAATATTTGAACAATTATATTGGAAATAAATGGATTTCTTTGCAACACGTGACATTTAAATAACGTGCACCGTTCACATCCATGCAAATGAGTAAATAACAGCCAAACGCAGTTCCGGTAATTTACAACTTGCTTTTTTGTAATCCAGCACCGCTATAATTACAATTATAATAAAAGATAATGTGGATTGTTTTGGTACCTTGATAATGAACAAAACAGTAATATAGCATTTTTGGCTCTGAATGCCACACAGCACCAATTAAAAACATAATTAAACCTATTTTGTTTTTTTTCTTCTGTCTCTCCGGTAAATCTCAGTCTGTGAAAAACGTGATTTTCTCTGCGCGTTCAAGCCGCTCCTGTCCTCCTGTTTGCACGCTGCTGTGATTCTCGCCGTGACAGAAGACAGTGTCCCTGCCTTTTGTCCCGCATACTGTAATAAATAGCAATATATGTTCATGTTATATTTCAATATCCCCTTTAGAATCCTTCACGGATATATTTATTAGATTGCTACAAAGGTAATATCCGCAGTGGGGAAGGGAGGCGCTGTCACTGAGAAGTGTTATTAAGTACAGATGGCTTTATTATGGGAAACATATTCTCCATGGTAGCGTTTTATTTTTTGATATGCTTATGCTAAATTATATTATCCAGGCAGCAGATTTAGTAGGATAATCGTGTGCGTGTTTTTTTTTTTCTAGGAGGACGACGTTTTTATTTATTCGGTTTTACTTTCTTTTCCCTTTTTGTTTGTCTCTTTTTTTTTAATATGAAAATTTTCTCATATTCTCTTCAAACTGCAATAACAGTTTAAATGTTTTCCAAGCTGCTCAGTTTCATGTTATTGGCTAATTATTCATATAACTGTGAAAAAGAATTAAATTTTTAGCTTAGAGGGTTAATTGGATAATTTTGCATTTTCTTATTATAATCCAAATATTTTTGCTAGAATTTTAAATTTCTACAGTGAATTACATAATTAAAATGTTCTATAATCTCCATCTCTTATTTAAGTACTTAGCAAACATATATACTTTTGAAATTCTGACATCAGAACAATAAGAAATTTGAGAATTTTTTCTTTTGTAAAATTTTGAATGACATGTTCATTCATATTTCCTTAAGCTTTCTATGTAAGTCAACCTTTCTCCTGTGTAATTCTGCTGTGAAAGGTCAGATTAAACTTATTATTTAACATTTTAACAAAAACGGGCTCAATATAAAGACATAATAGACGAATCGGAGTACTACAGACGTTTTAGAGAAATTAATACAAAAATACATGAAATTTAGAGACTATTTTCCTTCATGTTATTTCAGAAGAACTGATAAAGTTGAGACTTTCGTGTTATTTTTAATAATCAAACAAATGTTATGTTATTAAAAGATTGCAGGATTTCCTCCCTGCAGTTCCAATGATAAAAATAGCCATGCATGAATCTGAAAGCACATCTGATTCTCTAAATGTCTCTGCGTTGGACCATCAGTCAAAGCATTAAACATGTCCGATGCAGTAACCACAACATCGCTGTTTTGCGTATTTATCAGCATTTTGCAGTGTGTGAGGCAAAGCTTTTCTGCAGTTGGCAGGTCCAAAGGCTTCTGCTGCATGTCCTGTTCCACTTGGGTTGCCTCTGAACGTGCTTGTATGTGCCTGGTCCATTAGTTAGCCCACAGATGGCCTGAAATAGCCATCTAATGCAGTATTATTTAGCCAGACCCGCCGCTGGGAGCAACAACAGGCCTGCTCGCTCTCAGCATGTGACCCGTAAGACTACTTTTGGGCAACAAGATGCCAATTATAAAGCTCAAATGTATCTATATTAGAGGCATCGTAGAAAAGTCACGATAAAAGTAAGACTGGGAATCATGTAAGGTTTAAAAACATGTGATTAATACAATAATGTCACTATAAACTCATTGTTAAGGGCCACAGAGGTGCTGCAATCTTTTCATGTCCACCTTAAAGAAATATCAGAAACATCATGGGAAATTTGTCACTATAAACTCATGATTAAATACCACAGATGCCTTTCTGAGTCCCAAAAGGAAAATAAGGGGGATACAATTACCATTTATACTACTATTGAGCACCAGAGCAGCACATAATGTGAAACCTGATAATAATATTATAGGAAAATTACCATAGGAGATTAAAAATAATAATTAGAGGAAGAAAAAGAAGACCTGGTCACTATAAATCCAGCAGAAAACACAATAAAAGGTGGCGAGTTTTCATTTCAGGCGCTAAATTTGCATTGCTAATTTCCACTCAGGTAGTGTTAACTTTATGTGACCTACTGTACCGGCACATTGCAGCTGTTCATCTTTATTTTACAAATCATTTGCTCGTGTAAGGCTAAATTTGCCACTCGTGTTCAGCACCATCAGGGGACGTCGCCAGCTCCCTGGAAACGACTGCTGAGTGCATAATAGCTTCATGTTCCATTTTCCATCCAAATTGTCATCATCTGTGTGGCAAATGAATTTTCAGGTCGCTGAAAGTCTGCGAGCAGCAGCAGCAGCAGCAGCAGCACGTGGCCCTCCGGGGACACCTATGCAGATGTTTTCATATTCATTTTGGCTTCTGGTGAGCTTTCCTGACAAAACAAAAGCAAATAAACACCCTGTAAGACAGGAGGCAAAACAGCTTGCTGGGGAGGAATGACACAAAGATACAGAGAGAGAGAGAGAGAGGGAGAGAGGGAGAGGGAGAGGAGGAGAAATCTGTTGTTGATTTCCATTCTGCCTCAAAATGAGAATGTGGCAAGGGAGTGGATCTATGGCCAGAAACGATCTCATTACATTTATCGATCTCCTGTTTACCCACGGCTGACAAAATAGACAGGATTCATAGATATTTTATGATGCAGAAGATAAGTTGTTATTAATACCCAGATACAGTGATATGTGAAAGTGAATCACCAGGCTGTGAGGCGCAGTTTGAAGAAAGACCCAGCAGAGGCTCGAACCGTGGCAGAGAGCAATTCATTTTTTCTGAAGAGACACAGTGACAAAGCGGCAGTGCAGAAACACAACAGTGCAGTTTACAAATGAATGTTTATGTCATTTATCAAAAAGAATAAGTCATTTAATCCGATTCAGCATCATCATGTGTGAAATATTGGTGGTGTTTTCTGCAAAAATAATGTTCAACTGTGTTTGATCAACCATGTGATGTGAGTCAGATGAGCTAAGATGACATGTTTAGTGTTTCTATAGAGGATATTTAGTGCAAGAAATGTTATATCTTTGAATTTGATTCGGCTGAAGGTGAAAACATAGAAAAAAATAAACCGTATTTCATTGAAACCCTGTGAATAGTATGCAGATAAGCTCTGGTTGTCAGATTTTGATTGGCTGACAGTATATGCTTACATTTTTAAAGAAATACAATCACAAAGCAGCTGTGACGACACATAATGAATGTATATATTGTTTTTTTTTTAAAATAATTAACAATGACCTCAAATTCGGCATCAACGCCTCAAAAATATTCTGCAAAATGATGAAAACTTGACAAATTATAAATTATGTAATATTATTCATTAAATAACACTTGTTTAATGTTTGTATGGAGGATATTTTGTGCAAAAAAACCCTCTGAAAGTGATTTCCCTTTGGAAAGATTCCCCCTAAATTAGAGCCCATGTATTACAGAAGGTCAAACCTCAGTGAATGTGATGCAGACGGCCCCGTCAGTGGAAAACAGTCTCTGTCTGACCAGTTCATGTCTGATTCATCTTCATAAACCTGCTTGTTGTCACTTATTTTTTTCTAAATGGCAGATATCTCATTTTGAAGCAAAAACCTTTCCGAATGCTAACTTAAGAAACTCTCAGTAAACGACGTTAAATCAGACCCTGCTCATCATTCAGGCCTCCTTCATGTGATTAGCTGCTGTGCGTCGGCGCCTGCACAGCGGCGGCAGCGGCGGCGGCGGCGGCGGCTGCTGCTGCTGCTGCTGCTGCTGCTGTGCTCCAGATGTGGGACCTCACTGTGTCTCCCTTTCCTTTAGGGGAGCAGGCAGAGGAGAGCCGAGTCGGAGAGGCCACAGGGGGGCCGGGGCCCGCCGGGTCCCTCTGTCCTCTCCCAAAGGGAGACATCGGCAGGGTCCCCGTCTGGAGCACTGTGGAGACATTAGCCAAATGCTATTACCCCGAGCTCGCTCACCTGCGAGACGGCAATGGCCTTCTAGCAGACTATCCTTTCCCAAAGGGTGCTTGCCCAGGTGAGTCACCCGCTTCCCCCCTCCCCCCTCCACTAACCACCTCCCTCACCTCACCCACCTGAGTTAAAGCTGAGTTAAAAATGTGATACTTACATACTAAAAACTGTCTTTCATTGCTTGTGAAATGTGAAAAATGTTGCACGAGTCGATGTTTAAATGTTGAGATTTACTTCAGGAGGCCGATTTCCTGCCACTTATGACCAATACTGTTTCTCTGAAATATTTTTTGGAAGCGATGCTGCACATCCCTGGTCACTGAATGTTTTTCTATGCCTTTTCCTTGGACTTTCTTTCTGTGCAAACAAGTGCACTGTTTGCTTTTCAGACTCTGGCAGGGGAATATTAGCCGTAATTACATTTATCTCCTTCAATTGGCAGCTTCTGGGCCTTCTCTTAAACTCCCCGAACACACTGGCTTTTCCAAAGTTAAGACAAAATGGACAGTAATTTTTTTATAAACTCAAGGACTGGAAAAACAAAATTGGCTTTATAGCGAGAGCATATACAAACAAGAGCTCATGGGAAATAAGTCTAAATTTCAGAAGCACAGATCATTTGAGTTAAGAAACCGAAATGCTCGCTAACGCTAACAGACATAAATCTTCATCCTTAAAATCAAAAAACACCTAATTTACTTCCAATAATCTCATTGCTAATGCTAACACGTGCTTTTTTTTGCAGAATAACTTGCATGATGAGCTTAAAATCTCGAACAAAGTTAAAAAAAAATCTTCTTGTCTTGCCTTTCAGCCGCCCTCTCGCCCTTTTCCGTGACCCGTCGAATCGGCCACCCGTACCAGAACAGGACGCCGCCCAAGAGGAAAAAGCCTCGCACCTCCTTCAGCCGGGTGCAGATCTGCGAGCTGGAGAAACGTTTTCATCGGCAGAAGTACCTGGCGTCGGCCGAGCGCGCCACCTTGGCTAAAGCCCTGAAGATGACAGACGCACAAGTCAAGACCTGGTTTCAGAACAGACGGACAAAATGGCGGTAAGACTGCAGGCGGCGGGGCGCTGCTTCACTTCAAGTGTTACTCTGGCGCAGCTTTTACTGGTGTGAAACTGAGAAATTTAGAGTTAAAGCATCATGATTCTCTCCTCCACGTGCCAGGTTTTCCCTCATTTTTCTCCCTCATGATCCACTTAAGCAAAACAAAAAGGGCCACGGTGGATTTTTCCAGAAGCTGTTTGTCTTCATGAGGGCAGGATGTTCACTCACAAGAGCCACTCCTTCACATTTTTTTTTTTTGCTCTCTCGTGCCATAAATCGAAAAAAAGCAAAGCACTGAACGCGTCTTGTGTTTTTACTCCTGGATCCAAAATGCTTACAGATGTTTTACTCTACACACGAGTGTAATGGCCCTGCAGCGAAAGCATCCGAACAACACAACACCTATTCTGCTTAGACCAGCTGCCAGTCGAGGCCAGTTCACTTGACCAAGCACAATTTACTCCTGAGCCTCCTGAAAGGCCTTTTAGAAACCTGCTGTCCAAAGCAATACTGAAACACTCACAGGAGGAATGGACTGCCAGAAAGCACACACACACACACACACACTACACACACTACACACACGCACACACACAAACTGGCAGACACACACACACTCGTTCACTTCATTCTAACTGTTGTTTATAGCCATTTGGAGGTAAATGAGTAGAAAATTAAATTATAAAGCCCTGCCCATTGTTAAAGGGACAGGATGCATATTTCAAAACTATATTACAAACAGCTAAATGACCTTTTAGGGCTTTAATGGTTTAACGATCCCAAAGCTTTTTAAAATCAGTTTTGGATTAATTACACATAGAAAACACTTAAAGACGTCTGTTTAAAAAATAAAAAAATTGCCTGTATGATAACTTTTTAAGATCATAAAAGGTGAATTTATTTTAAAAAATCACATCGAAAAAAGCATCACACACTCTCACACTCTTCACTGCCAGACCAAAAAAATTTGATTAACATAAAATAAACATCACAAACCAAATGAAAGACTGAACGTAACGTCACGAGTAACGAGGGAATCGACTGAACTCGTTTTTCTGATTTTCTAGTTTTGCAGAGATTTATGCTTTTCCCTGTAGTGTGCACCTGATAGGACGAGCATGAGGGATGTATTTGCGTGACGACTACGCTAGTAACAAGAGGATGATCGAATCAACAGCCAGGGGAATCAGATTATGATAATGCTGTTAACAATAATGTGTGGCTAATGGATGGAGGTTGGTGTGCATGAACGAGTGTTTCAGAGGTGTGTTTCCGCCTGTGATTTACAACATTTCCATTCTGTTGTCGATTTTTGACACAAATCATTTGTTTGTTGGGTTTTTTTTCTCGTGTTCGCCAAACCTCCGTGACTGTAAAGGAGCTGAAGGAAAAAGTCTTCATTCTGCATTAATCTGCACTGCTGGTTAGGAGCGTTTAAGAGAAGTTTCTTAGCTTAAATTTGAACACACACACACAGATTAGAAGCAATATAAAACATCCGTCAAATTAATTAATTTGAATATGAGAGAAAAGGAAAGAATGATGAGCAAAAGCAGCATTTCATCAGTTTTAAATCAAACGGTAGCACAAGTTAGGACTCTGGTTTCACTAATTCTTAATAAATTAACATATTTTTCAATGCATTTGTCTCAGAAACTCGTCTCAACAAAATATCAGCACTGTATGTTTCTGCAAACCTCAGAGTTTTTGTGATATGTACAATATAAACGTTTCTCTTATGTATCAAAGTGACATAGTTCACATTGTATATATATTTATAAGCTGACTTTCCTCGTATGGAGGAGGAGGGATGGCTGCCAACTGTTCGACGCCGCTTTGAGGTCGAGAGGAATCAACAAAAACAAGTCATGTCAGCGGCCGTCAGCGTATTCCAGCTGCGTCTGCGGCTCGAAACCACAACTTCAAACTGCAGCCCAGCGAACAGAACGAAACGCTGTCTGTGGTTTTGCACAAAAGTACAACGCAAACTTAAAGTCTGTCGATCAGGTCGCTCTCAGCTCACTTTTCCTCTTCTGATCCTGCAAATTAAAATGATGCCAAACAGCAGAAATTCACCTGGTTTTCACTCTGGATGTTTTCCAACGTAAACAAGACAACTTTTCCACTGAAAAAGACGCTTCATTCGAGAGATAAAGAGTGTGTGTGTGTGTGTGTGTGTGTGTGTGTGTGTGGACAACACATCTGTGCTTTATGCAAAACAGCTAATATTAAAACCACCACATATTTACACATCTGACAGCACGTTGCTGTTAACATGTGTTGTTCTGAACATTTTAAAGCAGATGTAACATTTCACCTTCAGGCAGGAAGTGAACCGTCCCCCCCCACCTCCTCCGTCAGTCACGTTCGCTTTCTCACACCTGTCACTCATCCTGATCAGCTGTCATGCGGCCTGAAGCCGGAGTTTCTGCCGCAGGTGTTAAATAAACATACGGTGACAGCAGCACATTTGCAAGTGAACAGGTTTCATTTGCAAATTTTCTGACACATGAAAAACCGCTCTGCTCCTCTTTTAACCCCTCGTCCTGCTTTTCTTTGTTAAAGTCTTTGCTGCTTTGACTTTTCTGCTTTTTGACGGCTGAAAGAAAGAAATACATACACACTGAAATGTCATGGAGAATAATGAAAATGGGATTCTTTCTATTACTACACATGTGTTTTAAATTTTGACAAGTTGCACATCGCAGCTTTTATGTGGTGTGACTTTTTGCTTTCAATGAATTTATTTGGAGGGTTTTTGAGGAGAAGCTACAGCAAAACATCATGGTGGCATCCTCTGATGTGTTTTTTTAACGTTTATCTATGAAAATCTATTTAAAGGTTGAAAAGCTGTTGGATTGTCGAGTAATTTGCAAGAAAAAAAGGAGTAAAGTTGTGGTTCTTGGATAGAAATGTTTAAATATGATCCTGATTATCTGACAGGAAAAGTTTTATTGCTTCTTTATGCAGACATGCAATAGTTCACCGTGAACACTGCTGAACTATGCAGCCTCAGTCAATCTTGTGTACGTGTCCCATAAAACTTAAACATCATATAGGTCTCATCTTCCTCTGTTCCCCCTTTTGTCTCCTCAATCCACCCAGGAGACAGACTGCGGAGGAGAGAGAGGCCGAGAGGCAGCAGGCCAACCGGCTGATGCTGCAGCTTCAGCAGGAAGCTTTCCAGAAGACGTTGAGCCAGCCTCTGCAGCCGGACCCGCTCTGCCTCCACAACTCCTCCCTCTACGCCCTGCAGAACCTGCAGCCCTGGGCAGAAGACAATAAGGTGACCTCCGTCACCTCCGTGGCATCTGTAGTGTGAGAGTGTATGTATGTGTGTGGGTGGGTGAGAGAGGAGGGAGGCAGGGAGGGAGGCAGAGAGAGACAGAGGGAGGGACAAAGCTGGGAATGAAATGTGTTTATCACAGTGTCATCAGAAAGGACAAAAGGGAGGAATCTCTTCGGTCTTTTTCTGACGTGTCTGACGTTCAAAAACGCAGCACCACTGAGTCCATTGATTGGACAATGTGCTTCTTCAAACCATTGATCGTTACCAGCAACATGGTGGGGGAGCGAGTGTAGAGAGAGAGAGAGAGAGAGAGAGAGAGAGAGAGACAGCTCTCTGTAACAGCCAAGACCTACAAAACACACTGTAAGCGGACTTCGCAGCTCAGGAGCCGCACTGACAAAGCTGTTTGTGACTAAATTAAGCAAGTCTGCAACTGTTATCTTGAATATCTGAAGTTGATGTTGAGTCATTTTCCTGCCTTACACCAAGTTTCCGCTTTCCCTTCAGCTGACGGTCTAAAAGAGAGGAGGGCACTTTATCCATAAGTGCCAAGGAAACAAATGGACACCTCTGTACATGCCCAACTATCAAGACTGTGGGGGGGGGGGGGGGGGGGGGGGGGGGGGGGGGGGGGGGGGGGGGGGGGGGGGGGGGGGGGGGGGGGGGGG
>JAQNCA010000032.1:22010331-22023219 GCA_029783725.1 Acanthurus tractus | reverse complement strand
GTGTCAGGGTAACCAAGGACTGGCTCTCTTTTTGTGTGTGTGTGTGTGTGTGTGTGTGTGTGTGTGTGTGTGTGAGTGTGTGTGAGTGTGTGAGTGTAAAAGGAATTTCTGCCCGCTCCCTTTTATTTCTACCACATCATTTAACTCCCACAGACTGTATTCTATAGTAGCATTTCATTTCGGCAGGCCCTTCCCATTCCTGCACTCACTGACCGTCCGGCTTTTTGGAAGAGACAAAACGTGGAACTTTTTCATCCTGTTCGCTCATGTACCCACCTGTTTTCACGAGTAAAACACAGGGTTTGTGTGGTGTAATGATCGGATTTCTCCTCTGTAATCTGCTTGAATTCTCACTGTCTCACAAGCAAGACGGCACTATGTTATCCTATACATGCACACACGCACACACGCGAAGGTATATACACTCTGCAGACTTACATGAAAACTTTTGAGTACACAAACATACCTGCAAAACAGTCTGCAAACCTTAACAACATACAGTATATCAGCACAAATGCAGAGAAATGCACGCTACATACTTCTTGCTTTTTTTTAATACACACAAACACACACCCACATGCACACACACCACTTATGGGAACCATCTTTCCCCATTTTTCTGTAAAGCTGCATATCTTTGTCCCTCTGTCATCCCACTGTTAATATGATTGCTCCTTTTTATCGTCTCTCATGCCATTTCAGCTTTGCACCTGGCCTTTGCCTTTGAACACTTGTTTTGCTTGTTACCACAATCATTTGCAAGTGTGTGGGTGCATGTGTGTATATGCCTCATTTTTTTACATCGGTGTCTGTTTGTGATTTCTTTTCCTCTTTTTTTTTTTTTTTTTTTTTTTAAACACGCTATCCCTGTGCAAACCGTGCCAGGCAAAAAGATCAAAGCAGGGCAGATGCGCATACCTGCGACGTGAGCGCCTGATTCTTGCCTCAGGGTCAGATGACAGCTGAGCATTTCTGTCACCTGTTGATTTATTCTGTTGTCTTCTCCTCCTTGTCCTGCACACCACACCCCTCCCCTCCATGACCTTAATCCTTTTCTTTGCCTTTCTTCTCTTCAGCTCCTTGCTTATCCTGTCTCATTCTTTAATGGTGACAACACAACACTTAACCTCTGGAGAGTACGGCTGGGAGTAATTATTTTTTGATTGCTAATGTAGACTTTGTTGTTATGTTTTTATTTCTTTTTTAAACCTTTTACAGTTACCAAGTTTAGACTGCATCTGTGGCATCGTGTTTGAACAGTTGGCATTAAATGCCAGGTCAGGTCTTTATGTCTTCAGGCTGCTCTGTGATTAATGGTATATATTTAAATTCTTGGATTGTGGCAGGGGCCGGATAATTAAAAATAGACCTAATCTTTAATTAAAAATTTGCTGCAGAGCATGTTTGTATTTTAATTGTTTAATTGTAACATGCAGTGCACCTGTGTGTGGAAGCATCTGCATTCATTATGTTTCTGCACTCATTTATTTCAGGTTTTCTCCTTTAATTTGTCATCTGTCTGTAGTTTAGCCTATTTGCTAATTGTTTCAATGTGGACATCTGCCAAATTAGTCATACGAGCAGATCTTCACTGCAATGAAGACAGGTGTCTAACCTTCATGGCAGATTTTTCCACTTGTTTATTTCGATATCTCTGTCCAAAGATCACAAGAAGAGCACAATGACTTTTTTATTTTGTCATGTGAAACAAACAAAGCCAACACTTTCTAGTCTGTCAGCTATGTACTTAACTTTGTGGTTCAAGCAAAGGGGTTTTAAACTATTTGCCAAAGACTGTTTGATGTACAAAGAAAGGAGAAAGGTAGAAACCAAAGTAAATTCTTACATCTGATGTAGTTTTTCTTAGTTAACAAACACTCAGGAACATATATAAAAGGTTTTTATGTTGCAAAATATTTCTCTATCTTGTTGAATTCAGTCATTTTTGTATTCATATCCTGCTCATTAGACAAAAACGGCTTTGCAACCCATTGGAAACATCCTCACAGCATCTTGTAGTACCAGGCATTGCCCCAGGAAATAACATGTGTAATTGCCTTGTAGCAGTTATGTCAACACAGGCAATTACACTTCTAGCCCATTCCAAGGTGAATACCAGTGATTGCAAGGAAAGGGTTGGTGCTCAGGAAATGCAGGTACTTGCCTCAGCTATTACAAGGTAATTACACAGGTGACTGAGAGCGATGGAAACCTGACGGGAAGGCCTGCAGTGTGGAGGGGAACAATGACAGGTTATTGAGGCACTAAGTGTCTGATCAGTGACCAATTACCAAGTTTGTCTACTGTTTCCTCTGTAGTTTCTTAAATCGCTGGTGCTTAAAGATCATCTTGAGTTTTGGGTATAATAATCCCTGATTTAGTGCTAGTTGTGTTTTTATTACAGCTTGTCAATGAAAAAAAGTTTTAACTGAGATATTTTATCATAATAAAGTATTAATTCTTAGCATGAGCACTGATGCTGCCGTTGTAGCTTTTGGAATGACATTATGCTGTTGTTCTTGTTGTTTATGTTGTTGATTGTACATCATTTGTCTTCTGGGGTTAAAATGAGTTAAAAGATAATCTACATGTGCAGCACTGAAATTATTATTGCTTGCAGAAGGGGGAGAAAACAACGCGAACACCTCATATCAAAAGACTCTGGAGAAAATTAACCACAATTGCAAGCACTTCTGCAAATATGGTTCACATTATGTTACATGCCAGTTATAATTTGTAAGCTATAAAAAAGGCTTGGCAATTAGCGCTTTGATATTGGAGTTTTCCAAACAACATGACACAACTACCAGAGAGGCTAGTTCATTTTCATAAATTCCAACATAATACATCAGGAGGACAGGAGGTCAAGAATGGCAGAACGAACCACTGTCCCTTTTTAGAGCCATCTAATGATGAATTTTAACAGTATAAATGGGAGTTTGGTCAGCAGTCTGAACTAAACTAATTGTTGTCGCAGGTTTAGCAGTTGTTTTTCAGTTGCTTTAATGTTCTTGCACATTCAGTTTGGCACCCTCTGCTGTCGTCTCACTTGCCGTGAATAAATGTACTCTGCTTTTCAGAGACAGGACATTCCACTTGTTTGTTTTTATGTCCTTTTTTTTTTTACATATTTTATGAGAACTCCAGGGGAGAAGATTGGTATATTTAGTTAATTAAAGGTCACATGTTTCCTAAAAAATGTAAGGATGTCATTCTGGGAATTTCTCATTAATTAAATATGGTTGTTCTTCATTCTCAGACTCTTGAGTCTTCAGCAAAGAAGCCCAACAAGACTCCATTAAAACAAAACGGTCCTGCAGGAAAACCATCAGGTTCAGCGATCAAACCCCAGATCAAGGTAGGAAAGGTTCTGTCTCCTGTTTTCACATGGTGGCTTTGTTAACAGAGACTCTTCATCAGGCCCTGTGTGGATCATTTGCCCCCCTGAAACATCACATGCTGCTTGCCTTTGCCTGCCCAAAGAGAAACGAGGACCAAATGATCAAAATGTATTTGTAGAAAACTATCAATTGTGTAAATTCACATGTATGTATGTGTGTATTTGCTGTTGCAGTGCCTTCAAGATCATTTCTAACCCGACGCATTCTTGAACAAGTTTGAATATATCATACTTTCCCCCAGCTGAGATTCTGTTCTCATGGATTGGCTATTGACGAGCGATGATTGGATTTGAGCGGGCCAGAACATTATCTGATTAACTGATTATTTGGGTCTGACATCAGACGTTAAGCCAGCAACTCTGGTCTAATAAAAGACATCATAATGATGTCACTCTCAAAAGCATGCAAAAGAATATGGTGGCTAATGAAAAAAGACTTCTAATGAAAAATAGACAAAGAAGTATGCATGTTTTTATTTTGCCATGAAGAAGAAACTTTGATAAGATATATTTATAGAATAATGCTGAAGTTTTTCCACAGAATAAACTAGTAAAGTAATAAACTTTTTTGCAAACAGGCATGAACCTCTCACTATTTACCATTAACTTGGTTTCAAAACCTAATAAGACCTGCAAACACTGTGTTCTTCAAAATGATGCATTTATAAAGAAAAATACTCTGAGTGAGCCTAATATTTGTTTGTTTTGAGGAGACACAAGGTGTCTGATCATTGGAAGTTGTTTGTATTCATCAGAATTCCCATTGGAAACTTAGCATGCAATGGAGAGCCCCCCCGCCCCCCCCGCCCATTCTACAGCCAAGGAATGTGATAAATGCACATTGCAATTAGCTCAACCTGATAGTTAATTTCTCGGGTGGAATGTCTTGGACAGCCACCTTTCAAAACCCAAAGCTTGAACTCTGTCTCTTGTTAAGCAAACACACCTGACCTCTAAACGGGTTTCCTGGGGCAAGGTTTAAACCCGCGACCCCTTGGCCTGACCCTGTCGTCTTGTGTTGCGGCCACCTTTGATGCCGCCCCCCTCCCACACACACACCACCACCAACCCTCATAGCACACGAACACACCAAGGAAGAAAACTGTCAAGCTTCTCTGCACATTTACAGATTTCCCAAAGCATGCTACTTTTACACCATCCCGCTGAAAGCTTTGCAGCTCTTATCATGTTAAACACTGAGCTGAGGGATTGCTAAATTCCTTAGGGGAGAAGGTGATTCCCCCCCCCCCCCAGGGCCAGCCTTGTTGGTGGGGGAGAGTGCAGCTAAATTCTGCAGTGGCCGTTGTCCAGACATAACACAGTGGCTCTTGAAATGCTCTGGGGGATTAGCTGACGGGCAGCTGAACCGCCGAAACCATCCCGCCAGTTTAACTATCCGGCCCGTGCTGCTTCTACTGCCCCCATCCCCTCTCAGCCGTTCCCTCTGCACAACCTCTTCACACCCTCACTTCCTGGACACACCTTCTCCCAATTGCTCTCATTACGAGCGTTTGATGTCTGGTGCAGCTTGCGCTTCCAGATGCCCCTGAGGAGCGAGGAAGCGGGCGTGGATGTCTGTTTTTTTCTTTGCTAAATGCAGGTGACTGGTCATTAGATTGGCTTGTCAGATCTGTTGCCAGTACCGCAGTTCTCACCTCTCGCGGCCCAGCATGTAGCTGCACCTTCTTGCATAACAGGCTCGACATGAGAACCTGTTAACTGGAGTTGTGCTGATCTAAAGAAACTTTATCTTGCAGCTGGTGTCTATTGATTGATGGGTTTGGAGACGCCGATGCTTTCAGGCACACGTCAGAGTCGTAAAGTTGTAAACCGCTCCACTCAGACTTCTCCCAAAACGCTGTGAGTCATTGTTTTAGCAACTGATTGACATGTGTTGCAGCAGGTGCCTATCTTGTTAGCACTTATTGGCTTTTACCTATTGTGAGGATGTTTGCTTCTAACCGGGACTTTGCAGACTGGACCTGCTGTGCACGAAAACTGTGACGACCAGTCACTTCTTACAGATGTACATTAGTCACAGGATTAGATTCACGGTTCCCAGTGACCTGGCATTTTCCCCAGACATGTGCTTCTAAGGCTTTCATTTCGACAAAATGACAATTACCATCCGCGGACAGACCTGATGACCGAAGGTGTCACAACCATGTGTTTGCACTGGATTGAAGACAAGAGATTGCATCAAATGATAGCGTGCTTGTGATTAAGTTCCATGTCTCGTGGCATCTGTAATCAGTGTCTGGCCCAGATGAAAAAGCTTGCTGGCTTTGTGTGTTTATCAGCTGTTTCAGGTCCACAGCTGTCCTTTGGAAGTAGAGAACTGCCCATAAATAATAAATACGTGGTGCATTTGTCTGGCAAGGAGCCAGCAGCATATGCGCTCTCTCTCTCTCTTTCTTTCTTTTTTTTTTTTTTGTCGTGTGGTATTTGTGCGTCAGGGTTTTCTTTATTTTATGCCTTTGATCTTTGCCATAAAATGGAGTTCTCTTTGTGACGGGGACAGATGATTGCATTTGTGAAACTGGAGGGAGAATTTTTGTTCCTCAAGATCATTTCACCTGTTTTTAACCCATTTCAAGTCCCACTCTTTTGTTTTTTTTTTTCCAAAGCCTGAGTTGCTAAAGGTGTTTGAAGTGTAAAGTAGGAACACATGGCATTTGTTGATTGTTTTTAAGCCGAGAAACCAAACCATAATGGTCAGATATGGTGAACTAGCTCTGGATTTGAACCAGTTAGAAAAGATTTAGAGCTGGCAAATTGTAAAGACCCCTGCTTTTCTACTGCACTCGTCGATTCCTGAATGCTAAATGTTGATCTACTGCTTCATCGGTTGCATCTTACAAGGGTCACTAAATTACACATCAGCGAACAATCAGCTCATGCGTTGCTGGATATAGCACGTCTGTTTTCATGTGAATCATAACAAATCAAGCAATACCGGGTCCATTATGAGAAATATGTATTTATGGCAGCCTAAATGAGCTGAGAATAAACATAGTTTGTGGTTGAAACATGTTTTAGGGAAGTTACGACCCAAATAAAACGACCAGTTAGTAAAATTCTCAATCAATAAATTGCAGTCCAACTGTCTTACAACCGAGCAGAAATAAGATTACTGAGCGTCTGAGAGGTTTTGTTTTTTTGTTACTTCGAGGCTTAAGAGTTGCTTTATACATGACTCTTCTCTTTGTTCAAATGCGTCTCTGGCTATCAATGAAACCCTGCAATTTTACTGGATTCCACTCCGGCTTTGCATGTAGGGACAAGCTCAGTGGCTTGTGTAACATGCAGTCGCGGCGTACGCTTCATGTTGTTGTCCCGTCACATTTATACACCTCAAATTTAGGACCTCTGGGCCTCGGACTGGACACACCTGAGGGCCTGATAGTTCAGTACTGGAGCTTCTCTCATGTGATGAAAAAGAAGCCCAACAGGTGATAAAATAGCACCAAAGATAGTACAGAAAAGTTGTTTGCGACAGTCCTGTTTCAGTTTTTGACCAGTCAGATTGTTTAGCAGAAGAGTGAAGCAGGTGTTTCTGTGTGGAAATCATTAGTTTTGATTCGTCAGTATAAGTTTTATTTCGAAACAGGCACGAGAACATCGGTTGCACTTTGAACTGTTTTCCCTTTAGTTGTCGGGGATTAACCATCAGGGCAAAAACACGTTTGACATCTCTCATTGGAGAGTCGGGGCTTGCCCTCTTCTGCTCGCAGACAATAAAGGCATAATTTGTACCTGATGTATTTCTTTAAAAAGGGTGTAATTAGGCTTGAATTTGTTGTCGTTTCTGAGGCTTTTATCCTCTTCCAGCTGGTTGCCAATGCCAGGACTGTAAACACAGACCCAGACAAAATGGGTCACGACAGGACTGAAGGCCAGACTGGCCTGTCGGTCAGCGAACGGATTCATCATCATCGAGTTACAATTAGCAAGTTTTCTGTTGAGTTCACAATGAGAACACATAAACACAAGAGGTAGCAGCAAGAGCTGAAACTGAGTAAAAGAAGAAATAATGTGACATAATGTGAAATTATCTACAACACTGTAATTCTCTCTCTATTTGACGGATCAATCAGTGATTCTTATCTAGCTGATGTATATATATATATATTTTTTAAGACACCTGCCTCAGGAAAAGACAAACCCCAGCCCGGCCCGTCTAAATCTCCCTCTCTGACTGAGATTAAGAGTAAGTTGTCAACAGCAGCCAAAGAGGTAAGGCTGTCATCCTGTTTTTTGCAAATTACCGCTCTTAATTGAATGTCTGACGCTTGGTTAAGCCGCTGATATATTGGCCTTTTTCACCAGGGAAAGCCGCTACCGAAGACGGAGCAGAAGTTTGAGAATTTCGTGAGGAGTTCTTTTAAAATCTCAGACAAAAAAGTAAGTCGTCGTCGAGTCATTCGATGTCTTGTGCATTTATTTATTGTTTGCATGTGTTTTATCTAATCACGATGCATCTGAGAGGATCTTTTACATGTTCAGCTCTTACATCACATGCACAGTTTGTGTCAGTTTCCTGCTTTTTTAGTTTTGCATGACATCTCATTAAAGCTTATCCAGAGAGAGTTGTGTTTTCTAGAAATATCCAGTCTCTGTGTGTTATTATCACGGGCATATTTACATCAACCTTCATCGCAGCTTAAAGAGCTTTTTGCCGTGACAGATCCCCAGGAGTGCATTATTGTCCGTCACACTGTCCTCATACCTCACGCTGCCCATTACGCCTCAAACGTCTCTCTGGCCGTGTGTTCTTTTTGAATTATATTCATTTTGTGTCAGCGAGCTCTTTGGAGGTGGAATGGGAGTACACCTGCCAAGGCAAAGTCTTTCTTAGTGATTTACTGGATTGTGTGTCTTTTGTAGCCTTAATGAAGGGACTGGCGGTATGTGGATGGTACCAGTCTCTTTCACATTCAAGGCCTTTTACCAGCGCCCCCCCCCCTTCTCAAAAAAAAAAAAAAAAAGGTTTTTCTAAATGCAGGACTTAAATCTTTTCTAATGCTGCTTGTCATTTAGGAAGAGAAACAACAGCCCCTGCACATTATTTTGCAGAGTATGAATTTATCACCCGAAAACTTCAGCATTATCACCGCAGACTCCGTTTTTTAGCCAGTGTGTCGGAAAGCAAAGCTGAGTTTTTACATCACAGCATCTTCAAGAAGGAAATGGCTTAAAAAAATCTATCAGAACATGTACGTGTGATTGCATTGGAGTGTTTATATGTGAACTGTACGGCTATGAAAGCCGGTGAAATCTACACACAGGGGCCTGTTGGACGGGGAAAGGAGTGGGGGTGGGGTGGAGTCGGGTTGGGGAGAGCTTGTTGATCCCAGTGTATAGAAACATCTGTGGAAGTGCTTTGGTTTCATCAGCCAAGGCTGAGATCTGTCAGACCTGGAGCACCTAGTCATATACTCTGGTATGTACTGTTGCCCCCACCCAGCCCCTCGTCATTCCCCACAGCCCCATCTAAACTCAGTGTTCCCACAGGCGAGATGCACAAAAAAGCATGTCGTATATAAGAGTGAGTCATGCGTGTTGCGCTGTATATCACTTTATTTGGATGGTTATTAATCCATTTCTTCTATCCTGTTGTTTTCCTCTCTCCTCTCTCTCTCTGCTCCTCCTCAGGTGGTCAAGGATCTCTGGAGTTTTGTACAAACACTGAAGGTTGAGAAAAAGTAACAGAACCTTGTGTTTTTGAAGAGTCTCTATGTTTTGCATCCTGCAAGACATTTAAAGGCACAGTCAGCAAGATATCTTTCTTGGCCTTATTGTGTCATCATAGCTAACTCTGACCAGGAGCGATTCAAAAAAAAAAAAGGAATGAGAGTTAAAAATGGCCAGTGCCGTTAATCATGATTCAGGTGTCATCTGTTTTTGTCTGGGTGCAAAGCACGTCCTGGAAATAGTGGAAATTTACTCACAAACCCCTTCATTCATGTTCAGCAGACTGCAGATTTCCCACAAAGGGGAAGTTGTTCATTTCATCACATGCCAGTCTGCACCACCTGTAGGGAAGGAAAGTTATGGCACCAAATGTCACCTGCGCGTTTGTTGTTTGTTGAAGTTGCTGCTGCAGTCGAAACACTTGAAATAAATGTTGCATCTGCAGATTTTTACACCTGCAATAAACAGCAGCTACTTAGATTAGTAAAGATAAAGGTTATAATTTAAGTATTTAGAGACAAAGACCAACAAACAAACAGAGTAAAGTCAGTCCTCCTGTTTCTTTACGTCCTCTCGGTCACAACCTCGAACATTTATCTTTCAGTTCTGCAGAAGTATCTTTATTTTCTCCACCATGAGAGTTTTTTCAGACATACATTTCAAATCCTACACACAAAGGGCTCACAGATGTAAAACAGTTGTCAAATGACAGCAACTGCGGGTGGAGTGCCTGTCACATTACAGAAGCTGTTCCTTTCCTTTCCTGCAGAAGGTGACGTCAGCATGCAAACATCTCACTTTCTCCACTTACAGTCGCTGGATGTTGCGTTGGCACTGTGCATGTGTAAAACCGCTGCTGCATCTCTTCAGTCTGGTGATATTGGTGCTTTGCATCCATGACAACTGTGTGTTTTTGTTGAGTCAATAAATGCAATAGGAGATATTGCAGAATGTGCCTTTAAATATCTCTACTGTTATCTGAGAGGATTCAGAGTCCCGATTAGTGTGAATTAGAGCAGAAAAACGATGGTAAAGACAGTCGACGGAGGGAAAAGTGACACTATGTTTTCCTCTTAAGTGTTTTTATTTTGTTTGTTTTAGGATTGTCTGGTTTTACGAAGCATTATTAGCTTATGGAACACGCTTACACTTTGACTTTATCTGCTCTTTACATGTTGTACAGACATTTTTAAGCATTTTATGTTGAGATCCATTTTTTTATTTGTTTCACTCAGTTTTGTCACAACACCTACTGCAGCAGGATGCAGTAACAATTTATTTTTTTAAACTTGGCAACTCACCACAAAAGACTCTTTTTTTTTTTGTTTCCTGCAGTGATGAAGCAAATAAGAAAAAAATCACAGTTCTTAAAGCAATTCCCTTGAAAAAGGAGTGTGTTCAGAAAGAGTGAGAGCCATGTATCCGCACGAAGGTCTGCAGGTTTATCTCTGGTACTGTTACAAGTCTTAACCAGTGACTTTGTTGAGTAAACAAGAGCCGTTTCCTCTCATGTTTTGCCGCGAGCACACCTGACACCTCTGCGCAACCACTGCTTCATTCTCACTGTTTGTTTTATATTGCAAAACTGCTGACTGGACTTATTTCAGACAGTATTTTTTTATCAAGCTGTCAAAAACCTGTTGATTGTTTTGGTCACAGCTGAAAATCATCCAACCAAAAGTGATCAGAAGAGCAGTGCACAAAAATTATGAGTATTATGAGCTCAATAAAACTAACAACAGATGGCCCGACTACAATGTTTTTCTTTACGGTGACTTGCAGAAAGTTAAAAACGTTAACCAGCTCCAGAAGTATATTTACGATGTGGCACTAACACTGTTTTTAGTGTGTGTTCGATGCACCCTAATACACTTAAAACAGATTACAAACCTGTGATTACCACGTATTATTTTATTTATTACAACATAATTATAAGGTATATATCACAAACCTGACGTCATTTACAGAAAAACCCATAAAGAGCTCAACCCCGTAATTGTTTGCACTCTTGTATATCAGAACGCTGGTGACAACAAGCAAACACTCACTCTGCTTACATTATGTTTATGATCCTGTATAATGCCTTTTATGGGCCACATGTTGGCAGATGTGCGCCATCTTTAACCAATCAAATCGCTGGGTTCAACCTTCCTGCTGCCTGTGAAGGATATTGAAATTCTTTAGCTGTAAACTGAACTACTTCAGCTAATTTAAGTCATTTAAGTCGCTGATAATTGGCTTAAAATTACATTTCACGTTTCTGTCGTGTCCTTTTTGCTTCAGTAGAAACAGGTTGTGACCCCTAAGATTTATTTTTTGTTTTCCTGTGAGTCCTTCTTAAATGATTTTAAATAATTTCTTCATATCATGCGTAATGACCTTTTTTTTTCTGTAAATAAATCTCATGCTTTTTAATACAAGTACGGCAGCTGAACAGTTATATTTTTAACGTGCGCTCGATCCGCCCTCGCTTACAGCTGGTTTTGCAGCTCATCTGTTTTCTCGATCTTTATTTGAAATGTGGTGTTTTAGTTTGGTTTAGAAGTGTTTTGTGTTGAGTAGAAAACCCTTTTTTGAGTGTTAAAATACTGTTTTGGTTAGTGTCCTCTTTTACTTTAAGTCCTCTTTTGCTTCTGTACTGAGTCTTTGTCAAGCCGGTACCTTAATTTGTCCAAAGGGGAAGAAAAAATATTTTGATCTTTGTTGTTAATTAGTCAGTGGCTCATTATTTTCAACCATTTCAGCATTAAAAAACCTTGTGGTTGGAATTTATTTTCCGAGAAAAACCCTGTAGTTAAACTGCTCCATTTAGCTTTGAAAATACAGAAACATTAAAGAGCATCAAGTTTAAAGGTTTTCTGGATTTTGGTTTGTATTAATTATCAGGCATCAGACTGAAATTGATCTGTAATTGATTAGAAATCGATCCAATGACCTTCTCTGTATTCTCTGTGTGTGTGACATCACCTTGCGTCTGCAACCTGAAACACCTGCAGCAAAACATCAGTATGTGATGAGGCAGGTGTGTGTTTGCAGCGCACAGTTTGTCGATGAAAGTTAAAATGTAAAACACTCTGTGTGTGAGGAGACGATGGCCAATCAGACTCATCATGTTGTTTTTTTAAGAGTGCAGTTTGTCTGCTCGGTCGAAATGTGTCGCTTACTTCCTGCATGATTCCTGATGGTGGAAACTCTGTCATTCAGAATTAGTTCAGATGAACATATCCATCCTTTTTTTTTTTTTAATCCTAACTGTAATATTTACCCAAATAAAGTGAATCCCATCTGGCCTTGAGTCCATGTTCTTTTCTGTAAACCAGGGCTAATTATCAGACCTCAGAAATTTAACTTCAAAGTTTTCCTTTGCACAACTGAGACATTAAAATTCCCCATTAAGAGCGAATCAGAAACAGCGATTAGTTCAATCATTTAGGTTTAGCATCATGCAGGTAGAACGCAGTTATTTTTCTTTATTTCTTTCCTTTGAAAAAAGCAACAGCTAAACTACACGAGACATATTAAGGAATAATGGACACTTGTACTTGAAAGGAAGGAGTAGAAGAACAGTTCATTTAACAACTGGATTATCCAGTAATGCACTTATCAGAAAAAAATAGGTATTTCAGAGGGAAAAGCTCCTCTTTTCTCCACCACAATCATTTAAAAGCTTTAGTTTTTTGATAAGTTAAGATTTCTACATAGAAAACAAAGACTTTCTCATCCTAAAATAAAAATTTCACATTTAAAAGACTTTTTGAAACACTTCTTGCAAGCCGCTCGGTCATCGTTATAGT
>JAQNCA010000032.1:21996132-22008475 GCA_029783725.1 Acanthurus tractus | reverse complement strand
CACACACATAAATGAAGAATGGCTGGACTACAAGTTAACCAGAATGCAAGTTCCATCTGAACAACTAATTTCCAATAAACGGAGCATCAGTAGGTTAGTTTACAGGAAGGAGGGTGAAATAAAGCTGCAGATGGCACCGAGCAGAAGTGTCGTGTACAGGCAGGTTGGAGGAGGAAACGAGGGGGGAGGAACTACATTTCTTGGCAGAAAAGGTGACGTTTAGAAAAAGAGAGTTTATTTAATGTGCATTGCTCATAATTCTCAATATTGGACATGTTCTCGAATGCATCTTCCTGGGGCTTCTTGGTTATTTATTTTGACATGCAGAACAGTGCCAGGTTTTCATCCATCAACCTTCTGATAAGCACGAAATACCATAAAATACCCAGACTGCAGGAAAAGTGTCCATGAGCAAGAAGCTGAACTCCAGTTTGTGCTTTTGATGAGCAGGTTAGCAGTTTTTGTATCGAAGCTTCTGCCAGCAGTGAATATGCGTGCGAATGCTGACTTATATTATAAAGCGCTTTAAGACGCTGAAGACTAAACAGGTGCTGTGAGAATACAGTTGATTTACATACGAGTCTTAAGAGCGACTTAAAGGCCCAGATGCACCAAACCAACATTAAAGAACCAAAACCAACGAAGGCAGATTGTTGCATCACCTGTGTCTTACACTAAAAGTTGCATTTCACACACACTGCAAAGACTTCAGCCAACAGCCAACCAGCAGGTATGAACACAGGAACTAACTCTCCCAACCAGCAGGTGGAGGTAGTTTATGTTCATCACTGAAAAAAAGGAAACTGAAAAAACCTCAGAGTGAAGATTCACATCTCAGAGCCCGCAGATATAAAACAGACAACGCTGCAGGAGAGTGAGAATGTGTGTTTCTTTAGTAAAATGGGTGAAATTACCTTTAAATGTTACGGTGAGGCCACACAGAGACACACGGGCAGGTGTGCTGCTGCACATGCGAGGCTGCAGGTATCACTTCCCTGTGTGCGGCAGCCAAACGCAACATTAGGCCATTAGGGAAATGTCGCCCTTTTCTTTAATCCAGCAGTCACACGATATGACACAGGACAGTCATGACGGGCTGCTCTTACTCATGAAAGCCTCCATCTGAGGATGATCTGTTCAGACCGTGTGTGTGTGTGTGTGTGTGTGTGTGTGTGTGTGTGTGTGTGTGTGTGTGTGTGTGTGTGTGTGTGTGTGTGTGCGTGTGTGTGTCTGTGTGTGTGTGTGTGTGTGTGTGTGTGTGTGTGTGTGTGTGCGCTCCTGTAGGAGAACAGGTGTGTTTTGTTACTGCATTTGTGCCCCCTAAGACGAACATGCCAGTGAGTCACAGAAAGGCCAGTTTGTACCGTTTGAAACCAGCTTGTTCACCCATTTACCTTATTAGAAACCCTGTGTGTGTGTGTATTTGTGTGTGTTTGTGTGCATGTGTGTGTGTGTGTGTGTGTGTGCGTGTGCGTGTGTGTGTGTGTGGGAGGGATGGATGAAATATTCTTGCACCCACAGTGAATCATTTGTACTTTTCAGGGGGCTTTTAAGCAAAAAAACAAAACGTGATTTCCATCTGATTTTTTGTTTGTTTTTTTGAGATTAAAAAATTAAAACTCAAGTTGCAGAAAAAAAACTTTGAAGACACAAACAACTTGCACACCAGATATGATCACATGCAAATAATTGTTTTCACAACACCGCTGAATCAAATGCAAGAAGGAGGCACAGTAGTTACCGTCTAATAGGCTCAGGCTGTTCTTGTCATTCAAACGATCTGTTGTAAAATTAGCAAAAAACCACTTGAAGAACCTTTTTTTATAGTAGTTCTTGAAACACTTCCTCGCACTTTAGAAAGAATGCATTACTCATGTAATATAAACCAGCCCGTCACGTCGTACAGTAACTGACAGTAGATGCTAATCTGAAAAATGTTGCTCTGCTAAATTGAAAAATGTGAGAAAATTGGACGTCACAGCACAAATTGCATGTTTTTGGCATGAAGGCGCCGGTGTGAACAGCAAGCAGAGGGTTCGGTTGCTTAGCTGCACGAAAACTACGGAGCAAAAACAAGTAATGAGAGAAAAAGAGACCTGGGATTTTTTTTTTAGTGTGGCGACAAAGTGGAACCGTCACTGTGCGTTACATATAAAGCAGCCATGGGGGAGGAAACATGACCCCCCCGTCCTCTCCCATGATAAAAGATCCTGTCAGGAAGTGAATTTGGGTTTCTGCATCATCCTCTTAAAACCTTTGCAAAGACGAGTTTCATAATATTCATAATTGTGCTTTGTTTGCATGAATATTTGCTTGTTTTTGTCCATTAATGCTTCATTTCTCTGCACGTTACAACAAAGTATGAAACCAACAACAAAATGCGAAGCCGCTCGCACAAATATCGCTGCACAGCAATGCACGTGTTTGCAATGAACCGAAAAGCTCATTTGAGAATTGAACCAATATCGCAGATGATATTTTTCTATCCAGGTCAAAGGTCAAAGCCTGCAGAAGTTTAGTCAAGACGAAAAAATTTTTCGTAGTCTGTTTACAAAAGGTTGAAGCAACAGACTCTGAAAATCTCATTAAAATTCCGACATGTGCTGTCACCACTTCATCATCTCCTCTGTTAGCTCGGCTTGTAACAACTAGTATCAATTAAGCTACAAATTTCCATTTGATACAATCACCTGCGTCGCTGCCAAGAGTTTGGCTCGGCATGCTTCTCCCCAGACGTCTTGGAAGTGTCAGTATATCTTTCTTAAAGACCAGGCATTCTTTTCCATGAATCTGAGGCACAGATTATGCAACCTCACCCTACACTGCTCTTTAAGCTGCCTTCAGGGAATGCTAACACTACTGTCAGACTGACTATATCAGTCCACTCACAACGCCCCAGTCTGCGTTTTTTACAGCTACACTTTTGATTGCGAAAAGCAGAGTTTGTTAGAAACTAAATCAACTCCCAACTATTTGGCTTTTTTAAAAGTCATGTCACCTTTAACAACACTGTCACACGAGTGCAAACGCCAACTTTTTTGCTTGATTTTTGTTTTAAAACGTCAAAAGTTCTGCAAAAGTCCGGTGAAATCGTGTTTTATCGATCGTATCGGCTCTCCGGGGTTTACCTGCGGGACTTCCAGCTGAGGACAATATTTTCATGCTCATCTCTGGTGGAAAGAAATGTAAGGTCGTGTCTCTGCAGGCATGTACATTTCCGCCCTCTTTTTTCTCACGACCCAAAGGGATGTGTGATTTTAAACACATCTGTGCGTCTAGTTGAAAAAAAAAAAAAAAAAAAAACTCACTCCATGACAACAGGTGTTGTTAACACATGTTAATACTATATAATAATTCCGCGGTTAAGAATGCGGTCGGTATCTGTGACTGGTGATAAGTGTTGTTATTGAGATGGAGCGAAGATGTAAAGAAACTCAGGATTTGTCCTCTAAAGTGGGAAAATGCAGATGTGTTGAAAAAGAAGCATTCCTTCCAACGCTGCACACCGTCACATCTGCACTTTGGCGGCCCCAAGTGGCAGTGAAAGATAACTGATGTTTGGATATTTGGACTTGATTACCCTTTAGCAGCGATGCGGTGTGACTTGATTAATCTATTCAGGAGCTTTACATGCACGTCAACATTCACACACATATTCATAAACGAATGGGAGTTTTGCAGACGTGCACACACTCGATGGTCCAAGAAGACTTGGGTCTGCAGACTGAAGGAGCTGGAGGATCAAATCTTCTAATACTTGATGACCTACTTCACATCCTGCATCAGACAAAGACAAAATAATGTAAAAAATAAAGTGTGTTTAGCCTCTTCTTGTCCCGACAAAAACAAGTTGATTTGGTTTGATGCACAAATGTGGCAAAGTCTTTGTCAAAGGGATTAAAGTCTTGTCTGTGCAGCTACAGTTTGGGATTTAGACCAATAAAAACTTTTTATTTTCATGCAAAAAATAAAAGAAAAATCACAGATCTCTCAGAAAATCTCTGCCAACATGTCAGAACCTCCGTCACAGACATGTTTGAGTGAGCTGTTGTCAACAATGTCTGTTTTCTCTGGTAGTTTGTTCTTAAAACATCAAACCAAAACTACTGAGTTTTAAGTCCCCCTCCCCATGCACACACACACACACACACACACACACACACACTCTCTGTCTCTCACTCCCACACACACACACTCCCACACACACACACACACACACACACACACACACACACAAGCCCATCCCTTCCATGACAATTGTTTTGACCTTTGCTCTGAGGAAATAAGGCCGTCTGTGCTTGATGTGACAGGTTGGCACATCACCTGGATACAAGCAAATAAACGAGCAGAGGGAAAAAATATCAAGGGAACATTTCAAGCATTCGCAGAGGAGCTTTCAAAATGGAACAATGAGTTTGCCCCGGGGGAAAAAAGTGATCATGCTGGTATGTTTATATTAGACAGAAAGGAAGCCATCATTGTCATCACCACTGATTTTCTCTTTCACGGCAAGATTTTGACAGTTGACTGTATCTTAATAACAATTCCTTGTATGTATAAGTCAATTGTCACAGATGATGCGCTTATGTAAACATTTTTCTTCAGGAAAAAAAAAAAAAAAAAAAGAAGCAGGCAACTCTTTTCCTGTCAGGATTTGTGAACTCTGTGGCTTTATCGTGAATACTAAACAGTGTTATTTTTAACTTTTCCAGACATAAATGACGTCCCTGCACTCTTTTGTACATTTTTCACGCCATGTTGACACCCTTTTTTTGTGTGTTTATTTTGGCTACAGTCTCCTTTTTGGCGTTGGGATTACGTGGGGAATGACGGGGCGGGGATGTGCAGGAGTTGTTCGGTCTGGATTGGGAACGCTCCGGCGAAACAGACATCAGGGGAAGTAATTGTGTAAATTAGAGGAAGAGGTGGGGGAGTTCATCATCTATCTTCCCGTAAGCAAACCGTGGCCCAGTAAAACACAGCCCAGTTGGTACAGCAATAGGACATGTGGTTATTAATACAGAAGAGGGAGGTGCGCTCACCTCGACAAGCGCCAACACGCGAGCGCATTACCTCTACGGCTGCTATGGCAAAGATGTGAGCTGCATTCCTCTGCCCACAAAACTCAGAGCTTTTTTCCTCCAACACAGAGGAGAGGCTTCTGAGTGTCAGGCTCAGATCTGAGGGAGTTTGAGGGCTCAGGTAAAGCTAAAGAAAACTCACCTAGGCCTTTTTTTTTTCTGTGGCCTCGTCTCCCACATTTTAATCCCCTTAAGATTTTACTTGTATGAGGATTTTGGACAAATACCTTCCATTGTTTTCATTGCCTTTTGACTAAATAGTGGATGAGACTACAAACATCTGGAAATATGTAGAAATGACATGTTAAAATTCGGTTATCCATTCGATAACTGCTGCTGGCTGTCCTTAAATCTCCTGCTTATTGGTCGCACACTTAACATGACTTTTCAAACGTTACACCCCTGTCCCGGCGTGCCAGCTTGGCTCTCTACACAGACGTCAATCCGGCGCTGTCACCACCTCCCTCGCCGGTTCAGAAGCGAAACAACAACCCCACAGTTCACCTTTGTTACATTTATACAGAGCTGTGATGTGCAATATTCCTGCTGTGAACAGGCTGTGCAAAAAGGACTTGGATTTCCTCGTACTGTTTCAAGGAAGCTATTGCAGCTATAACCTCCAGCTTATTTTGAATCTCATACCAACCTTTTTCTGGTTGTGTCCTCAGTCTCTGTATTTTAAAGAATGAAATTTAAAAGCCTCTCTTCAAAAATAGGCAATGCGATTTTTTTATTAAGCACATTTCAGCAACAAGGCAACTCAAACTACTTTACACCAACCATCAATTAACAATATTTTCATTGTCCTGAGACGTGTAGCTGCTCACAAACCAAATGTGAGGAGATTTAAATGGAAGTGAAATGTTTTGTCTGACATTAAACTGACAGAATGACAGGATGTCTGATCACTGTTATTCGTTCGTCTCAAAAGACCGTTTTCTTTTTATTCCACATTAGTTTTTATTTACGGAGTTCCACAGGGCTCCATTGTTGGATTATCCCAGTTCTCATCTGCCATCAGCCTACTGTTTTCTGCCATGAGCTGCATTATCACGGGTGACACCAAGGTCGTTAGGCTGTTTGGTAATGACCCCGTGTAACTGCTAATATCCAGGTTGTTTCCTCTCCACAGGGTTTCTGTGGGGGGGGGGCAGGAAGCTGTCCAGGAAAAACCCTGTCAGGGCAAGTCCAAATCTGCTTTTTTTTTACTGAAAATGTAGTTTTAACGTTTTCTCAGCTGAAACTGTCGAAGCTTCGATAACATGTGATCATTCCTACTGTGCAACAGTCATAGTTTCTTTGGTTTAGGCACCAAAAGTAGCTGGTTTGGTTCAGGAGATCATTGGTTTTAGACTTTTGGTTTCACTTTTGTTTTTTACACAGGCCCTGATTTCTGTTTCTTGTTACTCGTCTCTTGCCTCTTTACCTCTTGGGACTTTTGTTGCACTTTCTGTTATGTTGGGCGGTGCAGGTCCTGTCATTGTCTTACACTGACATAGATGGGTTTACGTTGGAGTCTGGTGCATCTCATATAAATCCTGAGGGGAGTCTGGTGAGTCCGTATGAGACGCAGAGGATCATGATAATGTGTCAGTATTTGACTGTGTGGGAAAAATACCAGACTGACTTTATCGAACAGGGACCGGGATCCTTGCAAAGCCAGATATCGCTCGGACCAGGAAAAGCAGTGGAAAGTGAATGAACAGATGGACACTCTGCTCAAAGTAAGTCACGCTGTCTATTTAGAGGGGCTGATCAATATTTCAGATAAATCACTGAGTCATCTAGATGTGTAACAGACACATCAGGTTGGAGTTTATATTTAAATGATGTTTTATTTCATCGCTGCATCACAAGTTGACTTCATTGAACTCACATCGATCTGTTTCCCAGGTATCTATCCGGGA
Source organism: Acanthurus tractus (assembly GCA_029783725.1). Lineage (NCBI taxonomy): Eukaryota > Metazoa > Chordata > Actinopteri > Acanthuriformes > Acanthuridae > Acanthurus > Acanthurus tractus. Next base: position 22,001,487 of record JAQNCA010000032.1, on the reverse strand, counting down.
TCGGCCGCTGCCTCGGGCGTCACCTCTGTCATATATTTGACAGACATGCCTCACTCAAACCAGCGCAGTTCAACAAGGTAATTTGTCAGTCGCCAAACTTCAAACGGCTGATGCCTGTAATGACTTCAGCCCCCCGAGCTCTGACAGGCCGTTATGCACCTTGCATGTTGTCTCACTTGACACCTTTTCCAGGTTACCTCGGCCCTGTTCTCCGCCAGGTTTTAACAAGGTCAAGGCTCCCATCCGTAATGAAAACAAAACGTGACGACTGCAACGATTGTTTGTTTTTCTGTCTGTGAAACTGCTGTTTTCACTTTCTGCTTATGCAAAAGACACAGAAACGGGAGGAAGTGAACATAAAAAACAGAGACGTCGAGTCAAGTCAAATGGGATAATTTGTTTCATGAGTTTCCTCAAATGAATATCATCCCACACTTTATTTGGGTCGAGCTAATCCATTACTTAACCTACAACACACTTTAACAAACACTGCACTGTATTTTAACCTGATTTACTGGTTTAACTGCTTCTATTTAAGCTAAGCTACTCCGTCTTTATTTCCTTAAAGTATTAAGTCGTCCAACCAATTGTGACAGAAACACAAATCGCAAACACAATAAAAATGTCCCTGAGCCGAGGACATGAAGTACCTGTTTGGCTCTCAGTTCACTCACTTTCAGATATCTCATGTACATAACATTAATGCCACTTAATGACAGAGTGAGTCTCTGCAAACACAGCTGAAAGTTCATGCACAGTATGTTAAAAGTTTTCTTTCTTGCTCTTTGGTATGTTGATGCATTAACACTGCCAGTGCTACAGGTTTGTTTCACAGATCTTTACCAGATATATTCCTAATATCACCAAATTCTCAACATCAATGCAAACTGATTTTGTTCATTGATTGACAGAGAAGAATGTAATCTAATAGGTCGTAATAAGGACAAACAGGTCAAACTGTCACCTGCTCAGCACAGAAATGTCACAAATCTGTATCAGATGATTGACATGGAGTCTAAAAAATGAGGAAAGACCTTGCAGACCCCCCATTACCTAACCAACCCTGTGCACAATAAACTACCAACATGACTGACTTTATGTGTTTTATGTGTTGTTAGCTCTGCCGTGTTCACTGTGCAGAAAGAAAATAAGTTAAATGAAATAAAACAAAGTTAACAATGCAAGCAAAAGTCATCTAAAAACCAAACAAACGCACAAAACTCAACAGTTTCATGCAATACTACCTTTGCATCATTTTTCCAGCTGTTGCAGTCATGATGACTTGAAGCTTGTCACTGCAGCTTTAGGATAAAAAAAGCACCAAAAAATACAGCAAACCCTTCATATGTATATTATTTTGTAGCTTTTGATAAAACAGACAGCAAACTGTTATCCACTCGTCTTCTTCTTGAGACTTCTGACCTTTATAAATAACCCAGAGACATTTCCAGGTGAAACTGGGCAGCCACTGATCCACTAAAATCCCAGCATGCTTTGACAGACAGAGCGCATCAATCATGTTTTATTTAATCTCTTATACCATCTAAATTTAGTTTCAGGTGACGCAACGCATCACATACTTCTTTGAAGGAAACGGCACAGTCGGGAGCAAAAAACAACATCAGCCATATCAAAGCTGGGTGGGTGTGGAAGGGTCCAGCCTGTTTTTTTTTTTTTTCTCGGTGGGTGGAGGTACCAGCCTGCCTTCCCTTTGTACATCTTACATCTGGAACGGGCACATTTTTTCCCCTCTTTTCCAAATAACATCTGCAGCTAAAAAGCCAGACAGGTAGTTAGAGTTGATTGGTCATGGATGGATTTTCTCTCTCTCTCTCTTCTCTCTCTCTTTCTATGCCGCGGTCTCTCCCTCCCTCCCTTTTTTTTTTTTTCTCTTTTCTGCAAAGCCCAGAGGCTAGTATTTCACTGATTACAGAGTCCCTCCATTTGAATGGTCGTTTGTGTATTGTCAGAACAAAGGGGCGAGCGGCCTCTGAAGAGGTGCTAGACAGGGGAATGGATTGGGCTCAGCGATTAGGATGAGTGGAGCTGCAGGTTCAGGCTAGCTTAGCAGAGCAGAGGCAGCTCAAGGAGGGACTCCACTCCAACCGCCGTGGGACCTTTCGTGACTGGAAAAAAAAAAAAAAAAAAAAGTGGACTTGTGTGCAGCAGCTGCACTCCAGTGCAACTTATTGTTGAACTTAAAAAATTGTGAGGGAAAGCATCGGGAGTTTTAGCGGGACTAACTGACCTCTTGTGTCGCTCTGGATTAGTTTTCACTGCGTCTCGATACTGAAGAAAAACCCGGGTTAGGATTAAGGTTCTTAACTCCTTGTAAAATGTTTAGTGTGACCTTAAAGCCTTGACAAAAAAGAGTGCCAGCAGTGAAGTAAAACACCTCATCCCAACCGAATGAGATGACATATTTGTGCTATTTATACAGCTCTGTTCTCAAGTTCGGACACTTTTTGGCCAACAAGAAGCTATGAACTAAAACTTAGCAGAAAAAGAAATGACTTTATTTCTTATGTCCCTCTTGTATTTGTTAAAATATTGCCTCATGTTGCCAATTTTCGGCCAACTCTGCAGTAGCAAGTCAGTGAAACTGGCTTTTAAAGCTAGCACGGCTTGAAATATGACTAGGAGAAAGTTTTATATTAAATTATAAAGATCAGTTTGACTTAAACAAAAAGCGACAAAGAAGGGTTTTATTCCAGAAAGTTGACCGTAATAGATAAAAGATGTATGTTTTAAACAATAACAGGTCTCCAAATCACCTTTTGTTTACAAAGTTCCTGAATTTTGATTCACACAAGCTGAGACCAACCTGGTGTTTCCACAACAAGCCGGCGGGCGACTGGTTACACCTGAGGAAGTGCTTCTCAGACAGCAGGGTAATCAAATAAACATTAGCCTGACAGGTTTCGCCTTTGAACACTCACTCAGTACTTCTCACCCCCTAACATGAAGGTAATAACTTCAAATCAAAGTCATCATCAAATTACGTGGCTGAGTGCGGGTCACACTCTTGGTGGGCTTCGACGTCGTCCCTTTTGATTCCTGAGCATCACCTTTTCAAAGCTGCTTTTGAGCTGATTTTTAATTGACTTTGGGCCTTTGTGTCATTAATGAGACCTTTAAACTGCCATCTCTTTGGGGGGTTCGAGATGCATTTTAAACAGCGGGGCAGCTCGGCGGTTTTAATCATCCTCGAATAATCGCACATTTCGCGTGAATGAGTCAAACCTTCTGGCCGGTTTGTGAGTCTCGCAGCAATTTTGTGCCACATTACAAACAACTCAGACCCTTAATTTGGTAATTACGGCAAGTCCAAGAAAACAATTACGGGGTCGTTCAATTCAGGGAGGAAAAAGAAATTAAAGAGCTGACAAAAAAACACTGACATCATTTCACTTCCCAAACTCTCACCACCAGTCCGCCCAGCTCTGACGGCTTATTATGTCATTAAGGCGCTCACATTGTTCAGCAAAAGTCTAAGAACAGAAACAAGACTTTTTGATTACCTCTGCTCGTCCAAGGGACTTGACATTTATCTGTCAAACGCCGGCCAAAAACTTCGAACACATGGGGTCTGTCGGCTGATTGTTATTCATTTGCAGCACTGTGACACGTTTTGGCAGTTTCTCTGCGCTGAGCATCGGCCAAAGAACCCATCCAAGCAAGAATAGTTTAGTGATGTCTTCAAAATGCATGTAGTCACAAAGTTATTCCACGTGTTAGCAACAAGAGGGCCCATACTTCTGTTTATGTTTTTGGACAACTGCGGACTCCCCACTGGACGAGATGGAGCAAATCATCATTAATGTCAAACAGGCGACTGAAGTCAGTGGAAACATTAATATGTTCTGCATGTACCACGGTGCTCAGAGATGATTTGTTGAAGAGCGTTCGCTTTAATTTTCACCCTTCACTTCCACCGCCTCCCCCCCCCCCCCAAAGAGCACCCGCACCCAAATTCTCTGGCCTCTTCCCTTCAAGGCAAAAAAAAAAAAAAAACCAAAATGGCCCCAAATGACTCCATGCAAACAACGTGTGACGGGGGACAAATTACTGAAGCACTTCCCGCTTCTTTCTCCTCCCCTCTGCTTCAGGTGATACTTGAAAGGTCTGCGTGGTAGCTGGCGAGCTGCTCCCTCCCTCCTTCCCTCCCTCCCTCCCTCCCTCCTTCCCTCCCTCCTCTGGCTCCTCTCTCCGTCACCCTCCGCAATGTCAAGGTGTCGCGACCCCGTTCCGACCCGGACCAACGTTAGCCGCCGGACTTCAGTAGCGACGCAGGGCACGGCCCGCGGTGTGAAAAGGGATGTGAGTGTGTGTTTGCGGAGGCGAGGAGGAGGAGGAGGCGGGGGTGGGAGGTGGGAGGTGGGCGGGTGGGGTCACCATGTACTAATGGGGTGAGGCTGATTTCAGTGAGATGAGAGGAAGAGGGCCGTCCCCCCTTTCGGGGTCTCACGCGCTTGTCGGCCTGTGACTTCTGGTTAAACAACAACAACAAAAAAAGGGCTTCTGGGTGGCTTATATGAGTCAGTGGTCACCTCTTTGCATCAATCGCCTCACCTTGAGAACTGAATGGAACACATATGCCCCCCCCCTCCCCCAAACACACACCAGCACTGCCCACCCCTCCTTCACGGCCCTGGCAACCTCTCCTTTTCCTTTAAGTCAATATGTCCGTGTCAGAGATGAAAGTGCAAAGTGGGAGGGACGCGGAGGGGGTCCTGACACTAATGTAGTACATTGGGCTTCACTTACTGATCTGCCAAGTTCTTTTGTCAGGCCCTAAATGCCTGCCAGGGCCCTTTGAACCGCTGAGCGCTCGCCCGCCCTCAGATGCCTCCTCTTTTAGCTTCAATGAGATATCCTCGGTGACATTCCCACAGTTTCCCGTCGCTGCGGACAGACACGCATAGCTGCACGGGGACGCCGCGAGGTTCAAATTCAAAGGCTTGAAAGGAGTCGGTGGGGAGTCGTGTAAATAACATCATTCGCCGCCACTTTGCGGCTCTTGACTTAAAAGTCAAATTTCTTTCTTTCCTTTTTTTTTTTGTTTTTTTGTTTTTGTCAGATTTTGAACTGGAATTGGCAGTCGCGGCTGCAGAGGATCACTTCAGGCACCGTTTGAATCTGTGGTTTTGGGAGCCACTTTCATTGGCTGCCAAGCACAGCAAGCCAGGTAAACTAAGACCTTCAGCTTGCTTGCTTGTTTTTCTCACTGCCTCGCTCTTGTCAGCTAATCTCTGTGGGTAACCTTATCCCAACTCTTGAGTGGCGGGGGGGGGGGGGGGGGGGGGGGGGGGGGGGGGGGGGGGGGGGGGGGGGGGGGGGGGGGGGGGGGGGGGG
>JAQNCA010000032.1:21943076-21954568 GCA_029783725.1 Acanthurus tractus | reverse complement strand
TTTCTCACAATTGCACCTGCATCCTTATGGTTCGGCACAAAACGACTTTGGTCAGCATTGTTTGGTTTTGTGGTTCAGTTCTGCAAAAAATCATGTAGTTACAGCACGAAAAACTGCTGTAAACATCAACAACACACATGCAATTCAAAAGTTTGGGTGTTTTTAACCTTTAATGAATCGGAGCACATCAGCAACACTCCTCTCTAACTGGTTTTACCCTGGAAAATAGTGACAGGTGACAAAATGAAACGCACTGATACCTTGAATAAAATGACAGATTTGGGTGTGAAGATAAGAAAAAAGACTTAATATGTTCTGAGAAAAAGTCGCAGTCATTTTAGTATGAAATCCACGCTGGCAGTTGGTACTTTAGGAGACAAGATGAACCAGCACTTTCTCATGTCAGAGTCACATGTGTGATCCGCTTTGGCCTCCTCCCAGAGAGCTTTGGCAGAGCAAACAATAAAGTCGAGACCAAAAACTCCAAAAAACAAGAATTTTACTACTTTCATACTGCACTGACACAAAAAAGAAATAAATAAGAGGGAAAAACACGGTGTAAAGTTACAGCATGTGTAGAAGAAAACCGAATACTCCTGTGAAAAACATTCACTCGAGTGCTGAAATTTTTTGCAAGCGAGTCCCAGTGAAGTTTAAGTGCACATTCTTTATTATAGCAGTAAAATCTAAGAGAGGATTCTTAAACATGATTTTGTTTACAACAGTGACGTGACTTCATTGCATTCCTCAAAAACAACCTGTGTGAATAAATTACAAATATGACGACTAACGGTGGAGAAAGCGGGCCGGATCGTTCTCCGAGCTCCCTGGTTACCACAAGTTATCCAAGTCATTTTCATCCTTTATTACCTGCAGACGCTGTGATGTGGGATTACCGGCACGGCTGGAACGCATCAGTGACCAATCAGGTGTCTTGGCTGCAGCTATGCGTTGTATAAGAAGCTGTGTGGTCTCATCCTGAGAATATGAATGAGCATGTTGGGCTTGAAAAGGGAGGGAGTTTGCTGTAAAAGTATGACAGATATGATAAACCTTCCTCTAAATGCGGTCCAATCGGAATGCTGCTGTCTAAATAAAACACAGTTGCTTCAGGTGAAAAACAAAATAAACTGCGTTCCATTTTCTGAATGCCGTATATCTATTTTAGAGGGAAAGCGTTTGAATTTCATCACGAGTAAGCTCTAAAAAATGCCATACAACCTGTGGAAGTGTGGCATAAATCAAGGTGTTAAGGTAACATTGATATCAGCATCTTTGAGAAACGGGGTCTAATCACTTTATCTCCTCATTTTTCTTTGTTGAAACGCAAAAACATTGTAATCTCACCCATCACACCTTGTCAAGGTGCGTTCAGGGACACTGTGCCGATAGAAAACAACATCATGAACGTGATGGTACTTATAAACCACATCAACAGGTCTTATCTGGCTAATTTCATTCCCGATTGTCAGCTCCAGTGGAGATGTTCCCTTAAAGTCCTGTTAAAAGGCACAGAGTTGCAGATAGATCTCCGTCCGATGAAGATAAATGTCATCCCCTGCTCCTGAACGTGTAGTTTGTTGAGCAGGGATGTGTTCCCAGGATAAACACCGGGCGATAAAAAACACAGACTGCAAGAATTATGCTCCCCTAAAAGCAGCATAAAGCATTGAGGATTTATCAAAGATTGTGGGTGGTTTCCTGCAGACATAAAAACCTGAGGGAAGGGATCTGGGACGGATTAGCTGCAATTGCTCATCTGATGATACACTGTTTAGAATTTTCTGTTTCAGAGGAAATTATTATATATGACGCTGACTTAAGAGATGTAATGGTCATTTTATTGTTATTGTAATACCCCCCCCCCCCCTCGTGCTGCCTGAGACATTTGTGATTGGTTAAAGAGAAACAGAGCGTGGGTGCAGAGGGACTTTTCTTCAGCACTGTCACAGCGATAAGGCTGGAAAATGTTCCTGTGTCTCCTCAGAAACATCTAGTTTTTGTCGCCGCAAACACAGCTGGAAAATTCCCAGATGTTTTCTTAAAAACACACACACAAACGTGGCTTCAAGTGTCTTAATATCTGCTTAAAAACACCTGGTCTTTTCTCCTCAAACACGCCTGGAAAAACAGCAGCTTTGATTTGAAACTTTGGCTGGAAAAAGGCCGACTTTTCTTGTGGTCACTTGATGTTTTATGATGGTGTTTAGTTAGAAGACTTTTATTAAAATGACAGTTTTACTGTGTTTTCTCTCCTGTTCCTGTTCAGCAGAGGCAGATTCACTCTTTCCTTTTCCTCTTTGTACGTCAAACGGCGTATCTCACTCTCCATTGAGACGTGTCGTCCAGAGTTTTAATCCACTGCGTTTTGTTTACAGGCCCGTGTTTTTTTTGTTTTTTTTTTTATGGGAAGCACTTTTTCAGGCTTTTCTGTCATTGAGGTAACTGGTTGGATTCCTCTGCACACTGGCAAACAGTGGCTTTTGTGTTCACTGTGCTGGATCACTGAGCAAGGAGAGGGAGGGAGAAAGTGTATTCTCTCCTCTCCACAGTTCGTCTCTTTAGCCTGTGTGGCATTCTCCTCGCTACCTCATGTATGCAACCTTTTCAGAAAGCGGGCTGCCTTTGCCTCGGAAAGAGACACCGACTCATTTTGCATATTGCACAGCTTTTAGCGGACAACAGAGTCTCCTCACTGTCTCTTTGTGCTGTTTGATGTCGAGAAAACAATGGATTCAGATTTATATAAGATCTTTAATCTCAGTAAACCTTGAAAATCATCAAATTCTTATCATCAGTAATTATTTATTAGTTTAGATTTTAAAAAGTTGCATCAGCACAAAATTAAATGGAATATTACAAGTTGGTGAAATGAATCAGATCAGAACAAACTGTGAAATTTAGACTTCAGGTTTCCACATTTAAACACTGGAATCTGAGGGAAAACATTTACACGGTTGCACATATAAACCGAACTTTAAAGAGCGTTATAAAAACATTTGGCTCCTGGAGGTTTTAACAGCATCTCATACTTTTAATTAGCAAGTGGAGTTTGTTCACTTATTGTGGAGAATGAGAATTATGTATGAATTTATTTTGAAAATTCAATAATATATAACATAAAATAAAATGTTGCCTGACCTGCTGGTGCCTGACCGTGCCCTTTCAAAGTAAAATACACTCAAAGGCACACAGCATAGAAATTCATCAGGGTGAAATTGCTAAAAGTTTAAGTTAGTACTGTGTGAAGTGGAAAACAGCCTGAAGACAAGCAGAGGAGGGACTGAAGGAGCTTCATCATGTGCACCTTGAACCTTCAGAATAAAGGAAGCTGCATCTCTTCAGGGTTTGTGTCCAGCAGCAGCAACTTCTCCAGAAAATAACCTGCTGTTTTCACAAATGTGCTCACCGCAGATTCAGGATTATGGCGCCGGCAGGTGAAACTGAGATACTTGTGTTCAAACGTCTTGCCCAGGTGATGTCTGCAACATTCGAGGTCAGCAGCGTTTGGAAGCAACTTCAGTCTTCAACCTCTGATCAGTCTTACAGGATCAGTTTGGGCTTCTGTGTCGAGCTCAAAGAAACATCAATGTACCATCAGTGTTATTTAAGTGAGTCACCAGAAAATAATTTCTATCTTCAGATGGACGTTTCATGTTGGTGCAGAGTTTTTAAATCTCAGCTCCTCTTTGTGTCCAGAGCGGCTCGGGTCCAGCAACTGATACTGTAGGTTAAGTGGAAACCCTCTAATCTTGTTGGTCACGGATTACAACAAGCTTCAGATTCTTGATTCCAGCTTTAGTTAATTTGGTGACCTTATCACTGCATGCCGTTACTCAGCGGACTCTGTGTCTCCAAGCAGGGCAGGTCCTGATTAGCAGAGAATGTGTTGAACATGGCGGTGAACGCCCTCTCGGTTCGCCTCGCAGCATCGAGCGCCTCCCTCCTCAAGAAGGATCGAACGTGATCCGACGGCGAAGCGAGCGAAGCACATGTGCAGGCCGTCAGGGATGTCGGGAGGCGCATATGTGCAATGTCACTGTCAGTAGTCAGGAGCTCCCCGAGCTCCCCGATGCTTCAAATCTGCACCCGCCCTGAATACGCACTCACTGAGGATCTTTTTCAAACGGTAAAAAAGGAAACTCTGCTATGTGATTATCTGTTCCATCAAAAGGAATCTGCAGAGATTTTGCCTCTTTTGGAGCAATGAACTGTTCTGCTTCACAAATCACACACAGAACTATACAGGTTGACACCTTAACAAGATGATAAAACTCCGTAAGTCAGGGCCTCACTGTGATTTGGGGTGTTTTCCTTGTTGAAATCCAGACTTTGTCTTGTTGATCGCAGAGGATGTGAGGTTCAAACACCTTTAATCTATGAACCTTAAATGTAGAAAGATGGTTTAGATAAGAAAACCACTTGGATGGATGTTTAAAAAATCTGATTTCGATTATAAATAACAATACAATAATGTCATTGTTACAACCTAAAGGATGCTTTGCAGATAAAGTCATCAGCCAGGACGAGCCAATCCAAACACACAAACAAAATCTGCCATATTTTGAAGTTGAGACATTTGCATATGACTTATAATGACACAATATGTTCCCAAACAACATTAAACTATTTTAAATTTACAATATAACACATGAAATCGGGTGTTTATAGTTGCTGGTCTTTCCTGGAAATGCTGTGAGGCTTTATGACGACGAGCAGGAAAATAAACAGCACATAGCTGCAAACTACAGTAAGCACAGCGACATTCATAGTATTTCATGAATTAGTGATTATGTGTCAAATAAACCGAGCGCTTGCCGTTAGAGTTACTTATGCATATGTCTTCTTTTGTCCTTCATCTGAATCCAGCAGAAACGGTGATAATATTCCTGCGTCTGACGGCTGAGATGGTTTCTGCATGACACAAACGGTGCAGTCATCTTTCACCGAGATGATTCAGCTTTCCAGCGAAGGCAGAAAGGTCACGCATCACAGCACCAATCACCGAGATGATTCAGTTACTACGAGCTTTCCTTATATAGCTCGAGTTTAAGGCTTTTAACCATCACATCTTTAAATATCCTAACTATGGAATTCTCTTGTTTTAGTGAAGGGGAAGGAGGAACGGCAGAATTCCCAGCACACACAGGGAATGTAACGGGAACGAGCGATCTGCGTTCACTCTGCAGGTCGGATGACTCAGCAGCAGTCACGGTGTTTATCAGCCACGGCTCCGATCAGCAGTGATGTAAACATGATACCTGGGTGGAAACCATGACGTTTGTAATTTTTATGGTGCAATGCTGCAAGGTTTGTTGAATTTTTAACATTTTTTATGCTCTTTTACAATCACTCGTCTGCTGGCTGTGGAAAGAGTTTATGACCTAATTTTTAAAGGGTTTACAAACGTTCAAAAACACACATATACAAAAACTGGCTTTTACAAATTCAATCTGCTCAGCATTTTAAAGTATTTTAGAGGGATTCTTCTGTTCAAACCGGTGCTTGATGGTGTTTTTGCTGCTGTTCTAACCATCACGGCTACCACTGTGTCTTTTAGTTGTAGTTTTTAACGTTGATTTCTTGCAGTTAAACTTTCTACAAACACAAACGATGTTCAACGTTGTTTCAAAAAGTACCGACACACTCGCACACACTCATACACACACACAGGGAGGCTGCTGCTCTCTGCAAACCTTCATTTTGTCTCGTCAGTGGCATTATGAGGCGACAAGAGCAAACTTCAGAGAGGTTTAATTGTGCAATTCGGAATTTAGGAAAAAGTAAACGTTACATGCAGATTGGTTTTTAAAGGGTGACCCCAGAAGAAGTTAAAGCCCCGACTCAGACTGTTTTAAGCTCCTCCTCTTTGCATAAATGCGACATACGTCTAAAGTTAAGTTCTCAGTGCATAAAACTCCACTGCAGGTCTTGCAGGCTGCTTATCTGATGTAAAAACATACATATCCAACCTCCGAGGCTGCACCTCTGCCAGCCTGCGATAGCATTTAGATTTGGCAACTGTAAAGTGATAGATGGTTCGTATTTAAGCGTCTGTAAATACTCCCATGATGGACAACTTACTTTACATTAGATAAACTCTTTTTCTTTTTACACACAACCTCCAGTAAGAACACACACACACACACACACACACACACACACACACTCGCACACAGAAAACAGACGGACTCTCGCAGCCTCCTTTTGCTCTTCCTCCTCCTGAAGCGCACTGATCATGATTGATTGTTGGGAAATGGTGGTAATGTTGCCGCGCAGGAATGCCCATTACGGCGAGATTCTCGCACCCCCTACGAAATTCCACCACAGCGGTGAGTCGAGGCGTTTCACACACACACACACACACACACACACACACAGATTTTAAAAAAAACGCCTGGAATCTACATTAATTCATGTTTAAAAGCACAGGGAGGACTTTTTGCTCACTGTTTAGAGAAAGATCTTCCACGAATCAGTTGCATCTGTTTTTCTTGCATTTCTCTTCCTCCACTTCTTCTTCTTCTTCTTCTTCTTCTCTGCACCGGATCTGTGCTGAGTCCGGTCGACGTGGGCTCTTTCATGTACAGCTTTTTTTTTGGGCCTCTGATTCTGGGCTCGACCATCTCATAAAGGTTGATGACACTTCATGGATCGCTGGGTCACATGAAGAAGAGCCCGCGGTGTAATCAGCTGAGGAGACTGTGGCAGACGGTGAAAAACCTCCCAGACCGACCGAGTTCAACCCACCATTTAATTAATTGTAAATTTATCCATCTCTTGGGGTTTTCTTCTCTTTAATTCACACAATCTGTTATTGTTCTCCCTTTACATCTACAAATAAACAAACTGAGCCGCTCGGTGATGAACGGTAATGCCCTGAGCTTTGTCCACGATCGCTCTGTCTGGTGTTAATTAGTCCTCAGCGGCTGAGGCTGACCATGACGTGATGCTGGACTGATGTCATGGAGTCCAGCGACCTCACAGGTCAGACGCCACATTGCAAACTGTGTGTGCTTTGATGCTCAGAAATACTGAGTCATTTGTTGAAGTCCTCGGGTGGCATTGAATGTCTCCTTCCTGAAGACTCCTGCATGTGTTCGCTCTCTGAAAAACCCGGGACGGAGATGTCGGACTGTTTACCTTCATCGGACTTTGCCAGGTTGCACAAGTGTGATTATTTTTTTTCCCCCCTCATCTGAACTGAGAACAACAGGGAGGTCGTAGTCAAAACAGAACCGGGAATGTTTCTTTGTTGTCTTGTAGCTTTTAATTACAAGAGTTGTAACGTCAATGTACATAACACAATGCTGAGAGACGCTTGTTTCACTTGTATAACAAACAAAAAATCTGAACAAGCTACAAAATAAAACAATGCTAATCTTCCCCCAAATTAAATAATTCATCCAATCAGCAGTTCAGGTGAAATCCAAAAGTGAGGACGAGGTAAAGTTCGCCGCTCTGAGACACGTAATCACACAAAGGTTTGCACCACATGAACTCAGGAACATGTTGTTCATTATGTCTGTAAACAAAGTTCATGTGCAAATATTTGTTTTGTTCTTTTTTTTAATGTACTTTACTCAAAATCAAACCGTTTTTTTCTTTTTTCACGAGTCCTGATTGCACTTGCAGCATGTGTTGCGTCTCCTGAGCGGCTCCATCACCAGCGGTACCTTCGCTCAGGAGTCACCTGGGTTTGGTTCAGAGTTGGAGGGTGTGTGTGAGCAGCTGGCTCGCTGCCTGTTCAACCACAAAGTCTTGTTTTTCTGTTTTCTACATGTGTTAAATATGAAGGAGTTGCTTTAAGACACCTTTTGATGGGGCTCAGCTGAGTGTAATAAGCAATGGAACAAGTGATGTAACTGTATTTTACTGTTGAGTAATTAATAACATGTTATGAGTGATTGATTGCATTTTTTTAAAAAAGTAACTTGGCCACCCGCGTTTCTTTAACTAGGTAGTTAGCATGAGCAGCAATATAACACACACACACACACACACTCAGTTCACATAAACAGAAAACTGAGATTGCCTCGGAGATAAATAACCTGATTTTAATCACATCATCAATCCCAAGAAATGTGTTTAATTAGAAGAAGAATCTGTGTTGTAAAGAAGCCTTCAGACGTCTCAGACACATATTTGCTCATGCATGCCCTTCTCCTACCTCGGGACGGGAGCCCTGCACTCCCCTCCGTCTCAGCGCTGGATTGCGTTGCCTCGTGTTGAACCACAAAAGCCCCCGCCGCGCTGCCAACGAGCCAGCACATATCTGCTTGCAAACTATTTGCAACATTTTTTATATTCAGGTGTCTGCGGTGACAGCACCACCGTCTTTGCTGGCAAGACGGCTACAACACGTGTCAGGGAGCAAGCACGAGCATGAGCGAGGCACCTGATGAGCGTACCAGTCAACCGGTGTGTCAGTCGTGCAGGAGGAGAAAGAAAAAAAAAAGGATAAAAACAGTTTGAAGGAACACAAAAAAGTCGGTGTCGGCTTGCCACGTAGGACTGAAGTTACACGTCGGACAAGATGATTGACTGAAACATGGCATGTGCATTTTAGTGTGACAGCTCATTTAGACGTTTGTATTGTTCGTCTCAGAGAACATTTGTACTGTCAAAGAAAAAAACACCACAGGGGCAGAGAACTTGCCGAAGGTCGTCAGATGTTTGCAAGCATGCGTTTGGTTGCAGCCAGATTCGTGAAGTGCCTACAAAAACAGAAGAGTTCATTGCCTCAGAGATACTTTGTCTATCTTTTGATCCTTTCGAAGTGCCAAAACAAAGCCTTGGGATCGTAATTTTCATGCGCTTGTTGTGTTTTTGCACGAAATCTCGCCTGCATATCAGGGCGGAACTTGATTTACGGTCAGATTTCTCAGTTTTAGGCTGAACAAAACCTGTGAAACGGCCACTCACATAAATCAGCCAGTATTATTTGCCTTTGCTATCAGTCTGACTTACAGACAAGATCAGGGACGAAGACGATGAGGTAAATGTTTTCATGTTGGGCATCAGGCTGCATATTTCAGCCTTTGCAGGGAGAAAAAAATGTCGACGCTGTTGCCAACTGACAAATAACACACATCTGAAGCATATTGATGCTGCTAGCGAGTACATTGCGGCTGAATTTTTCCAAAATTATCCGTTTAATTTGCATATGGCATGAGTGCAAAATGAGTCATTGCTCTTATTTTTGCACAGTAAAGCTGTTGTGTGCAGACTGTTCTGTGTTATCATGCACCGCGAACACAACCGTGCCAAAGCTGCTGGTCAGAGTTTACTTTCAAACAGCACTGATGTTAATGTTAATGCAAATGCATAGATACCTGAAAAGGACGTATATATGATGCATGAAACTAAAGCTGACTCCTGTGTGGGGATTTGCCTTAATTTTTAAGAACATGCCAGTGAAATGCCGGTAAAATGCAGGTGGCCATATGAGAGGCAGCACAGTCAGGTTAAGAGGTGTGCGTGGTCACATCACCACAGGGGGCGCTGCCTTCAGCACACTGCACTTCTAACAGATCAGACAATACACGACAAGCTAAAACAGTCTCACCTGCAGAACTTGGTGCTGGCCAGAGTTTTCCTGCAAAAAAACTGAAAAAATACAACTTCAATGCATGCATCAAATTAAAAAATAAACATATATATAGTTGACTATGTCTAATTGTTAAAGACAAAGCTAATTAGCAAGCTTAAAACAGGCATACTCCACAGTTCTGAGCTGATTTGAAAATGAAACTGTGAGATTTTTAAATCACTTTTTACTTCAGGAGCGTACATGCTGAAAGCAACCAATATGCTTCAATAGAATAATTACATACGTGCCAACAGGGTCTACTGATCCAAAAAGCAGCAATAAAAAGTAGAGTGTTAATGTCACTTTTCTTTGCATAAAAAAGGTCCCATATTGCATTAAATGTGTGCATATTTGTTCGCTTTAATGCATCCAAACAGCAGCAGAGCGCTGTTGCTTTGTGAATTACACTTTTTCTTTTTCTTTTTCAACTAAGCAGTGCAATTATTTGGAGGTAAACAAGCTTAGCGTTCACTGTGCATATAAACTATAAGCTGCTGAGTTAAACGGTGCATAATGCTCATGAAGTCTACAACCCCCCCCAACGTAACATCCCAACTGGCCAAAGGGAGGTTGAATCATCAGGACGACCCCGCGTCTGCCTTCTATAATGTCCTGCTGATCGCTTGTGTCTGGACTGCATCTCCTGCATGTTTTGTCACTCAGGTACATTTTCTGTATGGGCTGCATTAGCTCCGCAGACATGCTAACACAAACTCTGGACATCAAAGAGCATCGCAGGGACATTCGATTCAACGTGATCCAAACAAAATGTGAGAGTCCCACTCTTCTCTGATGAGCGTGGAGACCAGCGCAGGATCACTACAGAAATATGTTAATATTTTCTTTAGCAAAGGTCAAATATTTAATCTTTCCCCACCCATTTTTGATATGACAGTTGAGGTATGGTGTCAGGTTTACAGGGTACAGATAAATGAAAGCATACCATGTTTGACAGGCTTTTACATTTCTGGGTCAAACTCCGTCAGAGGACCGTCTTGATGCAGCGACGCCGTGAGAGGCGAACAATGAGGCGGTAATGAGGACGACAAAAACATTTCGAGTGTCAGGACTGTTTTATTAGTGCTGGACGGAGGGCTGAAGTGAAGGAACCAGCTGACGTTCGGGGAAAAAGAGGCGTAAAAGAACAACAAGAACAACAAGAAGTGAAGAGGTATCAGGCTGAGACGCTTCTCCTCTTCAGTTTACTGCCGTCGACGACTTATTCAACCAGTCAGAGCTGCTATTTTACACAAAGGGCGGCGATCACTTACCTGCTCTTCAGCTGAGAAACACTGTCAACTGTTTTCTCTGGAATATAAGATGTATTAAGAGTATTGAATGTTTAAATATGGCTGCTCATTGAGTCAAGAAGTTGCTCAAAAAGTTGCGTCTGCACTGCTGTGGTCAAAGTGCATGTGCATTACAGTAAAACACATTGTTGACAACTTCCAGCTGGTATGAAACACACCAAAAAATCACTGACACAGCAGTTTCAAACGAGTCATTGTCCTTCTTTCTCTCTTTTCCTGTTGTTTTCTACTTCAGACCGTCTTTAAAATGCTGAGAAAACTACGTGAGTCAGGTCGTTTGGCTCCGTCGTCACAATAAAATGTTGTCAACTTCTGCAAACTGAAGACAGGTTGAATTTGTTTGTTTGTAAAAAGCACAGTGACCCAGTTCATATCACATGTGCTGACTCCTTTATTCAGAGGGGGAGGGGATGGCTGAGCCATGACAACACCGCAGTTCCTCTTTCAACCAACCGAACTGTGTTTTTAATAAGATGGCGGGACATTTTCCAGCTGTTTGTGGCAAAAAAAACAGCTATTTAAAGCTGAAACATGATGTTATTGCAACCATAACCGAGTGTCTTTGTGCCTTAAGCTTACCAGACTTTAAG
>JAQNCA010000032.1:21828794-21840669 GCA_029783725.1 Acanthurus tractus | reverse complement strand
CCACACTCTGACAGGGCTGAAGTTAAGTATCTGAACCAACCTGAGTAATAAATCAAAATTCATAATTGTTATGTTGTATAATGACATCAGGGGTCAGAAAGCTCTGAGCTTGAAACCCACACAGCTGGCAGGTCGACACAATTTAGATAAGGAGTTGGTTAAACTCTTTTTAAATGTCACAGTGTTACTTCAACAGTGCTATTAGCTCTTTTAGTGCAAGTTTTAAGTGGAAAACTAACACTTAAAAGTCCAATGTGCAGGTTGTAATTGCATTCTAGTGGTGAGGTTGCAGATTGCAACCAACTTTATGCCTCTGGCTGCAACCTCCACTTCCAAAAATGGAGAACTTATGATGGCCACAAATAAACAAAAGACATTTAAGGCCTTCTCTGGAGCCAGTGTTTGTTTTGTCCATGCTGTGCTACTGTGGTAATATGTTGGTGCAACATGGCAGACACGTTGGAAGATAAAGGACACAATCTAAGGTAAAAGAAAAAGTCTACTTTTTAGAGATTTAGCACTATTAAGAGCATTCTCTTCCATATCTGCCATTTTCTATGAATAGTCCCCTGAACCTTACAGACTGGACTCTAAATAGGGCTCCTGTAGGTGGCAAACCCTTAACACCGGCAGTGTTCAGACCGCGCCATAACAACTGAGCTACATCTGAACTCTCTGAACCTCACATACAACAAGTTGGCTGACAAACTTGGCCAACGGACCATGAGCTCTTCATCACATGTGCTTAACATCCAGCAGACACAGAAAAACATGAAAGCAGCTTTAACATTCACTCACGTTATAGCTCTGTTAAGTCCACACCAGCTCCTCAAAAATGCCTTTTTTTATAGCTTCTTTTATATTCTCTACTAGTTTACTGCAGCTTTTTCCATTACATAAATCATATTTATTCACTCTGTATCTTGCCCATTATAACACACACACCCCCCCCGCTGTGGGCGTGAAAGCCACTGTGTACAACATTGTAAACATGGTAGCATTAAACCTGCTTAGCATCAGTATGTTAGCATTGTTGTTTCAAAGCAAAATAACAAGGTGACAGTAGCATTTAATTCAAAGCATCACTGTGTCGCAGCACAAACTCACAGATCTGCCAGCATCGTGGAATAAACTCTCTTATAAATAATAATAAAAAAAAAAGTAAAAATTTACTGCTTATTTCTGAAAAAAATGTTTTATGAGGAGAAAAGTCAGATATTATAGTAGTTTAAACAGAGAAAACACTATTAAACTACTAACTATTGCTAACACTGCTATCATAAATAATAAAATGTGTTTGTTTATACGGAAAATTCAGGTCAATAGTGCATCAGCACAGGGATAATATTTCTGCTTTGCACCTGTGCACCTGAAAGAATGAAAGCATGTCACACTTGTCTTTACAAATAGACATGAGTGGTGCTTCAAGAATGATTTGGCCTTTCAAGTGATGCCAGCGTATGCGCTATTAAATGCATCTCCTTTTGATCTGCGTCAAACTATGACATGAATTACAACCATGTCCACCACAACTACACAATAAGCTTAGCAGAAAGCTCAGCCGCATTTCACCGTGCACCGCTACTATGTTGTACTGCATGGTGGAATAATTACACGGTCATAACGTGAATATTTGTGTCTTATTTTGTTACATTTAAAATGCTTGTTTGTTGTTGGTGTGGTTTCCTGCAGAGTATGTTGAATATAAACAACATATATCCAGTAAATGCAAAGTGCTGTGATGCTTGTGTTAGCTGACAAAGTCTCAAAGTAAATTTGACTGATAAACTGAGCAGCCTGAGAACTTTATCTCAAAAGTATCTAAGCAGCAGCAGCAGAGACCCATTAAAGCAAAATATTTCCATCAGTTTTCATCAGAGTACAATAAAGGCTTTACAGTTTTTAATTGCACTCTTGTGGTCTCAGCTTTTTTAAAAAAACACCTGTTGTTTTCAGTTTTAAAAGCCACTCTCAAATATCCTGATCAAATCTGTGAAAATACTAACAACATGTCAAAACACAACATTCCAGCCTGCGACGTATGCGGAGCAAAAAAAGTGTTAAAGCTAATTTTGTAACAGCGTGGCTCAGTTATGGTTTGATCCAAGGCCATCTGGCGACAGCTCTCAGCAGAAGGTTTGGCATAGGTCCACAACCTTACTTACATCGCACCGGTAATGCTTACTGTCTATTTATACAGTGCGATCGGATGGCCGCAGCAGGTTTTGTAGCGTGGCATTAACAAGCAGGGATGTCTGAACAAAGGAACCGATGGATGCAAAGTGCTGCATGTCTGCGGGGGAAGGCGGCCCGCTGGGGATGTTTGAGATGACTTCCTCATTGTTGGAAAAGCATCCACTTCCTCACATCAGAGCAGGGAGAGAGGGGGGGGTGGTTTTCAAAGGTGGGGTTTGCTAGTGGTCTTCGTTTTTTTACCCCCGAGGGACTGGGCACAACTGGGGCAGTCTGGGAGCGCACCCACCCCCGCAATGCCAGACTTCACCCCATTGTTTGCTCTCATGGGGTTTTTTACACACAAGCCGGACCACCTTCGGTCTCCGTCACGCATTGTTCACCGCTGTGCTGCGACAGAGCCCGTTTTACCATGGCTGCACTGGGACATCTGGTCTTACAGCGGCCGCCACCTGTTTCTGAGGAGGGATCGCTCACAAAACTGGGATCCATGATATGCCCATTTGTCGGCTGCATTAGTTGCAGCGCGTCATGTGATGTGACAGACTAAGCTCTGTACTCAGTACTATCTCAAATTTCCCATTAAAGATGAACAGAATGAGTGTGTGAGGGGGAGAGATGTGATTAGATTTTTCCATTTCGTACAATATGTGTCACTCCGCCTCACACAGGGACTAATATGGGAATTTAGCTGCGTTGACTCTGTGCAGCGCTCCAAATACTCATGAGTCACTCATATCAGATGATTAACTGTAAACTGAATGTAAACTGTTTTTTTTTCCTGACAGAAGAAAGAATGGAGGGTGTTTACCCCCCTCTGTTACCCCCCCCCAGACAGACAGCACTGATATCTGTGGTGTCAGGACACCTGCTGTCATGGAGCCTTGAACTCAGTGTTTTTGAAACACTGACTGCTGATTCATGGCACCGTCTTTCCGCCCTTCAAAGCCAATCAGTGGAGAAAATCCGGGGTTGGGTGGTTCTGCAATGCAAAAAATAAAGAACGAGCACTTTCATGTTTTGCTTTAAAACTGTACTTCTGCCCTTAAATCAAGTACTTTTGGGCCCGTAGTCCGTCATGCTTTGCTACATTTCTCATTTAGGCTATAACTTTGCTGAAACTAGTCTGTTATAAATGCAGGGATTGCACATAAACGGGGAAGAGTTTCAAGCTGCCTGCAGGAAAAAGAGGCACCACCTGTCTTTTAACCACAGCACAACAATGATGGAGCAAAGCTTGTAGAGGAGGCAGCTTTACGCAACAATACCTGGACACATCTGGTCACACTGGTTATACCAACATATGAAAACACATACGTTTTTATGTTGTGACAGTTGATGAACACCGAGATCTCCGCTTTAAAAAAACTTCTCTTCCAACCTTCAAGCACACTGAAGTAGCCAAAGTTGCACAAACCGTGATTGGCCTAGCTAATCTTCTTTTCTCTATTGAACAATAAAAGAAGGTTATTTGATTTTTTTTAGTGTTTTCAGAGTTTAAGAAACAAATAATTGGGCCAAAATGCAACGAGAAGGTCAAATATTTTGCTATAATCAAACAGAGAGCTACGAGTTCCTGAGTGTATTTAATCCATCTGGCAAGAATAAAAGGTATGAATTCATAAATTACTTCACAAAGAGGAAAAACAAGCACTCAGTGACTGGTCAAGAGCGCTGAACACCATTTATAAACCTGGTGTGAATTATTAATAGGCTAAAGAAAATACAAGGATTATATATAGAGCACTTAGCAAAAGTCATGGCCGTTCGCCCGTTGCTTCAAGAGTCTGTGTCCAGATGTGCTTCTTCAGAGCAGCAGAGGTGCTAATAAGGTGCCAAGAGAAACAGGAGGACAGCACATGAACAAAATACTGCATCTCGAGGAGGGAGATAAAGACAGTGATGGAGGAGGGCTGAGACTAAACTCAGGAGCAGCAATAAATGAGATGATGCCTCAGAGTTGCAACTTGGAAGCAGGGAGGCGACGTATTTAAGTCATTTGTGGCTCAGAAAAATCTTTTTATTTCTTAATTTAAGGTTCTTAAAAAACAAACTGCATAAGATATGACTTGTAAACCTCGATGTCCCTCTGTGAAATATCTGAATTTGAAGGAGAGAGATTTATCTTTATTAATAACTCATATGTCAACTCTCTTTTTCAGACTGTAACAACAGATGGATGGTCAGATGGACTCACCATCGTTCAGCAAAGGCCTGCATCCTTTTCTCCGGCGATGGCAACCAGTTGCATTCAGTGTGCATATGTTGCAGCTTGTTAGTAGCTGGTTGAGTTTTAAAAGTGAGGCCTTACCTCAGTCATTTTTCCATAAATACCAAATATTTTTTATGGGATTACCTGCACAGCACGCACATCTATTTTCTGCATTGTTTAACTGTGGAAAACTCTGACTGTTTCTACAGTCAACAAATCAAAATGTAAAGAAATGTTGACACACGGAAACCGTTAGCCTTTGATTCTGCAGACATAATCCTGACGAACACACACATGTCCGTCTAATGTGGCTTAAAATCTGACCTGTTGTGTCCCTCGTCCCAAGACCTTGTAACGTGAGCATGTTGATGTTCATTTATGACCCATGTCATGACGTCCAAATACATGTTGTATTAATATCAGTGCTAAAACAGTCATTACAGAATAGTTTGGAGCCCGATTCGCCTTCTTAACGTGCTGTAAACAAAACACCGTTGTCACCCCTTGTCCAAGCTCAACAAAGTATTTCCAGTATGTGAGAGTGTGTCTGGCATGAATTAATACCCGGCTGTGTGCTATAAGTATGAAAAGACAAGTATGATTGTGCCAGCATTGCAGGTAAAAATGGCTTCACAGAAAGACTAAACCATTGAAGACAAGACTATAGAGCAACATTTTACAGTCTTATTTTGTTTGTTTTTCAGCCTGTTTCTTGTCCGACCAGGCGTCACTCATCACTGATGGGTGTACCTGTCCTCTGTTACACCTGTAACCACGCCCAACTGTGATGTCACGCTGTGCTGACCTCAACCAGGAGTGCAACTTAACATGGCTAAAGTGGGGTGAAAAGTTAACCCACTAGAGGTCAGCATAAACAAGACTTCCAGCTGATGTTTTAGTTCCCTTTTTAATGAGGAAAAAACATTTATGAATAAAAACAACATGCACCTTAACAGTAAACATCAGAATAACATCTCACTGATGCTGATTTCTATAAAACATCTCTCAGTGGAAGTACACGGTTGTGGTGAATGAAAACGTGCAAACGAGTGTGTGTATGTGGGAATGTGTTGGTGTGTGTTTTTTGTAAGTGTGTGTGTGTGTGTGCGTCATCCTGCGTGTCAGCGCTCACTGGCAGGAGTTGGAGGTGAGTTGTGGGGGCAGTTAAGGAAAACACATCTAACTTCCTCCCTGTAAGTAAAAAGCACACTCTGGGGTAGAACGATTGACTGGGTGGGTGTTTCCCGTCAGGGGGTAAAAACAACCAAGAGCAGGAGTTTCTTCACACCCGCCTTGTTAATTAGCTTCCCGATGGTGCTCGGAAAGTTTCGCCTCACCTCACTCAGCAGGGAGGAGGAGGGGAAATGTCTTTCAACTTCACAGGAAAGAAAGACTGAACCAGAAAAGTTACGGCAGACCAGTCTCATGCCCACTAATGCACCATAAAGCATACTTATAAAAAACTTAACATGCATATATATATATTTAAAATTTTATTGCACCTGCATAGGAGTCAATGAATATATGAAATATTTAATCTTTGAGAGAAACAAAGTAAGAAATCCAGTAAATGTTACACTTTGACGATTCTTTCAAATAAAAAAATTGAACATAATTAAACAAATAAAATTAAATTAAACATAAAGCTACTTTTTCTTGTCGATAATGGCCTTTAAAGCCGCCTATTAAGCATTTCAAAATACATCTTTTTGTCGTGCAATCATGTGAGACCGACTGTTTTCTTTCCCAATAACCCAACTGAACTCCACTCAGGCAAACAAACACTGTGCATTAAAAGTTTCGTCCAGTTTTCCTCACTGTCCCCCCCCTTTTCTCCGAACGGGCCTTGGGAAAGTCTCCGGAGTGTTCCAACATATCTCTGACTGCTCCTGATCCCCTTCCCCTTGACTCTCCTCATTGTTTTTGGCACAGCAGCTGCTCTGAGATTTAGATATCATCATTCAGGCAGGCAGATAGGACATCAAGACGTTTCCTCCGTGGAGTCCGGAGACCGTGGAGACCGCGGAGAAGCATGATGTGAGATGTATTCGTCGGACACAGTTTGATAAAGAGTCTATGTGTAAGTGACAGCGAAATGCCTCCCAAGCGTATCCTCGTATTGCTCTCACTGGCTCCCCAGACTCTTGGATGCATTTTGGGAGCCTGATACGCCCCCCTGCAATTTTTTAAAATCACTGTATGACTCAGCCGGACACGGTCACATCGCAAAAATAAAAAAAGAGAAGCAGAAATGAAGCATTATCACAAGTGAGAAAAAACACTTGGGAGGCCTTGGCTTGGTATCATTTAAGCAACTGTTTGTTTTATGATAATTCAAAATGTCATTCATGCATTCACCACTAGTTGCCGCAATGCATATTTGTAACTTATGAATTACATATTAAAAACAAAATATGAACCATAAATAAAAAAAACTTTTCTGTGAGCATTGATAATAACAGTAACTGAGTGTTAATTGTTTGTAAGGGACGTGTGCTGTTTGCACATGCATACGGCTGCAGTAAATGCAGTTGCAGTGGGTTTTAGCTTTGCATGCTCAACACTGCAGCTAAATCGGATCATCTTTCCCCTTTAAATCAGAGAGTTCAGGTTCATTTTTCTATATGTTCTTTATTGATCAAAGCCTTGTCTGGAACTTTATTGCATCTCTGCTTATTGCATTTCTTCATTTCATTTCTTTCCGTGACACCGTTTGGCTTCACGTTCAGTGGGGCCGTTTCATGGAAGCACTCATCAGATGGGAATCCAAATCAATTTGTCAGCTCATGTTTGACCGACTCATTACTGGCGGTTCGATTAAAAAGCGTAGTGGGTTCAGGTGACTGACAAGGCAGCTGAAGCCATTATGCAGAGATTTGGGATCGCATCCCAGCGTTGGATGGCCGTTTCCCTTCCACAGGCCTCCTAAAGTCATCCATCATGAGGAATTTCATTTTGCCTCTTAATGTGGACTACGTGTTGTTCCGAAAGCCGCAGAAATGATCAGAATTTGGCCGGATTGAACAGTGGACAGAGCGTGCTCAGTCATTGTTATTATCAACAATTATTGTCTTTCATTGATTTGGCAGAGAGAGAGAGTGACTGGCCATGTTTAAAATGGAGGCGTGTTTCCCAGAACGGTGCCAACACTGGGCAAGATCAAATGCTCAAAACCTGTTTCCTTTGCCAAGGACGGCAATTAAAGCACATTCCAGCCCAGACGAGATCCCGGTTTTGAATGTCTCCAATATTTCCTTTTAAACAATTGTGGAAACAGTTTGGATTATTAACATGTGTGTCCACTCAGCTCAGCTCACAGAAGAAAAGGATTGTTCGGCTATGATGAGTTCTTTAATAAATTATCATATTTGTGAAGAAATACATTCCGTTGAAAACTAGCATTTTGTTTCATTTTTCTCAAATAATCAAACAAAAAAAAGACATTTTTGACTCAGAAATACAGTCCAACCTTTGGATAAAAATCAAATCATTTATGTATTAATGTACTTTTTCATATTTTGGGGTTTTTCCACACATTAATTTCATGCGTTGTTGGCCAGCAGAATCACCAGAAATCAATGCTGGCGCTGTACGTCCCTGTAAACCACAAACATATTAAAGCTTTACATGTCTGTGCTTAAGTTCTGGTTTAGGCAGAAAAATCACAGTGTTAGGTTCGGGAAAAGATCATGTTCTCACTTAGATAAAACTGTTTTTTAAGCTCCTGTAAAGGTTTAAATATGAAAATCACTCTTTTGGTCGAGGCCGAAATCATTCACGGCCTTGAATGTCTGGTTTCCTCACTTAAAAAAACTCTCAGGTCTTCACCTCCAAAAAACCTGGTTTGGGTCACCACATAATCACCTTGAAAATCTCCAAATGTCTCCTTAAGAACATGTTTAGAAATCCTTAAAAACACCTGGTTTTGGTTGCTAAGAAACAGCTGTAAAATGTCATGAGGGATTCTAAAATTACCTGGGAAAAGCTGTCAACCTTCATGTGGTCTTGAACACTGGCCCTCTTTTTGGCAGCTGTATCATCCAGGTTTGACAACACCACCATCCCCTCTGACCTCCTGGTGAAAAAATATAAGCCACATAAGCCCAAACTTAATCAAAACTCATGGATTTCAGTGGATAAATAGTGATGTGTTACATGTGAGATGTAGAAACTGTTCATATCCCTGGTTTGCAAAATGTAAAATAGCAGGCTTTTTCTTCACCCTGATGTTGCTCAAAGTCCACTGTGCACGGTTGTGAAATTTTATTCAGAAAGTAAAATCCAACACCACCCGGTGGTGCTGCGAAGGAGCCAGCAGAGTCCCCTGCCTGAGATTATCTTTTCTGTTAAACATTAACAGCAGACCCCCAGGATTAATAATTGCCCAAATGATTAATTACACTTACTGATGTTTCACTACAAAAACAGATCTGTTCGTTTCTAATGGACCATCTCATTGGGCCTGACTGTAATGGTTGCCATGCGAAGAGACCGAGTCTGTCGTCACCTTCATGAAAACTATGTGAGCTCGAGTGTGAATGTTATCTGTGAGCTGGACTGACAACATATTCTGGATCAGTGAGAAACAGTTGGATTCTTGTTAAGACTTTCTTAAAACTATGAGAAATTTAACTACATATGGACATTCATAATAGTTTAAAGGATTTTTTTTATTGATTTTTACACATTTTTCTTAACATACGGTCAGTTTAAAATAAAGGTTTGACTGAAACCTGAATTTGTATTGTTCAGTATGAGTTTTAAATGTCTTGTAAGTGCTGGTAAAGCATTTAAACCACTTTGTTTGAGGCTGTGGGTAAAACTTTTTATGGTTTGAAGGAAAAACTCTCTAAAAATACAACCTTTACACCCGTGACATGAGTTAGGACCAGAGCCTGGGCTGTCCAGGCTTAAGCTGGCAAAAAATTATTTCTCTCTTTTCATGGATAAAAGCACATAATTTGCCCCTACAGACTCCAAAATCCTTCACTTCTCTACCTCTTTCGTTTTATTTAATCTTGTAATACCATATTTCCATATTTTGTTTAAATGTTTTAAGTGTCCTGAAGATGATCGTTAACATTTTATCTTTTTTTTCAAGGGATTATTTGCAGCGACATTTAACAATCAACTGCGAAACATTTTGTGGGCTCCTCCAGTTTTGCATCTGATCACCACATTAATGTTTACAATCGCTTAAGTGCTGAAATGTGGTCGTTAGGTTTTCTTGCACATTGGGCTTCACTTTATGGCTTTAAGAGGCGTTTATTAAGATGACAAATGGATTCTGGCCACAAACAGCTGTAATTATCACCATCACTGTGTTTACATTTCTACCAGCAGCCTGGTCTTCTCTTCAGATCTTCGTCACGGGCCCTTAAGTATTTGATACCCTACATCATGCTGTGTTTATGTTACCGCCAATGCCTTTATTACTGTCTCGGCTATCATAACAGTCGGGGGACTCGCTCGGGGCAGAAAATGGCAGGCAGGCCTTTTTAGATGGGAGCACATATGCATGGTGATAGATGTAATCCTTCTCTGCCCCTCGTGCCCTCTGTTCGTTATCCCCCCACGCAGCCCTTAAGAGCGAAGGTTTCCCCCTTCAAGGCTGCGAGGCCACGCAGCGCTCCAGTCTGCCTTCATGCTTGTTGACTTCAGAAGGTTCTGATGTCATAATGAAGGGGGCTGACGCTTTGATATGGTTCCTCGGGAATTTCATGCTTCCCTGTGTTTCGAAGGCACCAAGGCGCTCAGCTGGCAGGTACAGTAGACATTGGAGTTTTATTGCCTCTGCCCAGGGGGATTACCAGCCACCCCAAGGGCCAGTGATGGGGCAGCCGGGGGCGGCGAAGCTCTTCACTCCCTTGAACCTTAAAGCCACATTTCTCACGCCATCTAATCTAAAAGCACGGCTCAAATCTCGTTAATCTCTTCCAAATACAAAGGGATCCAGGGCGGTATACCATTTACTCCTGCAGCCGCCTGTTCGGAGAGTTAATTGATTCATTGCGCCATGACTGATGAAATACTTCAGGACTTAAAAACAATTCAGTTTTCGCTCAATTTATAATATACAACAAAAGTTGCACTGGTTTTATCAAAAAAACTATCTTTTGATTATGAACAATATCCTTTTGCTGGCAAAACAATGACCTCTGGTAGTAAAATGAAAGACATGCAATAAGGGAAATTAAAGAAAAAGAATGTATTTTTCTAAATGCAATAGCAGGCCAATGGGCAATGGCAGATATGGTATCTGCCATTGCCAGAAAGCATTGCAAGATGTTGAGGCTTGAGAGCGAAAACAGTGAAGTCGGGAGAGGATGAATATGTATTTGTTTTAGTAGGGAGACACATGTTCAGTGTCTGTCTCTCTGCATAGATCTTTATTACATCAAACGGCCTGTTCGATGTCAGAACAATAGCAGGAACAAAGCCTAAGTTATTTCCTCCGATACCTTTAATGATGTAATGTATTTTGCCATCAGCTCGCGGGGAGTAGCAATCAGTCGGGATATATGGCATTCCTACATGATTCCTGGAGCAAATCGTCAGTGCACAGCCGCGCTTGACAGGGGTACAAATTTATCATTTGCTTTACGATATCCCCCAAATCAGTTTCAGAATGCCTTTCAAGGAGGCCGCGGGGAAGCGGTGCAGAGACACATGTGAGTCGTCTGTTCACCAGCGTGCTCCCCGACGAACATAAATTCTGGGCTTCCACAGCGGGACGGGCCTGAAGTGGGAGCACACATACTTTACTAATAAAGAGCGGTTTTCCAGCTCTGCTAATAGCTCGAAGAGCAAGGGCCAACTTTGTTTAGGGTAAAAAGGAAAAGTAACAATCACACGTTTTCAAGCTTTCAGAATCATCTTTTTGTGTTTTCTTATTTAACACTGTGATTATTTATCCTCAAGTTTCTTTTGTTTGCTGTTGTGCAAATTTAGATTTTGTCCAGGTAAAAATCCCCTCATGAACAGGAAGCCAAGCACTCAACATTCTGGCGGCAAGAACAACAGCAGTGGCTGAAAGAAAAGAGATGCAAACAGAGAAAAGCAAAGAAAACAACAAAATATTTAAGAAAAAATACTTGTACTTGTTCACAGTGGGACTCATAATTGTAGAACACAGATTTTACTTCAATACTCATTTGTGAACAATTATGAAAACGAGATCAACAACACAAACACGCACACGCTTGGGAATCTGATCAAAATTCTTTTTAATCCCTCTTTTATTGAACAAAACATCAGCGCTGTGTTGTGCTTATTTACCTCCTGCACGAAGCCTCGACCGCAGCTGACAAGGAACATTTGCATGTTTGCAAAGACATTTTTTTGGAAGGAAAATGACAATAAAGCTAAATGCATTTCTCATCTTCCAGGCAATAACAAGATTATGTGATGAAAAAGGCCTCATGGGAAACCATTTCTGTGCAGGCAATTACAGACTGTCTCTTCTCTGTA
>JAQNCA010000032.1:21816782-21828694 GCA_029783725.1 Acanthurus tractus | reverse complement strand
AACAAGATTATGTGATGAAAAAGGCCTCATGGGAAACCATTTCTGTGCAGGCAATTACAGACTGTCTCTTCTCTGTACGCAGCTCAAACAACAGTGTCAGATGACAATTTCATTAGCTAAGATTAGAGGCAGATTGGAGGGAAAAAGGATTCAATATAAGGTGTCTGACAAGATTTGGCAGAAGTATCAAGAACACGGAGACTTGTGGAGAAACCAAATCAGAGTTCCTGCATGTAAATTCTAAGGAGACTGCGCATCCTTGGAAATATTTTTTAACCTAAAAATGTGTAAAATAGGATACAAAGTCAGCTGCTTTTAAAAAGGCTTCATTTGATTTGACTTCCATCCTTTTTGTATCATAAATTGACCCTCTAAGCTCCGTTAAACCTCGGATTTTTTTAGCTATAAAACACCGGTTTTGCAATTAGAATCTGAAAGAATTCAAACAAA
Organism: Acanthurus tractus; assembly: GCA_029783725.1. Taxonomy (NCBI): domain Eukaryota; kingdom Metazoa; phylum Chordata; class Actinopteri; order Acanthuriformes; family Acanthuridae; genus Acanthurus; species Acanthurus tractus. The sequence continues at coordinate 21,828,244 of JAQNCA010000032.1, read as the reverse complement.
GCAAAGCGTGTGCACATAAATTTAACTGCACTGTGCATATGTTGCCTGTCTGTGAGCGAGCGTATGTATGTTTTGGAGCACATGAAGACGAAGACATTTCACATATGATTACAATTTATGGCCGCATTTTTGAATGGTTTCTATTAATCCGCTGCAGTACATCCACTTCTTTCCTCTCTCCTCCCTGGTTTCGTGTTTCCTGTTGCAAACATAATGGTCCGGAGTGAAATGTCACCAGAGGATTGCTGCGCCGTTTGATCCGCATGGCGAGGAAGGACTAATTGATGAAAGCTTGATTAGAGCGATAACCACTGTTGGCAGCTGGAGATCAGCGCAGCTTGTGGCGTCCTGCAGCAGAGATGAGCTTCTAAGAGAAGCCTATCCTGATCCTAGAAGCAAAGAAGGATCTAATGAGCAAAAAAAAAACGAAAACAGATCCTGCACAGATGCTCTGGAAAGAAGGAGCACACAAGCATTTTGACTTCATTATTTATTTCTCTTTATCTCCCCTAATAACAGGAAATGTGTATTTCGCATAGCTGTCATCGAGCGTGGAGCTGTTGATGGGGGATTTGCAGTGCGTTTAAGCTTCATGTTTGCTCAGACTCCAGCGACCCTTTGCCAGATTGCAGGAGTCTGAGTAAACATGAAGCCTAAACGCACTGCAGACACTTTGTCAAGGGTTTTTGTGCGTCGAGGCCACCCCATCATTTTGTCATGAAAAAATATATATATGTAATATTAAAAAAGCCATCACATTTTGATGTGGCTGGTTGCTTAGGATCTGAAAATGAAGGGTATTAACTGTGGTAAAGTTCATTGGACCTTTGTGCAGAGAGAAAACGTCTTGAGCCAAACCGACAGCCTCTAATCAGAGAGAGCAATGCATCAAACATGCGAGAGAACAAATGAAACCTGCAGCATGTGACGGTGGAAAAAGATGGAAAAAGGGTTATCTTGGCTTTGAATAGAGGACGAATAAAATCGGTTAGAGCACCGATAGACCAGAGTTCTTCGGTTGTACAGTAGTTATAATGTCGCACACATGAACGATAATACTGCAACTGTTAAGTGCTCCTGCAGTAAAAGCAGTAAAACTCAGTATGTTTCAAACAGATGTCCGGATTTGAGTCAAACGCTATTTGAATGCACCGTCCTTAAGAAAATGACATTGCATGGAAACTGCTAAACCGAAAGGGCAGCAGCTTGACTCTTTTTTTATTCTCTGTTATTGCTACAATTCATTTCGGAGGACTGTTTCCTTCTGCAGGGCATGACATGACAGAACCAGGCTCATAAACCTCAACATCCTCCATCAGATGACCGGTTTTACCTGTGAGGAGAGAAAAACAGACCTGTTTTCAGGCAGGATATAGATCCCTGCTGCATGCCTTTATCAGATAAAAGCAGGGGAAGAAAAGCTTTAGGGAGGTAGCATTTATTTGTTACCAGTTAATGAAAAAAGAATATAAAGAGAAAAAAAATGATCACTGGCTCCTGCAGAGCCCTTTTTGCATGTGACTGATCCCTGGCCAACTATGAAGCTGCTGATTGTGAAGCACAGGAACAACTGGGATTCATTAATATGGCGGAGAGGGGAACTGTCCCTCAAAAGATAAATGAACGCGAGAGTTCTTTGCTTGGGACCGAGTGAAGTTTGAGCGTGAGATGCGTCTTTCATCACGGGATCTGGCTCTTCGCTGGGACACCTTGTTGGGAGTGCTCTCCATCGGACGGATCCTGCCGCTGGAAGTTCAAGAAGCAACGAGCTGCAGACCAAGTGATGATGGAGTGTTTGTCTTTGATCTGCTGATACATGCCTCCTCGGTCAATGGTCTGTGATGGTAAATTAAGTTTAATTTAAAACCAATGCAAATTACTCAAACCACCGGACAAACTATGTGGATGTTGGATGATTATGCCAAAACCAGGATTAAGTTCAATGACAAGTCCCTAGGCTCTCGGTGCCAACATTTATTTATTGTGATTCTAATTCATCGTACATTTGTTCTTTGTTCCATTTCTGAGGCTTTATAACAAAAAGCATTCTGGGAAGAGCAGTTTATACCGTGGAAATAATCAGAAGAGACTAGTAAGGAGATTTTGAGTCATCCAACCCATTAAATCATCAGACCGGAGAAGGAAAACTTCTGGTATCTAATATTTTTTTACAGTGTGACTTAAAATTTGACTGCATGCAGACAGTTCAAGTGAAAGTTAAGAGAACTCAGTGGAAGTCTGTAAGGGTGCAGTTCCTTTGTATACACCAGGTCGGACAAAATCAAAACATAATAAATTATAATTTTCAGGTAAAGCACAGCTGGACTCTGACTGTTGTGCCAGTTTGCGTGGCTTTCCAATAAAAGCACTGGAAATCCTCTGAAAAAGTTAAGAATGGAGGCTTGTCGCTGGAGGGCTGCGAGTTGGAAACTCAAACTGGGAGAATTTTTTGGCAGGTGTAAAGTGAAGGAGACCCTCCTTTTCCTTTTCAGCTTCTGTTCAAGGGCCCTTGAGCAAGGTGTTTAACCTCAACCCTGAAGGAACGAGCGGGAACGGAGCAGCTCCCGCAGGTTTGAAGCCTGAGACCGAAGCGAGGCCGTTCCTTTTACAAACGACGTGCAATACTTTCCTGCATAAATACGCATTAAATAAACGTCTGTGTGGGATAATTTTAGTACAGTAACAAGCAGGATTTGGAAATTTGCTGATCCGACAATAATCCAGAAGGGCCCAGAGTGCGGACATGCCTCAGAGAGGTTAAGTGGCCCTTCAGTCTGCGTCGTTTAAAAAGGGCTTTAATGGCGAGCCCACAATAACAACAGTAACGCTGTCACACACACTCAGCTCTTTTATGGCGCTTGCTCGCCTCGGCCCCTGGAAGGATTGATGCGTCGCCATAGCAACGCTGACCCTTAAAGTCTCATTGCAACCCGAGCCAGGCGCAGATTTATGGGTGTTTTCAGCTTGTTACAGCAGATTTATCTTCACAATAAAAAAGAACAACAATCTGCAGAAATCATTAAGGGGGCGGGTTGCGGGTTAAAAGGCAACGGTGCGCCAGAAGCAGCTGAAAAATAAGGTTGATATGATAAAGTACGAACATTTGAAAGTTAAGCGGAAAAAAAAACAAACTTCAAAAGCACTTTTTGGGTTCTGCTTGTGAATGAGTGAATTTCCTGCATAGTTAAACTGTTCGGACGGATAAAAAAAAAGCTCAAGAGGAGACAAAGTTTGGTCCAAATAAATGATAAAAGCCTCTAATTGTGAAAACTTCTTTTTCCTGCAGCAGTGTTTGAGAATTGCTTTCTTATTTCTCTGCGGCATGACTGAATAAAACAGATTTTGTAACTGCACCGATTCTGCAAGTTTAAGTTCTGGGAAGAGCAATTTATAGTTTCTGCTACATTTTGGGGGATTAGCGTCCTCATTTTCTCTCCATGAATCACTCTCGTGTGTCTCTTATATGTGATGAGGCAAAGATATTCTAAACCACAAGATGTTCCCCGGCACCTCATAATATTACTTAAGACTTCTCCAAGAATTTGAATGGAAGTCTGTGAGGAATGGTCTGCAGTCATTAGAACAGTTCGCTGATAAAGACGGATGACACGGAGCGGAGTGGTGACGAGAAGTTGGAAAGGTTGAGAGCAGTCAGAGGCAGGCGGTAATGGCTGGACTCTGGTATTTTAAGCAAGACGTCTTCATTCCTTCCAGCAGACGTGAGCGATTCTCCTCCATTTGCTACAGTAGGAAGCTGCTGCGTGACCCTGCGGGGGCAGTCCGGCTGACTCGCCCTTCCCCGGGGCAGCCGGCAGTGCATCCCTTAAGCAGGCTTGACCGACTTGCAGTCACACACTCTGCGGTCAAGCCCTGGGCAGAGGGGATTTGAGATGTGACAGCGTAATCAATTTCAATGATTCATGTCCACCTTAAAAAAGGAGGGCGCGCTGAGCGAGCGGGCAGCTGAAAGAGGAGAGCAGGAGGGGGAATGCTGACAACACCACCACCGACATGTATAGCTGTGGAGACTCTCCACGTCTGGCTGTGTTACTCCCGTTCAGTGGATCTTCCAGAATCATAACAATAATGTGGCGCTTTATTGATCCCGGTGGGGAAATTCTATTTTCACCGAAGCATCTCCAGAGAAAAGTCAGAGTTCGGGTTCAGCTGCAGCACAGAGAAGCACCCTGGGGCTTACAGCGATTCAGATCCAGTTCACAGAGATCATGATGCAAGGGACCATCTGCACTGATTTGTGCTTGTGTTGCTCAAGCTGCTGTGGTTTTGTATTTAATTCAAACCAACAACTGCAATCAGCGCCACATTTTGCAAGCAAATAGCAAATCACTGACAAGAACAGATTAGGCATTTCAACTTAAAGATGAAGGAAGGAAAAGACTTGCTGGTGTTGCTGTGATTCTAAAAAGGCAACATCACCTCTTTAACCTTTAAAAATCTCAAAAGAACTGTTTGCTAAATTCCTGCATTTTTTAAAATCTGTTTTTTGTTATCTTTATGATGCATAGACTATTTTTTTTAAACCTAGTTTCAATAAATCCAGAACTATGTGCAGGTGATTCCCCAATTTCTCCCATTAGTTTCTGGAAAACAGATCAAGTCAGGTGACCACAATCGCCAAAAGACAATTAACCTTGGTTCTCATTGAGAAAAGAACAATAACGTGGTAAAAACACTGTGAAATGGTTGCAATTGAGTTAAAATTAGGGAAAAAACTAGTTCAGTAAAACTGTGTACATCAGTTATTTTAAGGAATTACATGCATCTTTTTAACTAGTGCACAAATTTATTATTTTTTTCTTTCAGCTGATGCTTCATCCAGTTTTTTTCACCATCCACTTTGCTGCTGTGACAACATAAACTTCCCTGTTGTGGGTCTAACAAAGGATTATCTTATCTTGTCTCATCTTAAAAGAACTGGGCTCTTTTGTAATCTGTTGAACTTGTAAAGAAGCTTAAGTGTGCAGTTGGAAAGAATTCACTGAGAAAAAAAAATGCTAAAAATGCACACAGTGTGTTAAAAAATATGAAAAAAGTAGGAAAAAAGTTACTAAGACTCATCGCTCAGTCAAACAAGACCAGGTTTTCATTCCGTGTGTGGTAAAGAGCCAGACATCTGAGTAGAGGACATATTTGCCATGAACCGTGTTATCCTTGTAAAACCAGGGGTTTATGTTTTTGTCTTGGGAAAATGTTAAATTTCTGTCAGAAGAATTGAATTCTGGAAGAAGGGAAAAATCTACAAAATCCTGATCCATCAATCCATCAGATCTCATCAGCAGAAAAAGCTACAGATACAAAAACACGGCATTAATTTTTCCTGACATTTGTTGCAGCAAAAGCATTTTATTATATTCCATTTTTTAAGCAAAAAACTTTGTTATGTTAATGCAAGTTGTTAATTTCAGACCCAGTCGTTATGTGATCAACTAAAACATTTTTTTCAGCGCTGTCTTCTCTGTAAATGCACTGATAACTCAAGGTCAACGCCCGTTCACGTCTGCGGCCTCTGTGAATGACTCTAACAGCTGAAAATCTGTGCAGATGTGAGACTTTGTCGCTGTGGATAATGTCACACACTCGTAAACGCCGTCTTGAGACGGAGAAATTGAATCTATAGTCACTCCCTTGCATTCTCGGCGAGGTTCATCACTTGACCTTCTCGACCCCAAGAAATACTTCAGATATGTTCTCAGCTGCAAAGATCTGACGTCATCGCGTCAAAATAACATTTTATTTTCGGGGTCGTTTGTCAGTTGACACATTTTTTAATTGCTGTGGTGAAAAAAAAAATCCAATTCAACTTTTATTTTCCTAAAACCAAACACAGAAAGCTTTTCACCATCAACATCTATATCCTTTTCCTTAATGACAACAGTGATTTCTAACCCTAAAAGACTCATTTTATAGAAGTCACCACAGCTTTGCCTGGCATAGTTTAACAAGAGCACTTAGACACACTTTGTTGAGACAATCACGTATCGAGTTTCAGTGATCATTTTAATATGTGACAATGACGAGGTCATCGAACTAAGAAAAAGAAACGTTTTAGTACAACAGCATTTTTTTAGAGGCAGAAACACTTTAACTGATTGATGACTTGGTCCATTCCTCTGTTTTTAATGGACTGTACCATCCTTTTTACATGAAGAGGATGAAAATAAGAAAGCATCTAAGAGCTTTTAATGTTTATTAACACCCTTAAATATAATGTAGTTCTTTACAAACAACAACATGAGGAACTTTGAAAAGGCCCAACCTTTAAACATGTGTAGATATACTAATACGAAGCCTCTTATTAAAGTATTTATTTAAAAAATAAGAGCAGCCAAGTTTCATGGTTTTAGTTAGCTCCTAGCTTATGTACACTTAACTACTTGTTTACACTTGTCAACCACAAAAAGTTGCGTCTTAAACTTTCAAAAAATCAAGTCAATCAAAATGCATTTTTATAATTGGGGAAAAGATTAATTAATTGATATTTACGTTAAAAAATATATATACCTTCTTTGACGATCAGCTACAGGAGCGTTGCTTCATATTTGTGGTTATTTGTAAATCTGTTTTGATTATATTAACTTATATTCGAACTAATCTCCTTAAAAAGTCAAAAAGTAAAAACAAAGTCGTAAATAAGAAGCTGGTTAGTCAGCTCCGTCTCGTGTCGAGCTCCCCCCTCGTTTGTTTGTGCAGCTCTCAAGGTCATGGTCTCTGGCCCATTAGCAGACTATAGCTGCCCTGTGTGCTATACATGGAACGGGTTGATGGCAGTGTGTATGTGTGTGTGTGTGTGTAGAAGGGGGGGTCACGGAGGGGGGGGTTACAACTCAGGAGTTGATATGTCTGTCTCTCAGAGGCCAGCAGGAGTGCGGCCTCTCCTGCCCAGACGGCCGCTGACCCCTGTGGAGACAGTCCCGCTTCAAGTTGCTGCCGGGTCCCTTTGAAAACACCTCGGCCCTGCTTGAGTGATTGGCCATATGGGCGTCAGTGCCATCCAGGAGCCCCCCCGCTGTGCCAGGCATGGGTGGGTGTGTGTGTGTGTGGGGGGGGTGTGTGGGAGGCGTGAGTGGGGAAGCACGACGGCCTCCCCCTCAACTCCCGTATTCCAGTCATCTTGTTCGTAGTATCTCCAGAGCGTCCAAACACAACTACATGCTGTAATTTACAGTATACAGAGACTTCACATGACACACATTCAGTACATTCACACACACACACACGAGAGACACGAGAGCGAACACGGAAGTCCCAAACACACAACCTGCAGCTCATTTGTCAGCTTCCTATTTCACCAATTTGTATAATTACGTTTTTTGTTTTCATAAAAATATAATTATATCAAGTAATGCTGAATTAACACAATCGAAACTGAGCGTTTCCATCTATATTTTTAGATCAAATGGAGGGTTAGCCTAAACTGTTTTTAGCACGCTAGCAATTACCTTTTTGGCAGGAGAGCAGGACCATAATTTACAGCCTGGGCATAATTTTAAGCACAAAGTGGGGCCTTGCAATTGATTAAGAAAGAAAATATGAAGTCTCAGCTGGTTTCTCTGTGACTGAGAGAGTGAAGCCAAACATTTAGAGTTAAAAGTGGAGACAGATGTAACGGGCAGAAAGTTGAACAGCACACATATTAAAGCACATATTCTTTTAAATATGAGCACGTGACTGACACCACGCGAATAAAACATGTCATTAAATTCTTTGTTTTATTAAAAATAGCTGTGTGAAAAGAAAAAAAGAAGTGAACATGTGTCCCGATGCTGCATGACATAACTTTGGCTGGATGTGACCTCGTCTGTCTCAGTTTATTCTCGACACAATTAAATTGTCCTTCCTTTAAAAAAAAGGCTAAATGGATGATAAATTTCCACTCATTCTCAAAAATGTTCAGCCTGTTCAAACATTTCAGCTCATTAAAATCTGGGAAAGTTTAGGGAAACATCATCAGCATCATACAGCCGTTACGTTTTTACCGTAAAATCCTTTCAACGCTCAACTAGCAGCAGAAAAAAAAAGCTTTTACCAAGTGATGAGATTAATTTAAGCTAATAATTTGTCAATCTGAACCGCGACAGGTGAGTCTATTCACTGTGCAACATAAAGCACCTGTAAATAAACCAAAGTCACCTTTTCCCTGCTCCTGTCTCTTTACGCCTGAAAACATATTTAACACTATTGCTTAATCTGCTTAACAGATTTAAGGAAAACTGCCTGTTGAATCTCGGACAAACAGTGCAAACAATGTGCCGTTACCGCGCGGGTGGGGGGGCGGGGGGGCGGCTGTGGGGTTTTTCCATGCGGTTCACACCGAAAGGGTTTCAGCCCTCAAACATCAAAACCCCACACCTGCAGCACATCAGGCTGCATATCTATACAAATTGAAGCATCATGACTCTTAAAATATAAAACTGCAGGCGGCCAAGAAAAGGGCCCGGAGTTATCAACAACAGCTGAAGGATAAAATATGTTAGCCTCCCTTAAGTGGGCTTTTTATTGATTTATTTAGACCTGATAACAAGAGTCGTAAAGCCATTTTGAGGCGTCTCCCCCCTCCCTCCCCCTCCGCCGCCCTGCCACCCTTCCTGCGCTGTCAGACCTCGAGTTTAAAACACTTACTGCTGCTGCTTCTGCTTCGAGCAGCGGTGGAAAAGGTTTCACCGCAGTTGTAAATCTCCTCGCCAGATATTTTCTTTGATTTTCTTTTTCTTTTTTCTTTTTTTTCTCCCCCTCTCTCCTTTTTTTTTGCACCTCCCTCCCTCTCTGCATTTCTTTTTAGCACACGACTGTGCAAATTGTCAAAGACTGATTTGGCAGCATTTAAGAGACATTGGGTGGGGGGGGGGAAGGCGCAGGGGGGTTAAAATGAGCATAATTTCACATTTACGGGTACAAATTTGCTCACATTTTGTTTCGGTTTAAATGTTGCGGCTGCACACTGGTCTCAATGTGGGGGGGTGGGGGTGGGGGGGTCGGGGGGGGGATCCCCTTGGAATTTGCTGTTTCCAGTCCATATGCTTTGCTTCACATGGCTTTGCTTTTTCTTTTTTTTTTATTAATTTACCAGGCCATCTGGTCTTGGCCTGAGTCAATCCCGGGTCAAACAGTACTTTCACTTAACATCAACAGAGAGGGGATTTTTTCTTTCCTTTCTTTCGTTCTCCTGCAGGCGCGGAGTGCGAGGGAACGTTTCGGAGTATAAAATGGTGTGACAACAGATACGTTTAAGCTAATAATCCCACATGTTATCACATCTCCAACTGGGGCGAGCTTTCTTTTTTTCTTTTCAGTCCTTTAAATGATTCAGGAAAACATTCTATCTACTCTCTGAATAATTTATGATCCGGTAATAAATCTGGTTAACTAGCCTGTGAAACTCTTTAGCCATGAGATGACTAAAATATTAGCTTTAATCCCTGCAACACGAATTGAAGTGCTAATTATTTTACCCTCCGTATTCCGGCTTTGCTCTCAAAACCCCATTTTAAAAAGTGACACACACCCTCTGCCACAGCTGTAATTCTGCTTTATCATGCTAACTGCTATATTATCCCGCTCTTATCTGCTTTTAGGCATGTTTTGGCTCACAGTCTGTACAATGAATGATTCTGACACTGTTTATTAGGAAGAAAGTGCTCTGGGAGAGAGAAAGTGGTCCGCCGGGCCCCCGACATCACATGCAACCCTTGTTTGCTCGGCCAGCTGCACCCCTACGAAGGCAACAGTAACATGAAACACTTAACAGCAGATTGACAAAGGTCATAAATGAAGTCAAGGTGTTAAACAGGTGCGGGGGAAAGAGAAGCGAGTGGGAGGAATAAAAGTGAGCGAAGGGAGTCACTTGGAAAAAAAAAAAAAAAAGAGAGAGAGAGAGAGAGAGGGGATGAAGAGCCGTTTCACCGGACAAACTTCGACCTCTCACACCCGGCTGGACGGTGTTGTCATAAATTGCAGGTCGTTAAGGGGTCTGGACACCTCTCGGCGTCCGACTTCAAAAGAAGGCCGAAGTTCTGCCTGTTAGCTTCAGATTTGGCGTGGAGGACGGGCAGGTTGTGGTCCAGCGGTTGCTCCTCGGTGCCTCCACATCTGGCTGGCAGCACCTCGGCTGAAATTGAGACTTCGTGTCTCCTGAAGTTTTCCTGTGACATCTTTATGAACGCTCGCTGTTACCTATTGCAGCAAACCACCGGCGTTCCAGCCGTATCTCTCGCATAAACTCCCCCTCCCTCGACCCCCGACTGTCCCCCTCTCACCCCTCTCAACCCCAGCGATGGTGAAACCTTAATGCGAAACACTCGGAGTGTCTTCCGATTTAAAGTCCGTGTGAAAGGTGGTGCTAAGTGGAACCTTGCAAACGTGCTCGGCATCCATCTTGAGAGAGTTCGGAGCAGAAAAACGGCACACCTTGTCCACATTACCACGACGGAGGCCTTTTATGTTGCTCTCCTATCAATGAATCCATCTCGCCTTTACTGATTTACTGGTTGGCCTGGAAGTGCCCTCCTCCCCAAAGCCTCCAGCCCCCCCCCCTAAAGTTATCCCTCTCTCGTACGAGTCCAAAGGAGAATAAAATAGGAGAATGGCGTGCAGTTTTTTTAAGCTCTGACCTGCGCTCTCACCTCCACTGTCGCCATCTCTGCACGGCGGCCCTGGCATGGAAACCGTGCTCATTGTGGGCCGCGAACAGGTGCAGGGTGGAAACCGTGAGCCGGAGACGGTACATAAATTACACGGCAGGCCGAATCACACAGCACCGTTGCCGTGTTAATCCGTCGACTGCTTTGAAGGCCAAGACGAGTGAATTCACCCTGAAAAGAAAAAAAAAAAAGACCATCAAAGGTTTTTAACTCTGACTTTGCTGCAGAGCTCAGACTCATGATGACTCATCGTCCCATTATGTCACAAACACGACCACAACCATGAGCTCAGTCCTGATGGAGACCTTTGACCGAATCACAAAGAATTACTGTTGGCATTTAAGGTTTCTGTAGAAATAGAGACTTTGTATTAACTTCACAGCTTTGCATTTCTTTGGTTAAGGTCTTATAAGGTTTAAAATTTACATGGTGCGGGTTGGGAAAAGATCATTTTTGGCTCATAATACCTGCTTTTGTGACCAGAAACACAATAAGAAATGATCCTCTCCCTTTCATAAAAAACATCCAGTTCTTTTGCCAAAAATGTCCACAAATGTCCCTGACGGAAGCTTAAATTAACTGGTTGACTGTCAACTTTGATGTGGCCTCGAACGCTGGTCTCATGCTCGGCAAACGTGTCTGGTGTCACACCACCATCGTCCCCTCTTAGCTCTAGGTGAGAAAATTAAGCTCATACGGGCCAAAATTAAGAGAAAACAACATCACATTTGTGTTAGCTGTTAAGATATTATGTGACATGTAAATTATGCACATTTTACTGATCAACTCTGAACATTTCATGGT
>JAQNCA010000032.1:21759041-21785940 GCA_029783725.1 Acanthurus tractus | reverse complement strand
GCTCTGACAAGTCTGTATTTGCACAACTCCACTTCCTATCAATCTGCATGCACATCTAGACAGAAGCAAATTAAGGCTGAACAGTTCGCCTAAAAAAAAAAAAATAGATACGATCTGAATCAGTAAAAGGTCGAGCATCTCCAGAGAAAACTCAAGTTCTCCTCTGGAAATCTGAAATTATAATTTCAACTGGAAATGGAAAGTCAAGTGCCGTCCAGGATGCATCTGGCAAAAGTGACTCAAAAATACAGAGTCAGTCTCAGGTGATCATTGCATCCCAAAATGCGGTCTGTCATGGACTTCCCACCGAAACTGCTACCATGAACTGCTACCCTAGTTCACCCATCCTCTGCCTCACCATAAAAACATTTCCGAACATCTGATGCAAGTTTAAAGATGCTCAGAAACTGTTTGCAGTGTTGACATGTAGGCAGGAGCTCAGTTCTTTATACACTTTTAAAGGTCACTCCATTTAACACACTCTGATATGATTACTATTCCACTGTGAGGCTTTGAAACCCGCGTTAAGTGGAGTCTGAAGTGGACATTCGGGACGTGTGTGCAGAGATGATGGTTGGCGCTGTGGATTAAAGTCAGGATTTCTCAGCTGCTTGATTTACATTCTCTCAGAGCCTTTAAACACTGGGAATAAAATGCTGAAGAATTCATCTGAAATTGTGAGAAAATGAAGTGATTTTTAGAGTCGTGGAGGCAGAAGTTCCCATCTGAGTCGTTATGTGCTGCTGCGATGCCTCTTTGGGCAGGAGGTTGTAAAAAGACTGATAGTTGCATTGAAGATTAATTGGAAGCTTTTACTCCTTCAAAACCTCTTGACCATGAAAACCAACTGGATGCAACACAGAATACCAAAAGCCGGCAAACAGCACTTAATGTCTTTTGCATTGGAGCTTCAGTCCAGACTGAATTAAGCCGATTCTTCTCTGCAGAGTCGAATAACACGCTGGCTGGTTAAAGTAAAGCATTAAGAGCAGCTTTATTTCAACTGACTATGATAAATATAGGATTTGGCCTGAACATGAACACATAAGGTTTGAAGCTGAGTCAGTGCTGCAGTGAAGACAAGACAAACTGAAGAGGTCTCGGATAATCAGTGTAAATGCATCTTTGACTTCTACAGGTAGGTTGTGGGTACGATCACGTCTCCGTACATGCAGTCTTCCTCCAAGGCGAGGTTGTATTTGCTCCCGCTTCCCCCTTTGTAGGCGCTGGTCACGATCCTGAGCCAGCCTCTCTCGCCCTCCAGGGAGAAAAATCTTAAGGTCAGTCATCTGTTGCACCCACTGCATTTCATTTCCGACTTCCATTTTTAAATGCCAGGTTAAAAAGCTACCGAACCAGACAGGGACCGAGGCTGCCGAGTTACTATGCGATGACTCACCCACGGCTCTCCCCAGGAGTTACGCACGATCCAGTATTCAGTGCCATTTTCCACACCCCATCCAGCCACCGACACAATGTGGTTGATGCTGGTGGTCTCAACATACTCGGAGTAGAGACCCCCGGAGTATTCGTCCAGTTTCTCTGTCGCCATGATTCCACAGCTGGAGGAGAGACAGTCAAGTGACAGTTTGAGAGCAGAAGGAAGAGGGATTTGGCGGTTATGGTGGTTGCAGGTATAGATTATAATCTAACAGCCTATATTGAGGGAAATTTTAATATAAGATTAAAGCAGCATTCTCTGCAAAACCATCAGTGTTAAAGTTTAAAAACCTGATCGGCCCTCCAGCGTAGATCTCTGCCTTCATGTTATCTCGTCCGCTGATGGCTCCGAAGTCTCCCACTTTCCATAAAGTGTAGTTTTGCACAGTGTTGCACCTCCCAAAGGTGGTGCAGGTCCCACATGCATTAAATGCTTTGCATTCTGAGAGAAAAACAGATTTTAATTCAAGGCTCATGACTGAAACGAATGTGCACACTGTTGTCGAGTTCTCACTCTGGTCGATCGCCTGGTAGTTGTTGCAGGTCTCGTCGGGGATGCCATGTTCGTGGGCGTACTCCCACACTCCTCCATGGTCTCCTCCGTGACATGTGCCAGACTCGGCACAGTCGACCACGTGTTGGACAGAAAGGTAAGCAGATGGCCACACTCCTCTGCGCTTTATGTTGATACGATCTGCAGACAATAAATTTCACCAGTAATTAATTGTTTTCGAAAAAAAAAAAAACTTAGCTCAAGTCTCAAATGATTAAAAATGATAGACGATACCTACTTCACCTTTTCAACTTGTGCTAAGCTAATTGCTTGTGAACTCAGGTTTATTTAGCACAGACGTGAATGCACAGTCAATCCACCGGCCGGCAAAAGGCAAAGAAAAGCAGGCCTTTTGTGAGCATTAGTCACCACTCAGCCTAGATTTTATTTTGGTTTATGAGGTTTGTCTGAAATGTTGCGAGTGAATAAAAAACATCTGCGGTGCTTCAGAGCTGTCATCAAAAGAATGCAAGAGGAAGCATTCAGAGGCCTCATTGATGCAGTTTTAGCGACGACTACCTAAAATTATTTCACTGAAGTTTTTTTTAATGCAATTTTCAAGGATTATAAGAACTATTTTCTGTGCAAATACAAATGCACAGGCAAGACTGTTTTTGACAAGATGAAAACAGGTGAAAAGCTCCAACCTGCCATTGCACTGGTGCTGCCGTGAGCCCAGCAGGAGCCGCAGTACTGAGGGATGTGCTGGTTACGAGTCGTGCTGGCGTAGTTGACGCCGTCTACGTTCCTCCAGTCCCAGGACTTTGGCAGCTCGGCGAGGTTCAGGAGTTCGTGAGGACGAGCTGCAGTTCTGAAGGAGACAGGAGACTTAAACTGGAGACGTTTTATAAGCGCAGATTTAAGAGCAGCAGGCTTGAGTGTCTGAAACACACTCCGGGAAGGTTTCTATGGCGAAGCAAACACACGGGCAGGTAGAAAGAGCAGCGTGCTCTCCACAAACACACTGAGGAATTTGGTCAAGTTTGCATGTTTCATCAAGCCTTAGATTAATCCCAGCTAACTGTTGAATGAAGGGCATTAAATCAAGTCAGACTTAAGAAAAAAAAAGAAATCACATAGCTGACCGAGGCTCCAGGAAAACTTCACGGCGAGCTCCGACTGAAGCCAATAACTTGATATGTAAACTCTGCCCTTTTACTGTCTTAACTTTGGGATTAACTGTGCAAAGTTAAGCTTTCTGAGCAAACTTCTCTCTCTGTCTGTGTACAAGTCCCAGCTTCTTCACTGCCAATGACAAAAATTTAACATAAGCCATCTGCAAAGCAGAAATGCGCTGAGCTTGTTCGGGGCAGCACACAACCTGTGAGTAGCAGCTGAAGGCAGAAACAACCACAAGAATGTGCCTCATATGACGGTTTTAAATAGATTTGGAAGCTTCTTAATCTATTTAAGCCTCTGAAAATAATCTTTGTTATGCTAAGTATTTTTAACAAAACTGGTTGGTTAATTTGACTCATTAGCTGCCTTATTATAGGATGAGAGAAGTTAAAAAAAACAGAGTGCCACAGAAATAAAAGTTCCCTAAAATGAAAGTCAGGCAACTTACCTCACCCCAAAACTGGGTTTCCTGAACACTGGCTGGTAACAACTCGGCCTCTCACTAAAAAAGTTTCTAGCTGAAACAGCAAGTGTCATGAGCATAAAAATAAAAATGACAAACTGAGTCATGTTGAGCCACAGAACATCAAGCAACAAGCCGGAAACCACTTAAATTTGTCTTAAATACCCGACCGGCAGAGAGCGAGCAGGCCTGCAGCGTGTCGTCAGCTTAATCAGGATTTATTGCTCTCACCTGGGCTTTGCAGGTTAAAGTGGAGAACATGAGTGAGCGCCTTCCATCCAGGTCAGATTAGCTTTCTGACTGCTAACTCTCCTTGTGGCCCAAACTTGCCTTGTAATACTTTAAGTCCTGATGACTTAAAGCTTTGGCTTTGTCCACCCAAAGATGGATAAAACCGAAATGTTGCTTATTTAATTGTTTTGGCCTTTGAAGACCTTGAAGCTTTTACGTTTTAAGCTGTGAAATAGATGAATTTAAAAAGAAATGTTGTTCAGGAATCTAATCTTTATTCTCTTGAATAATTTAATCTCTTGATGAAACTTTTGATGACTAAATGTGATGTAACTTTAGATGTAATGTAGATAAAAAAAGGTCTCAGGTGCATAAAGAAAAAGACAAATATGTGTAGTTTGAGGAAGTGGTTTAAAAGGACTTTAATAAAAGGAAAAACAGTTTAATTAATATAAAGTTTATTTTGTTTCTTCTGCCTCATGGTTTTCGATTAACTTCTTTATGATTTTTCTGTTTTTACGATAATAATTTAACACATTTTATACATTTATTTATTCATGTGCTGCTTTCTTTCTGTCTGACATCTGAAAAGTGACTTTTGGCTTGAAAAGTCAAGTGAAGCGAAGTGCAGTTAATTAAACACATTCTGGCCACTTTTTTAAGTAAAGCAGTTGGTGGAGTTTTCTTTGGCCATAATCCTTCACAGCATCTTTCCATTTCGATTGTAAACACGACAACAGACGTCAAAAGAACTAAAGATTGACTGCGGTTTAATATCAGCGAAAGTCCTGAGGACGCTCATATTTTGGAGTAGCTATGATTGATCTTCAGAAAGGTTCTGAATCTTTAGTAGCATTAGCTGGAGATTATAAACACTCCATTAATGCAATTTTTGTTGGAGAAATTCAATTAATTTAAAAGATATCTTTTCAAAAGCTGTTTCAAAGTTACACTGAAGCATTAATCCTTGACAGAAGCTCATCATTATGTCGCCTCATTCCCACGTGTCACTTTGTCTTTTCTGTTTATGCTTTAGCAGCCTGAGATAACAAAGACTTTATCAGGCTTCGCTGTGAGACCGCAAACAGAGCATGATACTAATTGACTGGCTGCCATCCTCTCCCATCTGCAGGAATAGAAAGTCATATTTAATGCGTTGATTAAAATCTAATCCCTCCATGTGAGTCGGAGATGAAAGTAATTTTCGTGTAATGGAGACTATTAATATTTAGATATAGAAAGGAAACCAGATCCCAGATTTGCAATCAGCTGGAGGATGGTAAATGATATTTAAGGCTGCCAGCGAGCTGGAAACCAAAGCGTGCAATGCAAATAAGTTTGACGCTTTTCCAATTAACATTTTGTCTCTCTTCTCGCATATAAATGCATGAGTTTTTTACACTATCATATCATGTTATTGTCAGGTTTATATGCAAAAAGTATTAATGTCTTCTCATCGTGAGAGATTAAATGACACTTAATATGCAGTACTTGCAATAAATGACCAAAAGTATACGGACACCCCTATAATTTTTATGTTCTTTTCATCTGCACGAGGCTGCGAGGTTCAAATGAAGGAAGATCTTCAGGTTATTGTTCACAATTATATTTTAGACCTTAGTGTGCTGTCGACTTTGTGGCAGAACTTGATGTGCCTGCACGTTGACCTGACTGCAACCCCATTCAACACCTTTTGGATGTTTTTTTTAGGCTAAATGCGAGCAAATCCTCTGCAGTGAAGTTCAAACTGCTGAAACCAGAAGTAGAGTCTGTTAAAGCTGCAGATTAACAAGCATTGATTTCAAATATAAACATTTATTCCTCAGCATTTGTTCTTCTTGTGCATGTAAACATTTGTTCTTCAGCAATAACATTGAAGAGTTTAAAGGTTTTGCAGGATGTAGAGAGCACTGGGTTTTAACTGTCCAATTTTTCATGAAGTTCACACCTTTGACATGACCTCCCTGTCGATGCATGTGGTATTCGTCCTTCCTCTGAGCTTCTGTTGGAGGTTTGAAGATGCTTAGAGTCCCTCAGTGTCTGTCTGAAGACTCTCGTTTAGGTATAACTCTACTCTCCCAGTAGGATGTAATGGAGAGATGTCCACATATTTTTGGCCTTTGATGTGTCACACACTGTGAATGTTGTGTGAAATGAAACGTTTTATGACTCATCGAGAGGATTTTTCATGTCTTAGAGTTCTTTCGAGGGTTGGAGTCCTCCGTAATGGAAGAGGAAAATCAGTGAGTAGGTCAGTGTGTGTCGGTGTGTGTAAATATCCAACAACAGCTTCTTACATGATGAGAGAAACTGAAGAGCACCTGTAAAGAAATCAGATAAACCATCTAACAATAAGCTTCAAATGAGACAAGAAATATAAACTTCAGGGTGTGAATGACCTCAGAATCCTTTCACACGTTGCAGATGGTGTTTTTATGCCGTCGTTTCTTGTGATTGGCTTGCTTGAATCGTGAAGCGCTCGACATGAAGACACGTGAAACACACGTCAGAGCCGAGTTAATCGATGACTCATTCGCCGACATGATGGCTTGTTATGGGGGGGGTATCTGTGTGATATCTCCATGATTAGCATCGTTAGCTGCCTCCATGAGCGTGTCCCCTTCTTCATTAACGTCAACAGCATCATTAGTGCACTTGTGAACCAAGTGATTGATTTGTATATGACAGAGGGATGTGTGTGACGTGTGGGCCCATGTAGCCATAACTGTTTATATGTGTGTGTGTGTGTGTGTGTGTGTGTGTGTGTGCATGTGGGGTAGATAGCATCCGTGTTCACTGATCCGTGACAAACCATGAGGTCATCGGCGTTTCTCTGGCATTTCCTCAGGACGATATCTCGCCCCCACATGTCTCTCTGCTCACCTGTCAACTGTGATGAAGGAGTGAAAGTCAGATAACTGGACAGTTAACTGAAAGAAACAGCCGAAAGCAGGTTCATACGGAGAGCTCGAATCCATTTTTAAGTCATATCCTGTTTTTGTAGAGAGGAGAAACATCTGCAAGTCTCTGTTTCAGGTCAGATTTGACAGCAAAAAGAAACAAAACATGCTTATATATCCACATTTTAGTAATTATCTGGGTACTCAATACATGCACTTTGTTTTTAGTGATTTTCTTATGATATTAATTGGTACATAAATTAAGATTTGAGCCAATAATCCTATTAAGATTAAAGTAATCTATCCCTTATATTGGTTACATTGCATAATATATTTATCATAGATATCACATGAGCTTCTATAAGTGACTTTTAAATGAGATTTTGTCTTATGGCAGTATACAGTATATTGCAGTATAAGGCTGCAGTTTGGAGTTTTTTGTTCAAATTTTACAGTTTTATTTTGTAGTTTTTCTCTTCCTCCCTCGTGTTTTGTTCCCATCCATGTCTTTGTTTCATTATCCATCTTTCCTGGGTGTAATATCTGTGTGTGATAAATTAATTACCTCCTCGTGTATTCGGTCCAGGTGTTTTTTCTCTCTTCTGGATGTCAGTTCATCCTGTTTCGGCTCCCTGCTGTTTCTCTGTCTCAGTTTATTTGCCAGCTTGTCTCTTCTACCTGCCTGTGTGTTCATCTTTATGTGAGCCTGTTCACTTTATCAGCCTCCATGTTTTCACTTGTGGGTCGATTCTTTCTGAGTTGCTGTAGTTTTGACAAAAGGAGTATTAGAAATGGCACAAACTAGAAAAAGCATACCGTTGTACCGTTACATAAACCATCCAGTACGCTGCTGTTGTCATGGGCAGGTTTGTACAATTCAGCTTTTTAAAAACTCTGATGTTGACGTCAACACGCTAAAGCATAAGTTGCAGCTGTTAACCTTCCATTTGTCAATATAACAACATGATGGCATTTGGTGGAGAGCGCAATATGACTCACTCGAGGATCGAAACTCAAAGTTAAGATCTTGAAACTAGAGTTCAAAGACCTGAAACTTAACTGTGACTTGACAAACAATAACTTGGTCAAAAGACTTTATGAATGACTTCATCAGCTCACATCCTGGAGAAAAAGTTGTGTAAACTGTCAGAGAAGAAACAAGGAAAAGTGATTCCCATTGTGTCACACGACGTTTCATGCATGTTCGCTCTCTTTTATCCTAAAGCTCACTAACTGATGATACCTGTTTGTATGTTTAATGTTTTTATATCTTCACAGCACTTTGTTTTGTTTAAATGTACTACATTAGTTAAGTTTTTGATATTGGCTCCACAAAAAGCAAGACCGAGCCCAAGATTAAAAGACTCATTTGTAGCGTAGACCTCTTGTCGTCTCCAAAGCGGCCACATTTTCCAGTTGAGGAGATTTCAAAGGCTCTGTACCGAGCTCCTGCCTCTCCAGTGGAACCACCTGTCCACCCGGACCAAATCCCTCAGCCTCAAAGTTCACCGTCGGGGGTTTCGTCACCCAGCAAGCCATTTCACATTCGATTGGCTCAACCGACGCTTAACAAAGCTGCAGCGATGACAGACTTGTTAAGCACATTTCAGTCATCGCGGTCATAAATGCTTTTTAATGGAGAGAGCGCCATAATGTGGTCCGAGGACTTAAACCTGAGAAACGGGGGCTCAGAAGAATCCCAGTGATCTTTACCAATCGTGTCATAAAGCCGATGATGTTAACGGCCCCTGTGGTTCATGAGAAGTGAGGGGGATAAGAGAGGTTAAGTAGACAGGAAGACTGGACGTTCTGATGCTGAATCAAATGCATCCATCTGGTCAGAGAGGAATAATTCACATTAAATGGATAATAAAACTCAAAACTCGAGTAAGGATTTCATCTTTAGAAAGAATAATGTACCAAAAATAACAGTCTCCGGCTTGTGGATTCATTAAAATGTTACTTCAGACTGTAATGAAAGACAACCTGTGAATCCTATGAAAACCTTTATTTGTATTCTGGACCTCGGTTTAATTTTTCTAAGAAAAAAAGCTGGGATGCTTTAAAATGTAATGAAAAAACAGAATGCAATCATTTTAAAATGAACTCTGGTTATAGAAAACTGTTTTATGGAGTGTTTCCGAGCCGATGCAGTAATTTTCCTTGTACAATCATGCGTCTCACGTAGTCACAAACATCTGCTGGATGCACCTCTCATACACAATCATGATACCATCACCTGTTTACCCCGCAAATGTACCACCATATTATGCTGTTTTCCAAAAACACACACAAAACAGACATGAGGATGCAGCATTGAAGTCATGTTTGTGCTAACAAAAGCATTGTGGTGAGGGAGAGACAAAAATCATGTTAGTGAAATAGTCATGAAATTGAATTAAGAGGATTTGGGCATCCAGACACAAACTCTCCATTAGGAGGTCACGCTGGGTGTCATTAAGATAATAGATGACTCAGTCTCATGTACACAACTACATTGGAATATAATCCACAAGCTGCTCTTGGGAGGGATGAGAATATGTTGAGTCACGACTGATTCACTGGATTTTTGCACAGTTCGACCTTGCACAAAGCCCACAGTGCTGCTCAGGATTTAAGTTTGCTATTAAAATCACCATGAACGCTCACGTCCAAATCTAGATGGATTAAAACTTCCTAAACCATCTCTGTTCCTAAAATAACACAATTAGTCCACTCGTGGTGATGCTCCGTCTGACTGCTCCGGTTATATGAGTCTAATTAAATGGTGAGAAACGGCAGAGCAGTTTATTAAGAAAAGAAAAATCCCAGAGTGGAAGTGCTGATGTGAAATAAAATCTCCTTTTTAAAGCAGTGATTCTTGGTTTCCTCACATCTTTCAGCCGGAGCGTCTCTGAGAGAACGTATCCATCAGTCAGCAGCTTCAGGACGTCTTCCTGTGATTTTTCTGTTCATAACGTCAGATATTCTGTCGGTGATGCTCGTTTCTGTTCCAGCTTCCTCCCTCCTTCTCGTTCTGTGTATCGGCCGTTCAGCAGCACCTCGGGGCTCGCTGTGTTTATTGAGTGGTTGATTGGTTTGTTTACATTTAACACTTTTTTCCTCCCGTGCATGCCGCTCAGGGGAATCACAGGCCGCACTGTTCACTTGTAAGAAAACCCTGCAGAAGGGAAATTCAGTGTGCGCTCATGCACCAGGTGGAGACGTCTAAATCAATGTGGTTTCATTCTCTCCAATCATTCACCCTCTATCCCATTTTTTTTTTCTGTTGCAGCTCCTTAAAAAGAAGTGCAAGCATTTGTGCAACACAAAAGGCACCACTTCCTGTTTTACGGAGGATCTTTCCATGGAAATCTTTCCATGGAGTCTGTTTAGAAGAGGCAATCAAAAGGCTTTTTATGAATTGGACACAGGATGAATCACCATCATTTGTATTAGTCTTTAACACAAAGCAGAGAGAGTGTGCGGTTTTTTTCTCTGCAGCCACGTTTTTTTGTTCCCTTGCACATCGTCTGTCAGATGCTACTCGGGCCCAAAGACCCAAAGACGTCCTCTGGAACATTTACTGTTTATTTGGCTGTGCAGTCCTGCATAGCTGAGCTCTGTTGGGAACAAAAGGTCACCTGACACACGTGAAGCCTGTGTTTTGTGTATCCCAACTCTAGCATGTCCACCTCTCTGTGGTTTTATCCCCCCCTTAGCAATCTCCTTTTAGGCCCCTGGAGACTGAAAAACATCCTTGGAGCACAAACTGTGGACGTTATGAGTTTGCTTAGCTCTCCTGTCTATAGGCTCTCCTTCCCCTGCATTTCCTCTCTTGTCGTTCGGCTGGTATTTCTCTTGTTGTGCCACCGGTTCCCCCCTCCTGTGATGTAATTTTTGTTAAACAAGTCCTTCAAAGTGGGCTATGCCTGAATGGTTGATTCCCACTAATCCTTTGACTGAACTGCCCCCTCCTATGGAGTCAACGTATAGATGTGCATGCACAGATTCTGCACCGTAAGGTCACATTTGTTTGCCTGGCTGGATCACCACCACAGAGGACTAATCCTGCAGAATTAGTCCATTCAGCGACCACCTCTTGACCAGGAGGCATTGGCCATTAAAATGGTTACAAAAGGAATGCCTGAGTCCTTTACAAAGGGATTTTTTTTTCACCCCCTTCTCCATAAGGTAAAGGTAACCCACAGAGCCAGTTACAGTTCCTTCAGCTCAGTTTGAAGCCCCATGTGGCAGATTTCATTCAGCACATTGATTGTGCTTATTAAAAATTTAGAGAGCCTAATTGGAGAATGTGCGAGCTACATCCGCTGTGATCATGAGGTTTTTTCCACCCAAAATGGGGGCAGCTGGAAAAGCTCTGATTTTATTTTTCTAAATCAGAATTATTAGTGGCTGTTGACAGTCTTGAACACAAACAGTTAAACTTGCAAACTTCAACAGCCTCGAACACATTTAACGCATAAGGAGCATGTTTGTACTCAGCGCAAAAGAAATACAAAAAAAAAAAGCCCAAATCCTCTGGCACCAGGACACATCCTCCCTTTGTTCTCCATGATAAATGTTATCAAGATGCCACGTTTGATTACTGCTCTTTTCCAAATTGAGACCCAATTCAAGCAAGAGCTATCTCCCCCTCGTTGAGTGTTCCTGACAGAAGCAATTTCCCAGTTCTAATCGAAAGATTTCTTCATTGGTACAATCTACTAAATACCAGACCGGGCGCACATCAGC
The DNA here is from genome assembly GCA_029783725.1 of Acanthurus tractus. Lineage (NCBI taxonomy): Eukaryota > Metazoa > Chordata > Actinopteri > Acanthuriformes > Acanthuridae > Acanthurus > Acanthurus tractus. The sequence goes on along the minus strand of JAQNCA010000032.1, from coordinate 21,774,500 downwards.
AGCGCCAGATGTGTCCCAGCTTCCTCACAAACCTGCGAGCCTTATTTGTGTTTGGAGATTTACAAAGAAGCATGAAGAATATGTGCTGAATTTTATTTCTGCTGGATTATTTGGTGGATGCATTCATGTTGAAAATCATTCTGTTCCTTCATGCTGGATTACCTGAACTGTCTCCACTGCAAAATGATTGTCATGAAAAAACAAACTGATTCACTTGTACAAAACCATTGCTGGCAAGAAACTAAAGCTTTATGACTCTAAATAAAGTGAAAGCCAGACTGACAAAAACAATAATGCACCCACTTCTGTTCTGTTCACACCAATACTATGAATTATTTAGCAGACTTGTAACTTACTTGTAAGTAAATTTGTGCAACGTATTCATGTTCTGGACTGGTTTGCACCAAATTCAGACAAGATGCTGCAGTGAAGCTCACATTATAAAACTATGGACAAGTTTCAGATTTCAGTGGTTCAAAGACAAATGATCTGCAGCTGAGTCGATATCAGAGTTTGAGTCCAGCTGCTGGACATTTGTACCATGTCAGTCCCATTTCTTTCATCTCTGCTTTTAACTTTCAAATCATTTATAAAAAGTGTCAAAACAAAACTGGATGTTTTCTAATCTGGTGTATATTAACACAACAATAATCTTGCCATGGTCTTCCAAAATAAGTATGACCTTAAAACGGGTGATTTTTGGGTTTTAGAGTTTGCTGCACAAAAAGGAAAAGACTGTTAACATAACTAGTTAGTTAAAATTAGTGCATCTTTGTGGTAAACTTGAAAAAAATGATTTCCTTCTGATAGAAAACAGGATATAAACAGTGATCTTTTGTATCGAAGTCACATCCTGTGCTGAACCAATCACCCAAACTGCCTCCTGTTGCTGATCTTAAGACTCAGTTTTATCCATTTCATAGTAATTCAAACTCATATGACCAGCGAAGGCCCTTGACGTTGTGACTCTAAATCTAAAAACTAGTATTTCTTCGAAAACATTTTGTTTTGTAATTGCACTGATAATTCTTAACGTCTCTTTTTTCCTCAGTGAACATCATAATGTGCAGTTTTGTGAAGCTCTCTGCTCAATGAAACACTCAGACATCACCATCCCTGCTTCATAGTGCCGTAGCGGTGCATCGCAGCTCGTTTGGCCCATCTGTTGTTTCTGCTCGGACTGAAAGGCAGGTGGTCAGCTGCTAATGTGCCCCAGCTTTGGACCAGCATTCATCTCAGCCCACTCATTCTCCACACGGTGATCAAAAGCAACTTGGCTGCTAAATATACAAGCTCATACATATGCATGGCATGGCAAAACAGTCTCCGCTGACACCCATTAGTTGTACAGTCACACTGAGGAGGCCTATTTGGAGAATTTGCATGCAGACATTAGCAGATTAATCACGAGTGACAGTCGAGGGAAAGCTGCGGTCAGAACCCACACGGGAGCCAAGATGGACTCTGACCTACATGTACCTCGATTGCTGGCCTGGTTACTTTATGAGATTCAAATGATTAAAATGACCCAGTTTCCTCTGAGCACTGTGAACAAAAAAAAAAGAAAAAAAAAAAGCTCATTCTTAAAAAAAGGCAAATTACATTTTTTTTAGATGGTGAAGTGTGAAAAAGACTAAAAAAGGTACAACTCTGCGTCCCTGGGATTCGAGGTCGTCTCTCTCTGCAGGCAATGTTTTACAGACATGAATATTTTATACGTTGCAACAAGGGTTTTTTATTTTGGCTGCAATGCTTCATTCATACAGAAAACCTCACTGCAGTAATATATATATATATATAAATAAGAACTTATAGCTGATGGTAAACTCTGTTGCAGAAACTACAGGAGAGGTTGAAGCCAGTCAACCAGTTTTCTTGCACGGATGAAACTATTTTTGTAATTTGATAGTCATGATAAGTCAATAATTTGAACATCCACTTCACTGTCAGCCGGTTTATCTCGCTGACCTTTATGTCTCTACGCAGCTTCCTTTTTCTTTTATCTCCGGCTGCTGCTGCACTGAGCATCAAGCCAATGTTACACGTCAATTCAGGATCATTTCTTCCTCCAAGAAATGTTTTCATGACTGATATTTCAGTCTTCTGTTAATCCCCGCAAGAAATACTACCTTCACCTGCTTCGACCCTCAGTGCACAAAAACATCTAAATGCCACAGGTGAAGAAACCTTCAAAAATGACTTTTTAAAGGCTCTTTTTATAATATAGAAGCTCAGACGTGAATGCAGAGCATGTAAAGAGGCATTCACACCAGTACAAGCACTCACTGTGGCTACAGATATACTGTTGTCTTACAGATTATGTGTGCCGTTCCGGGAGCGGCACACGTTACATCATTTGTATCCGTGGCTGTCATGGAAAATAATTTATCAGTGCCTATTTACAGTGCAGATGGACTCTGGCTTTGGCGTCCAATTTACCTGTTGATGTGAGAGTCCCAGAGTGAGCGCGGTTAAAATTAGAAATAGCATATCGCTGTGCGCCATGAGAATCAATCTCATATCTGTCAAAGGGGGGAGAGAGAGAGGGGAGAGAGAGGGGGAGAGAGGGGAAGGGTGGGAAGGACTGAGCATTGAGGGCTGTGCAGCTCCTCTCAGCACCGAGGCCACATACTCATGGGAGGTTGAGCCTCCGGAGATGCTGCTGTGCAAGAACGAAGCCAATCTCAGCATTTTATTAAAAAATTAATTGAGGCCTGACATCAAACACTGATAAGTCCAGATTGATCAATGGTTTTTCCTTTATAAGATTTCATTTTGCCTCGATTTTCAATATTTCCACACTGGCATGTAAGATTGTATCTGAGTATTATCACCATCCAAGATTTTAGTGGATATTTTTAACCCTTTTAATGTACTTTTTATCATTTTTCAAGTTTTTTTAAGGTTTTAAAAGTGTCCTATAGTGTCACATATACGTAGTTATTCAGTATTGTCTTGTTTCATCTCCAGATTTAATCTATATAACGTTTAAACTTAGTGAAATATTCATATCAAGTCTCCCTGATGTTTAAAGCTGCACAAGTCTATCAATTTGCATATTTTTTCAACATATTTGGTGACTTTGGAAACTTTGTTTACTTCAGTAAGAAATCGGTTGAGGTCTCGCTCTGCATTTCTTTCTTTCTCTTGTTTTTGCTTCTTACTCTTTCCTGTTTCTTTTTTTCTAAATAATGCTCGGCACTGTTCTTTTCTGTTCTCATGAAGCATGAAGATGATTTTCTCTTTACTTTATGTGCACACATTTGAGCGCTCAGTCTATTTTTGTATTTTATTTGTCTCTTTATATCTTCCCTTTGTTGCTTGACAAGGGTCAAAAGATACTTAAACCGATTCGAGCAGTGAAGAAGGCCTTTGTCTGCTTTGCTTCAGCTGTACATGTATACTTTCAATAAATTCTGTGTTCATGTAACTGAAGGCAACATGAGGAAATGATACCGATGAAGAGTTGGGAACACAGTGTAGCTGTAATAAACTGTTTGTAATTTTATTTTGTAGAGAAAAGTTTCTGTATGAGCAGAAAACAACAGAAGCACAACACGAAAAACCGCAGCGCTCTGACTTCCAGAGCGAAAAGTCAAAGATGTGTCAGCTGAGTCAAACAAAAGGCCTTTATTTCCCCTGTGGTATTTGAACCACACAGGCATAAACACTGGAAAATGCATACTAGACAAGTGAAAACATGTGTAAAAATATTCTGGAAAAAAAAAAGAAATTGTTTTGGGTTGAGTTTCCCCTGCGAGAGGGGCATTTCATTTCAGCTCGCCTGGAGTTAGTGATTAGGAAAAGGCACTGACAATGTATGAAATGCAGGTGTGTTTCTTTGACACAAGTAATCCTGGGTTTTATTGGTTCTGCACTCCCCCTCAAAGGCCCGTGGCCACTTGAAATTCTTTACTGCGAAAACTCTGCGGCTTCAGAAGCCTCTTTAGCGGGGAGAGGGAGGACTCGGGCCTCCATTTAGCCTGATTTCCTGTCTTTAAAAAGGATGAATGACCAGCTTTAGGCCATTGAGAGTGCCCTCACCTATAGCACTCCGTTTGATCTCAGCATCATGGCCGCAGCCAGGTTGAAAGAGAGAGGGCCCTTAATGTCAAGGCCATTCTTAATGAGTCTCGGTGGACGAGACCAACCACAGGCCCCTAAGAAAATGTAATCCCCAGCTTTAGCACAATGACTTCCTGCTTGTTCCAATGTCTGCTTTTATTCTTCCGCTGCGAGCATTTATGATGCTTTGGTTGGGGAAATATTCAATGATATAAATCACATGTTACACATTCAAAACCTTCATCTTATCTCCGGTAATGTATTTCATAATATTCTCGGGTTTCTGGAGTTTAATTTGCCATAATCGGGTTAATGTTTATTGGCAATAGCTAATCTTAATGACCTTTTTGTTTGCTTGTTATTATTATGGCTGGTGTGAATTCATCTTGGGGTGATAATGCCGCTCGCTGCCGAAGCTTCAATGGGAATTAAAGTGTTTTCAAAGTGGTTTATCAGTTTATAGTCAGCCGTCGCAGTTTGATTGACAAAATGCAGCGGGGATAAGCAGAGGATGAATTCATTTATGACTTTGGACCGACTCCATTTAGGAACCGCGTGGAAAATCACAGAAAATGTGTGCAATTTAACTAATCACATCTCCAGCATTTGTCATTTGCATATGTTAATAAAGCAATTCCAAAGCGTGGAGGAGAGGGGGGGAAGAAAAAAAAAAGGGGAGGGGGGGGAATTAATTCGAAATCTCAACTGCAGATTTTCAGGGCTGAATGTTACAAACGCAGCTTCGTTAATAAGAGACACAAACGTCCACGTCCACCTCGGCTTCGCCGTTCAGCGGGCGCTCGGCTTTGTGTGTGAGTCTCTCCTGAAATCTTCCACCATGCTAGGTAGCCCCTTTGTGTCACTGTATTCCCTCGGCTCAGTTCCACCCCTTTGTTTGCTTTGGTGCAGTTTCCGTGGCGACTGAGCCCAGGGCCCCCAATCAGAGGCCCATACCACTGACAGGCAGGGATGGAGGGGCGAGGGGGGGCAGGGGGGAGTGAGGTGAGGTGGGAGTTGGGGGTTGGAGGAGGAGGAGGAGGAGGAAGGGAGCGGCAGAGCACACACTCGCCTACTGACACACACTTAATATACATGCATGATCATAAGCACACACACACACACACACACACACACATATATATATATATGAGCTCATGCACGTATTCGCCATCCCATTTTGCGCCCGCATGTGCGCACACACACACCTACAGGCCATCAATTATCAATGGTAATAGCTCGCTCTCGACTCAACCGCCATAAATCTGGCAGCGGTGGATGCATCAATGACAAAATGCCCTTGTGATAACACACTGAGCTGTTTTTGCACCCTAACGTAGCATGTGACAGCTCCGAAATTCTTCTTCCTCCCCAGCTCCTCCTTCCTTCCTCCCTCCCTCCCTCCCTCCCTCCCTCCATCGCCACAACACGGCCCTCCATTTGCGTCAAGTCTTTGTCTACCTGGAGTCTTCTCTTTGTTTATTTCCCCTCCTGTCCCCCCCTTTTAAAAAAAAAAAATACATATATATCATAGGAATTCAGAGGCTTTACACTTTGAAATGTTAAGCACCACCTGCCATGGCCACAGGCTCTCCAAATCTCCGGAGTTTTCACCCAGACAGGTTTACTCGTTGCAAATGCTTGATTTGACCTGTTGTTATTCAGCACTCGAGGGGGGAAAAACCCTCTAATACCATTTAATCACCAATGTTGTCCAGCGAGCACGCCCCCCCCACCCACACCCCACGTTTTTTTTTTTGCAGGGGGAGTAAATTTTGACTCTGGACTTCAAAGGGATCTTGTAAGTTGATCGTGTTGTGCAACATCACTCCATTATCCCTCTCATCCTCCCCCAACATCAACCCCCCCCCCCACCTCCTCCTCTTCTCCATTACCTGGAATCCGGGGAAGGTGCTCATATTGCACCCTGCTGATTGACTTGCAGCCGTGTTGTCACGTCTCCTAACCTTTTGTCGAGCTTTAATCATCTGTTGCTGGCTTCTCTCTGCTCCCACCTCCCCGCCGCCAAGAAACTGCTGTAGGTGCAGCTTGGCGGAGAGGCTGCAATTTATTTCAATGAAGCTTTCTGAAAGCAAGTGTGTGGTTGATTGTGTTTACGTACTCGTGTGTCCGTGTGTGTGTGTGGGTGTGGGTGTGTGTGTGTGGCTCCATATGCATTGGTGGGCTGTGTGTTGGGGTGTCTTTGTCCACAGCTCGCTAGCATGCTCTTTATGTTGTGCAGCAGGTGACTGGAATACTGATGCGTTCAGGGTCTCCCCACAGCACCGACACTTTCCCTCTGCAGCTCACATGAAATGTGAATTATGTTTTCAAAAAGAAGATGCAGAGTGAGACCGAAATAATGAAATCTCACCAATCGTCGGATCTGTTTTGATTAGGCACAACTCTGCCATTTTTTTTTTTTTTGGTATTTTTATTGACTCATGAGTAAAGTGAAAACAGTTTGCATTCATTAGAATAATCCACCTTTTACAGATTTACATGCTAGAAGCCAAAATTAGTGGAAAGCCTCTTTAAAAGGATATGAAGGCCACGTCTCTCTCGGCATGAAGCTCAGATTGATCTCGATGAGGTTTCCAGTCGTTTTCATCACACTCTGATTGGCGACTCAAATCAAATAAAAGGCCTGGATGTGAAAATAATATATGAGCTCAGGGGAAGAATGATGAGCGATGAATCAGTGCAGAACTCGATCAATGTGCACAACCGGTTTGCATATCAAGAAGTTTTACAGACATTCTGGAGCTTACGCTGGTCGAAATTGTCATTTGGTGTGATGATCATTAGCTCGATGTCTCAATTTGTTTGAATCGGTTACTTTAAATATGAGGTTTGAATTAGAAAAAAGCTAACAGACATTCAGGGGAACAAGACAAATGGGTAAAACTATCAGGTATAATATGAGTTTTTAAATGGATACCTAAGTTTGGGAAACTTTGAATCGCTATATCTTATTACTGTACTGTTTCACAAATGAAGTTACATTTATTCATCACTAACAATATATAATAGATAAAATGGCCAGAAAAATCTTTTAAACCAAACTCTATGAACAGCAAAATCTGGTCTTATACTTCTTCTAATTTACATTTCACAAGAAAAGTTTTGGTGGAAATAAAAACTGCTGTCGGGATTAAACTCACTATCAATTTTTAAATTCTAATTTGAATTTCAAACACCAGCCAGAAGTCATATTGTCATATTGAGGTTGGTTTAATTGAAATCAGGGTTTCGTCCTTTGTCCCTCACATTGTTCAGTTTGGAAATCAAAATACTTGGTTCAGGAAGAAAACTGGCTGCTTTAATATTGAAAAAGTCAAATTGAACATTTTTATTTCTGATAATTAAATCCAAAATCTTCAACTGACCTTGCAGAAAAAGTTCAATGTTGAGAACACGCTCACTCAGAGTCGAGGCGAAATCAACAGTGACTGATGCTGCATTCATATCTGGCCTTTAATCAGCAGCTGGTTAGCTTAGCTAGAAATTATTCATCATGTGTTTTAAATCCTTGGATCTGTAGAATTCTCAAAATGAAACTAATGTATTATAAAAGATAATCAGTGAATTTTAAAAGTTTGAAAGTGTAAAAAGTGAATTTGGGGTCTAGCTGTTGTTTGTTATAGTTCTGTCTGAAGCTAGGCTAATTGCTTCTGCGTTGCTCTTATCCCAGTTTCAGCATTAAAGTTCGTGCACAATTCACCCGAAAGGTCAGACTGTTAGAAGACGACCAGATGTTGAGTCTTAAAAAACCTGTAAAACTTTGGATGAGTCACTTCAGGTATTTTGTTCAAGGTGCTTTGAAGATCTTAATGCTTTTGTTCCTGCTGTTGCTAATTGTGCTAATTAGCACTGCGGGCAAACAGCAAGCATTCACATGTTAACAGATTCTTTTAGTGTGAAGGTTTTATCTTCGAGTCCAGGTAGCACTCTTCCAAAAGGGTAAATCTAAAAAAAAAAAACCCTCATGAATACAAAAAAAGTAGCATGTGATTTGATTAAAACGAGAGTAAACTCGCTGCATCAGTCCATTTTAGCCACAGACGTCATCATATTCTGTTTTTATTCCCTCAGGTTTTGTTTTCTATCTACAGTTTAATGAAACACCACTTGAGCAAAACAAAGCAAGATGTTTTTGGTCTTTTTTTTATTATTATTATTCCTAAAACAATAAGTTATGTTTATTCAAAATGTAACTTCTGATTATTCACAGTACTTATTCGGTTCCTGTTTTCTATTCCCCCACGTCCCATATTCAAAGGGGTTATCTAAATGCTAATGTCTCAATGCATCAAACTGAAGGCACATTCGGCTCCACAAACAGAGAACCTCCTTTGTATCTGGGAGGTGCTGGAGGTGGTGGTGGTGGCGATGGCGGTGTTGGGGGATAAAAGAAGTGAGAGTTTTATTGAAGGGTTTAGAACATAAAATAGATGTCTCCCACAATCCCGTGTTCCCATTTCCTGTAACGCACACTGGAATTGGCACAAAGGACACGTCATTTAGATTTCTGATAGGGTGAGTCTGCTCCTTGCACTCCTCGCTCGCCACGCTGAAATGTTCAATTTGTGTCATGAGCCTTCAGTAACCCCATGCTGCTGTGGATTAGGCATCAGAGATAGCATTGTATCCTCTGTCACAAGGACGGCAGAGATGTGTAATATGGAGTCTCAGAGTGTGTGTGTGTGTGTGTGTGTTTGTATGGATTGAAGAGGTATGATTGAGTTAAAAGGCATTCAGGGTTTATTGGACATTTACTGTCATAATGTTCATTCTCTTCACTTTCCTTCTTAGTTCAGTTTATGGTTGATGAACCTTTCTTTCCCTTTATTATCCTCTTCCCTTCCTTCATCTCCTTGTTCAAACCGAGAATCATGTGATGCATCAGCCTGTTTCCTCTCCTTCTTTGCTCATTTTGATGATATTCTTATCTGTAAATCCCCTGAATACAGATACACTAAACCTATAGTGTAACCCTTTCCTTCTTTCTTTCATTCCTCTCTCCAATCCTCCTTTGCTTTCCTTTCTTTTCCTTCAATTCCCACTCCTTATATCCATGTTTCGAGCCGTGGATCACCATTCAGATAAACATCCTTTTCTTTCTTTGCTCAATCTGAGAGCAAAACATTCATTCCCCTCTTGTTCCCTTCTTTCCTTTCCTTTCTTTTCCTTCACTCTCCTTTCCTTCTCCTCCTGATGAAATGAATAAAGCATGTATATGAACTAGATGTAGATTTTTTTTTTGTTCATTGTTCAAACAGGGATCTCCTGTAATCAGGTGTCCTACCCTCTCCAACATTTGCCCTTTTCTTTCTTCTTCTCTCTTTGCCACCCTTTTCTTTTTCCCTTCACCTGGAAATCCCCTCCTGGATGAAGATAAACACTCACCTTTCATCTTCTCCAATCTTCTCCCACTTTTTTCCTTTGGTTTCCTTCATTTACCTTTGCCATTCTCTCCATTTTTAACCCCTGTCACCTTTTATTTTTCTCTCTTTTCCTCCTGTTAAATAATACATAAAAAAGAGCTCATTCTTTTCCTTCCTTTGTCTGCAACACTTTCCCTTCCTTAAGTAATAATTTAAATATTGTTTCATCAGTTCTTAGATCCCAAAGAATCACGTGAGTGCAGCCTAAAACTCTCTCCTTTTCCTTCTCTGTTCTTCCCTCCTTTCCTTTCCTACCTTCCCTTCTCCTCATAGCTCAATCTGAGGATGGCTGGGCCTGGAAATCACCTGGCTACAGATAAATACCCCTGAGGAATTTGTGGTGCTTCTGAAGTCAGCAAGGCGAGTGAGTGAAAGCCCTCCTCTGTGCCCTCCCACCCACCGCGGGTTGTATAACACTTCTCTAATGGAATCTGACCTTCACTGCATTCCAGTTTTTTTTCCCCGAGTGTTAGCAACAGCAGCGATGGACCCTGTGACTTACTTTCCCAGTCTTGTTATAGATACAGTGGAGCCTCCCACCTCCCTCGTACATAATAGATAAATGTGACAGTTCATGGCCAATCAGGGCAAAGCTTCCCGAGGAAAAAAGTCATGAATGGAAAATCTATTTTTCATGGGAACTTGTTTATAGTCTTGTTGTCTTTTTATATCTGCGATGAGAGGGAGAAAGGTCATGATCATATTCTGAATGAGAAGTTATAATAATGTTAATAATAACCTGAGCCGGTTGCAAGAGGCCAAACTGTTGTTTCCCTCAGTTTTACTGTAAGAATGTGATGTTGGTTTTAATACATAACATCTCGTTTGAACAAATTACTGTACTTTAAAAAATGAATATAACCTTGAAACAAGTACAGCACAATGTTTTTTTGCATTTGGTGCCTGGAAGCACAAATGGAGAGCCGGTCGTGTAGCTTTGCCCTCCAAGTACCCTGCTATTTGGGGTGTTTTTAATGTAAAATGTGGCAGGTTACATTGCAGGTCATCAACTCTGAGGCAACTAAAGCTGAAACGACTCATTTTAATTCATAAGTTTTATGATATAAATGTGTTCATCGCCCCCTCAAACAGAGGCAGAAGGTATTTTACCCCCAGTGGCTGATTTCTTTCTTACATGGCAGCAGTTTAGTGACATTTAAGCTCCAAAAAATCTTTAGGAGGGTTAGGAAAAGATAGATAAGGCTTAAAGAGGTTCATTTAGATACGTCACTATGTGTGTGACATAACATAAATAGGTCAGTGTTGTTGGCTTTTGGTTTCAAATAAGTCAAGAACTCCATGCTCCTGGATCAAAGTCCTGTGTTTTATCCGCCCTGACCTCCTCTCCTCTCACTTCGTTCCTGAGCTCCTAATATTGCCGTGGATGGATTTACTTTGGAGTTAGTTGAAAGTCTGGTGCGTCTCAGGGAATGAAAACCTTCTGGCGGAGAGCAGCTGTTTGCATTTCAACACACGCAGTTTTGGCATCTTCACAGAATCCAGTGCATATGGTTGATTTCTGCGTCGGTTATTAACTGAAAGGACTGGACTTGTAAGATTAGCGGGGAGCTCTACTTTTATTTTTAAGTGTATTCTTCAAAAATAAATTGTAATTAGTTTTTCATTTCCATCAAATCTACAAACAGGTGAGACAGTTAAGGGAATAAAAAGTGGAGAGGAGGAGAAACAAGAAAAATATGAGTTCTTTCACACAAGAGAAAAAGGAGGAATTAATCATATAACAAAATGTGAATCATCTGCTCTGATCTTCAAAACAAATCTCTAATCCAAAGGCATCATGGGAGATATTGCACTGATTAGTTTCTACAGCCACATAACAGCAGACTCTCATTCAATAAAGCTGCCTTGCACTGAAAAAGGATGTGGTATTATGGTTACAGTGTCGGTAAAAATAAGGAATACTGAGGCCTGATGATGGCACATGCAAGAATAATGTCCTCACTATTCTTCAGTCCATCAGTGCTCCTCAGATAATAAAGTCCACTGTCCACTGACTTATCAGAAAGTTGGACAAAAGTAAAGTCTAACCTCTTAGTCTGCCGGAGCTGTCTGGAGACTGCAGCCAAACAGGAAAAGCATTCATAAATTCATCCTTAGCCCAGGCTGCAGGCTAATGGGAGATGCAGCAAAATATTTGCAGGATAGAAGCGTAATGTTACCGTACTTTCAGACGAATCAGCACCATCAAAACACCAGATAAGGGAATTTCTCTGTGAAGAGGGATGTTCTTCCCTGCGGTGGAGATCCAAAGGCTTGAAAAATCAAAGCAGAGCATCATTGAAGCTGCACTGACTCATGAACAACACTTTAATAAGACACTTGAGGTGTTTTCCTCTAAAGTTCCTCTGCAGACATGTTTTACGATGTACATAACACACTGCTCTTTGTCTAACAAGTGTTTTTTTTTTCATTAAGAAGTGTTATTATCTTGTTAAAGTCATTAAATGACATCATCTTTGTCCTTAAAAAACGTTTGCAAAAGTTTGAAAAGTTTAATGACTTTACAAGAAACGACTCCTGCTTATCTGACGATTCGACACCTGCAACCAGACCTTTAAATCCATCCACTCCAACAAGTTGTTATGATTATTCAGAGTCTGGGGTTTTGGCATATTTCTCTTAAAATCAAGATTGTCCAAAGAGTTGAGGAGGGGGTTTACAATAAGCCAATTAGCGACATGGGTGAACTAACATCATTGTAATGTTGCTGTCAACTGGTTATCAAGCATTTTCAAGTTATATGCCAGGCTAAATTCTTTTTCTAGGATGGCCACGGCATGATTTAGAGGGTGGATCTTGCCAGTGTTAACTTAGCTAACAATACTGCTTAAAAAACCAAGTAGGAAACTGTCAAACTAAAATAAGATTCAAGAATCCATTACTCCACTGCCTCTGTCTCACCTCAGATGTTTATAGAAACAAATTCAAATATACAGTTAGCTGTAACATGAGTAAGTTTGCAGCTGGACCGCCATGTTTAAAACAGACAAACCAAAATGAAAAAGTGGGCACAACAGCCTCTGATTTTCTGCCGTTTGGCCAGCAGGAGTCCCATTTCGTACATTTCCTAGTCTTGTTCCTAGATATTAGCCAGGAACGGTCTACAGGCCAAGCTGGGCTAATGTTGCTAACGTAGCAAGTCTGAAAAAGCTACTGAGTGCACATGCTACTGTTACCATGGTAACTAATACAAAAAGATGGCAGTACGCCGGGTTTTGGTCCCAGATATTTGGACATGAGTATGTAAGATAAAGGCAGTAGCTCTCACTCACACTTCTGTTTGTGTATTTTCATATACATTTGAGTAATGACACCTGTAGTGTTTTCCTGTTCAGCGTGTGCACCACAGTTCTGCTCAACATGACATGCAACATGGTGTTCACCTGTATTATTCACAGGTTTTCTATAATGAGATACCATTGTGATACCACAGCCGGTCTGTCTGAATAAACTGCTTTGGTTTGTGCGTTACATGACTTATTGTCGAGTCGGATGGCGCACAGAGGCTCATTATATCCCATTACTATGCTGCGTCTCAGAAGCAACGGTATTGTTTTACCACTTCTTTTTTTTTTTTTTTTTTAAACCATAATTCCACAGTGTGATCACCGCGGCTGCACCAAACATGAGGCAGCACAAGATGATCACAACACAATACTCCATTGATGCATGCCTCGCACAGTGCTGAAGCTGCAAGTTTCTCCCAGAGAAGAATCCCTGCAGTGTGGGCATATTTTATCCCCCAGAATGTTTAAGTCATGAGACCGATCCTCAGTTCAGACAAGTTGTGCAGGCGTATTTTCCTTTGTGTCTCTGCCTTGTATCCCTCTTCTCTTTTTTTTTCTCTTGTTATGTTCTTGTCTTTGCCTCTCTTTTTTTCCTCTCCCTCCTCCACATACCAGCTGAAGGAATCAAAACATTCCATAAACAATCTGATTTTAAATGTGTGACAAAACACGAACAGAAATATGATTCCAGTTATACAAGCAATGAAAGAGAGAGAGAGAGAGAGGGAGAGATTCATGGGAAAGGCAGCAGTCAGCAGCTACAGTATCTTATCCAAATGCATATTTGTTAGATTCAGAATTATGAAAGAAAAAACACCCCAAAAAAAAACCAAGTAAGCCATTCAAGCAGGCGTAATCGCATTTGCCGGACCAAGACAGATAAGTAGTTTTAGATTGCAGCTTTGTGGAAAAAAGGCAAGTTGTAATGCAAAGAGAAGGAAATATTATGACGGGTCACATTCCTCCTCCAACACAAAAAAAGGCTCTGCAGATGTAGTTTTTTTTTCCAGAGAGGATCACATCTAGCTGCCAATTATGGTTCTTTCCTCTTTTACTGATGCATGTTTGAAAAGGCACAGAAAAAACTGAGTGATGACAGTAATTTAGTACAAGTTTGCAAGATTTGAAATGAAATGATACAGGTCGAACTCGATGCATCACAGACATACGAGGATCCTAGTTTTTTAGGAGTCAGTAACTGGATTTCAGACTTCACACACCGCGCCACACTAAATTTATAATGCAGGCTTGTGTTTGAGTTGTAGTTTTCACACCAAGCTGAAGCACATGGTGACACTCGAGAAAATTTCCTCAAACCTCAGAGAGCTTCCTCCAGAGCCGCGGAAAACATCACAGGTCTGCTAGTTTTTTCTTTTTACGGTAAAAGTGACTCAGATTATCAATGAGTTGCCTCTTTATCATCCACATACGCTGTAGCTGTATGCGCATATGTACGTGTAACACGTTAAATCATTAAATACTTTGATTTAGTTTCCGATGGATGTCATTTGGTCTCTTTATTGTTTTGTTTGTGAAAAATGGTAAAGTGTTCAAGGTGAATCCTGATTCTCCTTATTCAGCCAAACTTACCTTTCAAAGGGGTTTTAGCCATAAAAGCTTATATAAACCCAGGTAGTTAGAGTCCAGGACCATAAATGGTTATGCATGAATGAAAAAGGGTGATTAAATATAAATTTGGTCACTGTTGAGTGAAGTTAGTGATTTTGCCACCAAAACTCCGGAAAGCCCTCAATATTAATTTCGTCTGAAACATGTTTTCATTAATAAATAGCTTTTAAATGATACAAACTCTGCTGAGATCCATGTAAAAGTAGCATTAGTTGACCTATCATAAGCCACATATGATCCAGCTCAAACAACAGACTGAAACGTATCATCTCACTATGTTAGAAAGTAGCTGATTGCTTCATTTTTTAATTGCACCACACGCTCTGCATCCTCCCGAAGCAGAGGTACCTCTGCTGCTTAATGGTGCAGAGAGGGGCACCCATGAATGAAACACAGTCAGGCGAGAGGAATCGCTCCTGCAGGAAGGTGTTCACACGGATCGTGCACAGGAATGTGACACGAAATGATGAATCGGAAGCTCCGGAGAGTAAAGCTTTTTCATGGCTTTAACTTTTTACAGTAATGCAGAAACTCCCACAATATTCAGAGGGAAGTTAGAAAGAGAAGGAAAAGAGATGACGTGGTTTTTGTTTTCCTGTCAGGAGTACATGATGGACATGATCTTCCATCCATGCAGGGTTCTCGTAGATAAGAAGAAAATACATGGATGGTTTAACACATCAGTTTCATGTTTCACACCTTGATGTAGGCGCTAACGCTGAACTAAGCTGAGTCTGAGAAGTGACAGAACAGCTTCATCGTCCTCTTCGCTTGGAGGGAAGCTGGTTTAACTTATTTCTGTGTGAATGATGTTTAACTTTCATATAATAATGCAGACAAAATCCTGGTGGAAGAAGTTACTCAAATACTGATGTCGAAGTAATAAAAATGTAAAAATCCTGCACTCAAAATCTTATTAGATAAAAGTACAAAAATATGGAAAATCATAAATATGGAAATTGGTCAAACAAGAAGCTGTCAATTTAGCTCAAAAGGCGCCAAAGTGTCAACAT
>JAQNCA010000032.1:21746526-21758941 GCA_029783725.1 Acanthurus tractus | reverse complement strand
ATGGAAAATCATAAATATGGAAATTGGTCAAACAAGAAGCTGTCAATTTAGCTCAAAAGGCGCCAAAGTGTCAACATCAAGTAATCTGGTAAAAATACGCAAAGACAACATGGCAAAAGTAATATAAGTTTTTAAAAAAGAACATGCACTTTTTCTAAAACATGAGCTCTGCTGCAATATTTTACCTGCCAAGTGTTTTGGGACAAATAAGTGAAAAACGTCAAGGCCCTTTGCTGTCAGTCTCACCTGTTTCTTCCGCCTCAGCTGGTTCCTCCTCCTCTTCCTCCTCCTCCTCCTCCTCCTCCTCTTCCTCCTCTCCTGCATCTCTTTCTTCATTGCTTCAGCTTCTTCTCGACCTTCTCCTGCTGCTTTGGCTGTCAAAGCAGCCCTGGTTGAATTATTTAAAACAAAGTAATCAGAAAGCTAACGGTCTTCAGACTCTTTAGCTTTCCCACATGAGTTTTCTTAAGTTTCCAGGTGCTCTGTTTTGCTAATTCTTCTGGTTCTGACTGTTTTTTTTCCTCGGGATGAGCCACATTTGTCAGTCGTCATGTGGTTTCAGTGAGAAAACATTCAGTGTCTGAGTTAAAGTATAGACATTTACATCAATAACTTACCTGATCAGTCAACATGACAAGAAGCTATGTGCATGTGCTTGCCTCAGCAACCCGAGTGAGAAATCCATAACTTGCTATCAGGGTGATATGATCATGTTTCGATTCATCATGTAAATCGAGGGAAAGCTAATCACAGATGGATCTGTTGTATAGACTGTTTCTGTGTGTTTGCTGTGTAAAATGCATCGGTACAAACTTTGATAAAAGATAAAAACATTCATGAATCCGAAGGATTTGAGTGATGTCCTGATTTTTTCTCTCCTGCACCACAGACATTTTGATATTTGTGATATAAAGTGTTATTATACAACTTGATCAGGCAAGACAGAGCGATTTGCACAACACTTATCCACAACAAAGCACTGCAAGAACATATCTAAGCATAAAAAAAGTTCTTACGCATATAAAGAAGAAGATATTAGTGGTGTTTGTGAACTTTATCCTGTACTTTTGTTAATCTGCCAGTTAATATTTCTACAATAAGCAGTACGGTCTCTCAGAGCTCAGTTAATGGCTGTAGACTCAACTTTTTTTGGTTTGCTTTGTGCTGAACATGAACTGGAAGTCTGACAAAATAGTCCTTTTTCTCTCCAGAACACCAGCGGTTGTTATCATACAAATAAAAGACCGGGTGGCTAAAGCAGGTTATCCCTTCAGAGTTTATCTCTCTCATTTCTTGTTATTCTGGTTCTTAGGTGGCCAGCGATCCACTACTTACCCCCGGACAATCGCTGAGCCTACAGATATTTAATTAGAGCTCATTAAAAAGCCGTCATGAAAGAAATGTGGCTCCTTGCCACCGCCGCTTAGATACAGGGAGTCTATTTGGCTGAAGTCTACGACAGGTCTTCATTTCTCTGCTTAATCCACCACGTCTAGCAGACCACTGACAGCTCCTCTTTGTCCGGGCCTCATTCAGGTTTGGATTGAAACTCGGGGAGGAGGGCGGGAGGAGTGGAGGGCCCTTATGAGAAACGTGGGGACGCAACAATACAGCTGCTATTCCTGGACCCGATTGTTTGCTTTTCTGAAGTGTCTGCTGGAAAAAAAGGGGGCGGTCGGCTTTTTTGACATAAAAAGGGGGATGATTCTCGAGTTCAGCAGACGTGCACAACAACTTAGCCTCCAGGTTTCGACTACAGTTTTCTTCTCCTGTCTGCAGAATGGGAGGGGGGCAGACAATGGTGCAATCACTAAGCAATGAGGGACGCAAATCGGTGTCAAGATCTGAGGGGTGACGACAAATATGGCACCCTTCGCATTGTGGCGCTGATTAGTTTTACTGTTTATCACAGCTGCTTGTGGTCGAACGCAGCGGCCTGGTTCATGTTCAAGCACAAGAAGGACAGTCAACACATTGCAGAGTGTTTTGACTGCACACACACACACACACACACACACCCCCTCCTGTTAATTCATAGCCCTCGCTGGCCAAAAACCCCCTCTCCGTGCTCAAAAGGGCATGACAGTGCTCACAGAGCCAATCCGAGCGTGACACTATTGTAGCTGAATGTGTCCGGATGAGTTTTTCCTGCAGGGATGTGTGCTGAGCTCAAACGGTTTGTGTGTCAGCGGTGCAGGAGTCAGGCTCATCCTGGAAACGGGATCATGACAGGGCGGCAAGGTCGATGTCAGGGGGGGAGAGATGGGATTAGACTCATTCCCACATCCCCGGTGATCGATCAAATGGATCCACACGACACCTGTGTTCATCCTGGTCCTGATAAAAAGCTGTTTTCTTTCATTTCTTGTTATTGGAACAGAGGTTTACATGTTAATGGAGAGACAGATGCAGTTTTTAATGACGCTTAACTTTAAATGAAATGTATTTGTTGTTAAGATTTACAGGGTTGTAAGACTTGTTAGGTTTGTCTTGGGGGAAGCAGCTTGTTTTTGTGTGGTTGTTTTAAAGATTTGCTCAAATTACTGTTAATATTTTTCCTTTAGGTCTTTTTGCAATCACCTGCATCATATTACAGTAACCGCCGGTAAATGGCTTTATCCCTAAATGACTGCTTATAATTAAATTGGCTGGTTGTTCATAAATCGTTCAACCCCAGATTAATGTTTGCTGGTTTGTCTCACGGCACAGCGTACCACTCTAATTAATTTAAAAGGACAAAAATATTTATATATATGGAGAAAGAGATTTTTAAACTTATTTCGTATATGAGCGAAGAACAAATTCCATTTTGAAGGTCAATCTACAGTTTTTACATTTTTCTGTCCATTAGGGTTGCATGGTTAATTGGATTTTTAATCATGTTGCCATTTCAATTAATGCTGTCAGTGTGATGATTGGCAAAAGCCCAGTACGCCCATGGTTTTATTAGCAGTAATGGAATTGTCAAACATGACACGTCATGTTTTATTCATAATGTGCAACTTCCACACGCTTGCTGTTAATATTTCTGCTGTCGGAGGCGATGACTTCTTGGGGCTCCCAGAATAATAATAATTCACAAAAAAAAAAAAAAAAGCTCAAACGCAGAACTCGCCGCTCGACATGACATATTTTACATATTTTCATAGAATATTTTAAGAGTAGGAGTGCCAGATTTTGTAGTTTTTTGTGATGTTCGAGGTATTTCCGTCTTGCTGGGCATGCATTAAACATGAGGTCTATACACACAGAATGTCAAGTTTAAAATCCTGAAATATTAATTTTATACATTCCTTCTCTCGCTGCCTGTTACGTTGTGCATTCAGGTGTCAGGTGTTCGACTGAGATGCAGCATCACTCACTGTAGGTACTCCCCTTTTCTCGGCCTAACTAGCTTCATATGTTGATCAAAATAAAAGGCAAAGCAAAGAAAAATGTGTTTGCATGAAAAAAACAACAAGAAATTGTCATTTCCAGGTCTGAATGAATCAAAAAAGTGTTTATCTCACCATGACTCAGCATCATCTGCATGTTCAGCATGTCAGCACCTTTTTTCATGATTAAGGCACCGTCAGCAGTTCAGGCAGAGACTCAAATGATCAATTTTACTGTTTTCAGCTCAAGATTTTTCTCTTCTTCATGGATTTTTTCCACACAACACACATTAACAGACGAGGATCTGGTGTAACACCTGGAGGAAGTGATTTTCCAGCTCTTCTGTTTCAAATATTCATAAATCGATCACAGTAAGGAAAAACTTATGCATTTTCTGATAAAATGCTTCACCAAATATCCAAGTTTTCTGCTCATACTAACTGTTTAGTAAAACATAGAGGATCATTTTTACTCAGGGACACACGGAAACACACACTGCATTTCATGTAACACTTGCAAACTGTGAGTAAAGCTGCTAACTACATTGCAGAGCTCCTGCATGGTGACCGAGTCTGAGCACTCTGCCTCCATTTATCTCACTCGGCCAACTTTGGAAGGCGCCTCTTGCTTGCGGTGCGGCGGCCAAAACTGAATGTCAGCAGCTTGTTTACTTTAGTCCTCATTTTATTGCTGACTCTCTCGACTTAGTGCCAAACGGTGGCCCTTTGCTACATCACTTGCCTGCTTCCTTTGCATAACATATTTCACACACTGGTGTTCCCATTATAACGCGCCAAAGCCCCAGTGTCGTCCCATTGAAGAGTTTAAACACACAGACCATTAGGCTCGTCTGTATTGACACAAGCACATTTTGCACATCTACTGTGAGTGGCCTCGTGGTGTGAGAGACGCTGCTGTGACAGAAACATCACAAGTTTGAGCCCTGCAGCAGATAGTCTGTGATTTCTTTTGAATCACAAGAATAAAATCCAAAAAAAAGAGCGAATAAAAAGACTGTAAGGCAGCAAAAACTACTAGTTATGTTTATTAGCAAGTAATATGTCCTTTTTTTGGTTAACTTATTAAAGCACCATTATTAAACTGTTAGCAATGCTCAAAGTGGAAACTTCAAATATCAACAAGAAGTAAAAATAAAAAAAAATCAGCTTTAAAAGGGCAAAGCTCTCTTTGAAGAATCTCTAATCAAAGAAAATTAAAATATCATAGACCTATGCCATATATAATAATCAATTATCATCGCTAAAGTTTCTCAACTCAACAAAAGAAAGTTTGGATGTTTAGACCTTTGCAGCCATGAAAATCTGTGACCACTGGAATTCAGACCTGACCTGAAATGAACCCTGCAGGGCGAGCTGTTCGTGCTCAGATCAATATATTTTGGATCTAATATCACTTTAAAGTGTTTCAGAGAAGAGTGAGAGGTCTCTGCTTGTTTGTCACGGTGTGTTATATCAATTAAAAAAAGTTAGAAAGTGTTTTTTGTTCCAAGTTTGAGGAAAATATCTCTTTCCTCAGTGTTATGTTTGAGTGTTTATTTGTCCTCTGACTTGCTCTCGATCTGCTCCAAACCAAAACAGACCAACCACCTACGTACTATTGTCTTTTGTTCGGTCCCAGAAAATTAGTGGGGAGACAGACGAACCCACTCGGGCCATCAGCACACCAAACTAAACTGAGGTTCAAGCTTCTTGAAACGAATGCTTGTCAACACATTTGGTGACATAAATAATGCAGATTTGCATTACTTTTCCAAAAGTGACTCTGCCAGTGTTTTACAGTGTGTAAAAGCTGCAAGTGATGCAACGTTATCATAAGCTGCTCAAAACCGCTTTGCTAGGAAGACAAATGAGGGATGCTCAAGCTTATATTGCAGTCTGGCAAGTGAGCAGATGACAAATGTTTTGCTGCACACTGTGTGACATCGGCATATCAGCACCGAGAAGCTCCGTCCTGAAATCAATCCCAACGGGGTCGACTGAAGACCAGCAGAGACCGCAGTGATTAAAGGGTCGGCCGCGTGATTTATGTGGAAGTTAATTTAACAGGCTCTAATTTACCCAAATGTGATTCAACCTGCAAACACCGCAGAGAGTGAAAGCAGTGGAAGTGTGTGATCCAACCAAACAGCAACAAATCAGGTTTAATGCTAAGTGTCTCAAACTGTAGTACCCCAAACAGCCTGAAGGGATGAATTAATTGAAGAAAACTCAGATTGCATAGTAAAAATATTTGCGAACAGGAGAGACAAAGAAGAAAATCTGCTTTATCAGGTGACATGGTGGCATAAAACATGGCTACTTTTTCATTTTTTAATGACAAAGGAAGTTGGTCTGTAAAATTTTTCAGTCTCAGCAGCATATTTCACTACTTCCTGTGTGTCCTGGTTGCATTTTTAAAAGTGCAGTTTAATGTTTAAGACACAAAAAGACTAACAGGCTTCAAAGTGTTGCCTGTGAAGTTGTACAATTTGATTAACTGTCACTAAGGAGTGATTTTAAGGATTATTCCGCAAAATTTCAGAGGCCAGATCCTCTCTGAGTGTGATGTTCAAGTTAACCAAGGACAGTTGAAGCTGGGTCACATTTCACTCTGTTGTAGACTTAATCTTAGATGGATTACCTTAATGAACACACAATAACTTTCAACTCTTTGGAAAAGCCAGTCGTTGCTGCTGCTGTGCCAAGTGTTCAGGAGTTTAAGTTCAGGTGGTTTTTGTTGCCAAACAATCAGTGAAACTAGTTTTTATTCAGATGAAGAAATTGCTCTGAAATTAAGAGTAAATACCTGAAACACTTTCCTGAATTTTCTTTTCTGTGCGTCTGATTGATCCAACGAACAGTAATTAAATCCACACAAAAGCCTTTCACATACCGTTCTGAACACATTACGGCTCAAAATCACAGAGTTCTTAAAAGTCTGCAGAGAATTTAAACATAAATTCAACAAAATGACCACATCTGCTCGTCGTGTGTGCTGAGCTGAAAGTTTGTCTCTTAAAAAACAAAACAAACTTTTGCATAATGCTACACGAGTAAATGACATGGAAGAATCCAAGCTCACTGTATTAAACCCTATCATTACATATTATAAAAAGCCTGATGTGGTGAAATGAGCAGTGATCCAGATGTTGATGACAGTTTTTAACACCACTCTGCTGATGGACTAACACATTTCCTGCTGCCATCAGCAAATCTATCAGGTGTAATGAAAAAACAAATGATTTTTACGAACTGGAGTGTTTCCTTTCAGGAGCTGACGGTTCGTTTTGTTGGTCCAGCGGCTGTAAATTTCAGTGGTGAACTGATATTTTGCAGACATCATTGTGTTAAAACGTGATGGAATTCATGATATTAGTAGCCAAGATGACTGGCTACTCACTTTTTTGGACAAACCTTCACATAACACACCAGCCCAAACCACTGCGGAAACTAGAAACCACAGAAAAAAATGTGTAAATAAACAAGATGATTTCTTTATTAGACCGGAGACTGGTCTAAATATTGAAAAAAAAAAACAGGTTTGATGGAGTTTTCATCTTTAGAGTTCAACTGAAAGCGTCCCAGTGTTTGTTTGGATTGCGGAATAATTGGTGGAGTAACTGGAGAGTTTTATGATCAGTGATCAAAAATTCCTTTTCACTCGGAGGCGGACGGGAGGAGAAAGACGTCCCGGCGTTGGACACGGCGTTTGACTGACAGGAAAATTTCTGCAGTGCAAAAAAAAAAAAAAAAAAAAGAGCCACAGCATGACTGAGCAAAGCATCGCCAACACTGAAAAAAAAAAAAAAACTTCTCCAGTGTCTTTTTTTAAACTTCACACTGGAAGAAAACTGAAATATTCCTGCTGCTGCATTGAATGGTGACCTCCAGCTAAATGACATCTCACAAGCAGAAAAGAAGCCTTGAGGGGCGCTACTTGTAAAATTCGCCATTTTAAATTGCCTCCTGTTGATCTGATCCAAACTCCCTCTGTGCTCTTCTACCGTTGTCCCCCCCCCCCCCCCACCCTCCCTCCTTTTCGCTGAATAACTCGCATTCCCCAGTCGCTGCATTGCCTCGTATTATGTAGCATGAGCACAAGCAAAGGCCTGGCAGTGCATGAATAGGGTCAGTTAGATTTCAAACCTCTCCCGATGAAAAGAGCCCTGGCTGCGGTCGGAGACACTGGAGCTGCTCTCGGCAGCTCCACAAAGGCCGGCTTTCAAAAAAAAAAAAAAAAAAAGAAAAGGAGATGAGGGAAGGCGTATAAAGTTTTTTTCTTTCTCTCTCTCTCTCTCTTTTACCTCATCTTCCATACAAACCAGGGATAGAAGAGTTGTTGGAAAGTAAGAGGGAGACGGAGTGGTGGGTAGACATAAAGTGTGAGTGCCAGAGGGAGACATGAAAGAGGAAGAGAAGATCGGTATTTTGCTAGAAAAGGAGAGAAAAGAAGTGGGAAAGAGGTGATGAGAGAATCAGAAGAAAGAGGGTAGAGGACTGAAGAGATACAGAGGTTTGCTGGTGTTTTTGAAAAACTGGGCTGTGAGCAGCTCTGAACACTCGAGCCTCGCCGGCACGGCACCAGTAATTTTCCACAGCTCAGCTCAGGAGGGTTAAAGGTGTTGTTAACCTCGGTGAAATGCTGGAGGTGTGCAGCAGAAAAGTTTTGTAGATTCTGTCCGCGGGTCATCCACAAGATCGCTGTCCATAACTCGTTGGATTAGATTGGATTGGATTTTCTGCTTTAAGATAACATCTCCTTGTTTGTTCACAGGCAGAAAACCTCTGGTGTGAAGCCACAGTGAGAGCTGCTTGGTTTGCATCAGCTGTGGCTGAAAGCTGCTCAGAAACAAGCATGTGGAGATTCAGATGAAAGACACAAATGTTTTATAAAATGACATTATCGGCCTTCTTCATGCACTCACATACCACTGCACCTCCTCTGGTTTTGCTTCATGCCTTGAAGATCTTCTTTGAGGAGCACAGAAGACAGAGGATGAGGATGACTGCATGAAGGCTGATGGCCATTTCCTTACATGCAGAACAAAAGTCAAACATAGTTGATCTGCATGTGCATGTAACAAGACCTGCATAACTGATCTTCTTCATTAGGCCTCGAACTTCTCAACCGTCCCTCAGATTTTATTCCATTTCTCACGTTTTGTGCCAGTAGATTCACCTAAATCATCCAACCGCACTTTTTAATTTCATTTTATGTTTTGAGATTGGTACCTTGGTTCCAATAAAGGGAAATCTTGAGCATAAATGGTTCTCTAGTCAAGAGTGTGTTTTTCCTCTTGGTAAAGGCTTTTTTCCTATTTTAGTGAAACCAATCCAATCACCAGAATAAATGTTGGCATTGTACATTTCCACAAACCAAGGTTTGTACAATAACAACTTTTTTATTCCAGCCAATGAGCTCACTGAGCTGTAGTTTTATCTGGTATCAAGACCGTGGTTACGGTCTGGTGAGACTGAGGTACCAAACCGCCCGGTTGGGGTTAGAAACACAGCATGTTTTGGCTTGAAACACATGGCTCGGTAGCCAAAAACATGCCTGGAGAACGTCCCACGGGTCACTAAAAATACCCATTTTTCTTCCCACAAATTGGCCAAAACACTTCCTGATGGTCACTTAATTTACCTGGTTTTGTCGCCACAAGCAGGGAAGGAAAATGTCCCCATTGTTGCTTAAATTGTCTGGTTTTGGTGGTTGAAACCGGCAACCTTAAAAAAAATGGACCGTTGACCTCGAAGTGCTCTTGAACGGTCTGCAGTTTGGCAGCTGTCTCGCCTACCTGTCACACCGCTGCCACCTCCTCTTCCTCTGGGTGAGACTGATGTAACTGACAGACAGGGGAAAAAAAAGAGGTTTTTACAAGGAAAGGAAGAGGAGGAATCTTTAGGAAGTGGAAGAAAAGTGCATTATTGGTTTAAAAATGTTCGTAAAATAGAGAATATTAGATGTGAAGAGAAGAAATCGAGCAGAGAAAAACGAGTGAAGGGTCCTGAAAAGGGAAACGGAGGCTCTAAAATGGAAGGGAAGATTTGGTAAATGGAGCTGGAGAGACAGGAGGGTAGAGAGAGACATGACAATGGTGAGTAAAAAAGGAAAAAGGGGGCAGGCTGAGAGAGAGAGAGAGAGAGAGAGAGAGAGAGAAGGGGGGAGGACGGGTGACGACATGTAAAAGCGAAGCAGAAGGAACGAGAGAGGGAGGGAGCGATGAAGCGAATGAGAGGGCTGAGCGAGGGGAGAGGCTCCACTGCATGTCTGAGAAACCCTGCTGTAAAATGCCAGCTCACACAAAGGAACAGGTGTTTGGCGGTTTAAGGTTTCAGGCAGAGGGAACTGATGGGATAACAGGGATGTTGACATTCACCCGCGACAATGGAGGGCCTGTTCATGGACGTTATGTTGTTTTAAGGGGAAAATATGCATAAAAGATTAAGGCATTATGAGCAATATGACGATGACAGCTATGAAATGTTATTCGCTGGGTATCTGGGGCTGGATCTTTATTACACTCTGACAAAGCCTGACATATAAGGGCTTTATGTAAGCACACGGAGGGCACAAAAAGCCTCATTTGTGTCTTGTAAAGTAGCTTTATATTGCCATTACCAGCACGAGTCCTGCGGTGCAGCATCCGGTTTGACATTAAGTTGTCTCTCCGAGCTAATGCTTTCCGTCGAGGTGGTGGTTGAACAATCTGGGGTCCGGAGGGAAATTCAATACCTTGAAAAGTACAACCCCCGAGGGGAACAGATTACTGTTTTAAGTGTCACATGTTGACAGGTGAGAGGCCCGGCCTTCACAGCTCATTTATTGCAGCTCTTTGTCAAATGTTATTGTCCATTTGCCGGCCGAGGGCAAAGCATGCTGCTGCTGATGTGCAGAGTAAGGCTACCTGATGATGATGATGATGATGATGATGATGATGGTATTGCTGTTATAGTATGCCCATACAACCCTAACCCAAGAGTTGGCAATGGTGGACAAACCATTATGGAAACAGAAAGCAATTACATGTTTTATTAATAAAAAGCAATAACATACAAACTGGAGACCAATCCTTCCAAATCCTCCCTGAACACGACAGCTGGTGGTTACACGTCACCGATGACGCAATATGCACTACAATCGTCAAGAAAAGTCAAAGTGCTTTTCAAGAGACATTTTCAATTAGTTTTCTGTTTTAATAAAATGTAAACCAGTGTGGCTCGGTTAGTCTGAGGAGATGTATCATGAAAAAGGGCCAAACTCAAACATCATTACAGCTTGAAACATCTGAAAGAGCTGCTAAAACAGATGCACATGGCTGAAGTTAACGCTCCTCGGTGAGTTTGGCTGCAGAAAAACAAGTTTTGACAAGAGCATCTTCTGACAGAGACCAAGTCGAGCAGCCGTAAAGCTGAAACTTCATTCAGAAACAAAACTGAAGCAGAAGTGCCTTGAAGCTGCTGTAGATCTGTTCACACTGGACGAAGTAAAATTGTTCCAAAGTGTTATTTTGTTTCTACAAATTTCTGGAGATAAAGTGAAAACACTGCGTGGAGCTGAATGCGAGATGATGTGTGTTTTGGCCATCGTTGCTGACATTACCAAGTTTCTTCTCCGCTCTCTGCTTTTAAAATGAGAAATCAGTTAAAATGAATATAAAGCTGCGGTGAGGGCTGCAGGAAGGAGCTGACTCTGCAGTTTTCCGCACTGCGAGGACAAAAGTGTGGGTTAAATGCTTCATTTGATGAGACGATGCCGCAGATTTTTTAAGTTTTTCTGCATTCTTTGCTGCAAGCTCATGTGTTTCTTTGAACTTTTGCAAACTCACCACAGGCTGAATGTCAACCTCATCAATAACAAAACACATCCATCTATTAAAGACGCAAATGGGCTGCTGGACGATTTGTCTCCATAAGGTCTTAAAGTTTTATCTTTTCCTTTGTTATTCCCGTATTTCCGCCTGTTTGCAGCGACCTGAGACGGATCTTAATGTCAGACAGCTGAGAAAGGCTAAGCTGAGACGTGTAGATGCTTTGATATATGACTCACGTCTTCACAGGTAATCATATGTGGCACAACAACATCGCTGCCCATGTAAATGTAACAGATTAGCCTGAAGTCGGACGATGCATCAGAATCAGAGTCCATCTAGTTGCCCTTTAAAAACATAAAGAGATTTGCTTCAAATGAGACATTCAGCATTTAAGAGACGCACAGAGTCTCCACCTTACTGACATTTATGTACATAAAGACAGATGACACAGCACGCACACGATGCTCTGTGTGGAGACATTCGATCATCGTGTCACAGTGTTGTAACACATCCGATTAATGAGACAATAAAGACTCTTAGGTTTTATTTTTATCGCTGTTTCCATATTTTCTGATCACGTTCTGGTAAAGAAATGACAGTTTGCGCAGTTTGACAGAACAAAATGAGGTCAATACATATTCGAAGATGAAAACATTCAGCGAATGTTGAACTATTCGTTCAAAAAACGAATGAAATGATCGAATCCAGCTTCGTGTGATGTTCAGTCCTGTTCTGTCTCTGTGTTCCTGGTCGCTTCCTATTTAAAAACTCTGTATTTTATTGAAATTTAGTTTTCTTCCTCCGACATGAAAACAAGTGATTTTATAATTGAAGTGATCTTTAGCTAACCTCATTAATGGAAAATTATCTGTTAATAACTTTGGTAAATGATGAATCATTTACATTTTGATCTTCTTGAAAGGATTTAGTGAGTTTCTTCACTTCATGTCACTGAAAAATAAATATCCAAGGGTTTTCTGAAGACATTCAGTTGTGGGAAAAATGCAATTGTGGAATTTTTCCTCTTGTCTGACATTTCATACAAGTGATAGTGATGGAGATGTTAAATTTACCACCAGAATATAAAATCAAACACCAGTCTGATTATAAAAATCCCACATTCTCGTCATGCTCATTGACGTTCCCCTGGACTTCTTCTGTGAAAGGAAGTCGTCTCCGTCACAGTTTCAGGTCCAACACGTTGCTCTGAGTTAAAAGATTCCTCAA
>JAQNCA010000032.1:21631438-21644569 GCA_029783725.1 Acanthurus tractus | reverse complement strand
ACTGGTTTTGTCAGGACAAGGAATTCTTTGAACACACTGAGGTGTGTGTGAGTGTGTGTGTTTATACACACTAATGTTTAGGTAGCCTTTCTTTTTGAGCATGTGTACAGGAGTAACCCCACCTTTGCTACCTCATCTGAGAGGCAGCTGAACATTTTTAAGGCAGTTGCCCAATAGGTTGTAAGTGCACAGACTGCAACACTTTATAGCAACATCCCTGGTTGAGTAAAAACAAAACACAGCCATGTGAACTTATAGAATATTTTTTATTTATTATTAGCAGTAAGTGACAAAGTTATGATGTGATAATGTGTTATTTAAAAAACAAACTGATAACGTAATAAAAATGAAAACAGAATTAAATCAAAGCTCGCAGCTTTTCTTCTCAGCTGTAGTTGATTGTCTTCCTCTTTTCCTTTTCATAATAAACATGAATGCTCACTAGAGATATTATCAGGAATTTATGGAAAATCACAGTGAGCTCAACCTGAAAGAGGAAACATTAGTGTCATTGTTTAAGTGGCCCTGTGCTATTTCCAGTCATTATGTAACCCCTCAGTAGTACAGGATGCTGCTTCCTTGCAGCTTGTACCTATGGCAGGAAGCAGTTTCAGTGCTTCACTCCCTTGAGTCCCTTGACAGGTGTTTACTCATCTAGGAACCAGCTTTGGACAGCGTGGCGTGAAGACAGGCAGGTTCGGGTACACTATGAGCTCAGGCTTGAAATATCTCCTGTCTCTCGTAGCATGTTGATGGAAACAGATCAATTTCTAAGATAAGTGACAGTTTGCTAGACAAAGTCAGTGAGAGGAGAAGAGAGAGAAGCTGCATTTTCATTCAGTTTTCCTGTAAATGTCATACAAAGTTTTAACAGGCTGCAAGAAATAAAATAGAAGTGAAATGTTTTCCTCAGTTGGACAGAAATTTGAATGAAGAAAATTCTTGAGGATTTATTAGAGATGGAGAAGTATTGAGTAAATGTTAGATTTTAGATGAGAACCTCTAGGTGCCTTTCAGTTCCTATTTGGAGGGCAAGGGCGCAAAGATAAATACAATTAGATGCATCGTTTATGCATCTCCATGCACCAAAATGTTTGATTTGTATTCATGATTTTAAACATAGCGGTTAAAATTGACAGTTAACTATATAATTAAACAATGAAGTATTATGGAAACATCCTATAATCTTCTTCTCAAATGAGAATAACAAAATAAGGAGGCATGATGTAATTAGCGTAATGTCTGTAGCAACGGAAAGCAGGATCTCTGCTGCACTAATAGGTCCAAGACTGCCTAGAAACTGAGCTGTTAGCAAAGAACGTAATAGCTGGAGACTATTCAAAAGTGACATAATTATAAGAGGAGTGACAATAAACCCTTTAGCTGTTTGGATGACTATTGAGTGTGATAGTGAAATGGTTAAAACACGATGTATTGAAATTGTACACCTGTGACATTTATGTTCCTGTTCATTAAACTGACCCTGATCGAGACAAAGAATAGGAAAAATAGGAAAATATGTGCCTAAATATGATCTAATACCATGTGGAATCTACAAGGTTCTGCAGAGGTAACCTGTCAGTCTGTTTGTTTAATCAGCTGACAGAAAGAGAGGATGATGAGGAGGAAGGAGCAGAGGGAGGGAGGGAGGACACATCATCCCCTCCAGCTCTCTTTACCTCACTCTTCTTCTTTTCTTTCACTCCTCTCTT
The DNA here is from genome assembly GCA_029783725.1 of Acanthurus tractus. Taxonomy (NCBI): domain Eukaryota; kingdom Metazoa; phylum Chordata; class Actinopteri; order Acanthuriformes; family Acanthuridae; genus Acanthurus; species Acanthurus tractus. The sequence continues at coordinate 21,642,857 of JAQNCA010000032.1, read as the reverse complement.
TGTCAGGTCACTGCTCTCACCGAAACTCACGCAACTGCAATTTGGGTGTCACTTGCGTGTTGAGTGAGTTGAGTTTTATGACCCTGAGGCTCTGGAAACTAGTTATGAACATTGTCATAATGTAACAATGTATATTATGTATTGTGTAAGGTATTATTTTCCATATAGCTCAGTACTGTTTCCATATAGGATGATGCACTTCATGATCCTCAGACATGATTTTGTGCACAATCTAAAGTTTATCTGCTATTTACGATTGGTTTGCGTGTTTACTTGGATCCCTTGTAGATATAGCCACAGTGCAGTATATTTATAGTAAGGACCTGTTAAGCTGGAATTACGCTTTTCTAAAGGTGTAAGTATAAATGTCTTTACAAACCTATGCAGAGAAGGGTGTTAAGTAAAGGTGTTAGAGGTCCTGACACACATGGCTCCCAAATCTCAACAATGTGTCGGTCAGACATGGACGTCAAACAAGTTGATTGGTAAGTCAGCTCTTTTGGGAGGGAAATTAATACAAGTAGAGCTGGGTGATAAATAATCTCAATCTAAAAGTTACATACCTAAATGATAATATGGACAGATTTGCAAACAAGCATGACAACAGCCAGTCAGTCACATCAAATTACGCACCCATGAAACTGAGGGATGGTTAGCACTGAAGGTGCTAACGTATTCCTCCAAAACTAAGAAAATTGTTGACAAAAAGATGAAGTGTGTATTAAAACACTCTGCAAATTCAGTTGGGTCCAACTAAGACGGGAACCTAAAAAAAATCTTTTTCATCATCAGAGAAGGTACCATCCAAGTGTCCACACCCCTATTTCAATAAATTACAAGGCAAGCTAACTTTAAATGTTTTGTTAAGGCAAAGCTGAATTATAACTAGCAGAAAGAGAAACCACATCCCTGTTATCTTGGCTAATGTCCAGTGGCTTTATTTCAAACCAGTTTAATTTTTAAGAACTGTTTGATCTCCCGCTTTGAGCTGGCTCCCAGTTATATTTCAAAAAATTAAACTTAATTAGCTTGAGTTAAAATTTAGATCTGTAAGTTCACAGTCCAGGCTAAAGCCTGAGGATGACCAGACTTCTTCATTAGAAAGTTTTGACCTCAGCAGAAAGACTTTGGCAGCTCTTCCTCTGCATTGAACTTTTGTTTTTGTTTTTGCTGTATGCTGTTTGTTAATTTCTTTGTGTTACTGTTTTCTGCAGTTAAGAATAGACACATTGCTTCACTTTATTAATTAGTATGTGTCTTTTATGCATTTTGACATTTCTTCAGGCTGCAGTGATGTCGTTTAGCTAACAATGTGGGTTTAGGGAAATGATGGAGTTGATGGATTTTGTTGAGTTGAAAAGTCCAGGTCTAAAATATTTTGGTACGTCTTTGTGTCTGTATCTGTGTCTGTATTTTAGTCTCCGTCTCCGGTGCTGCTGTGTCTCTCGCTCTGTGCCAAGAGGCATATATATTACCACAACACAAGTGTGTTGGGGTCAGTTTTACTACTGGTTCATTCCACTTCGTATTTATAGCTCCAAGCGGTGATCCACAAGATCCACATCTTTTCATTTTGGCAACATCAGTGGCGCTAAGTGGCCACTGCTGTGGTGTTTCTGCACTGCACCTCCCAGAAATCACTTGGCAGTCAAACCATGTGGCCCTGCACATCTGTCTGCTCTGACTTGTGACTTTCTGTTAAAGGAAGTCTTTGTAAAAGATGATTACTAGTGCAAAAATGGCAGATCTAGAAAGGCTAACTTGCTCTGTAGAGCAGAGTTATTCTTTTATCCCATAATCAGAATCAGGATAGGCTTTATTTGCCAAGTGTGTAAAAACATAAAAGCAATTTGACTCGAGTGTGACACTGCTCTCGGTGCACTTGAACAAAAACAGATATGCAGTTACAACAATTGTGGTAACAAAAACTGAACATAAGATTTAAAAAATGTTGAAGAATAAAGATCAGGACTGTACTTTCATAGCTTCTAAAGAGACAGTTTGTGTGTATTTAGTGTATTAAAATCACAACAACAGCCAACATCATAAACTGATGCACCACAAGAGTTTGTACACAAGTCAGCTGTACTGTGTTTTATATCAAAACCACCAGTGCATTTAAGTGCAGTTCATGTTTTAGATAGCCTAAGGAATAAACTGGACCCAGAGATGCTAGCAACGAGTCAGTTAGCTCTCTGTGTGGGTTTCATCCACAGCAGAATCCTCTGTATATCCACTAAGTTTTGTTCTTGCTACATAGATATGTGGGAGTTGGTTGGTTTAAAATGTGCCTCCTTTTAGTTTTATGTGAGATTTTTCTTGATGTTATACCACATTTAAGTGTCTCACCCTCTCTCTCTCCCTTTTTTTCTCGTCCTCCAGGGGAAGCGACTGCAGCCGAAAACTCAAGAATGTAAGTGATGCGTCTGGGTTATGGTGGGATAATTTGTTTGTGTGCTAAATGTATGTTTGGGTTGGAGCTATTATTATGGTCCAGTGTGTCTGGTTGTGCTGTGGTTGTCACTCACATCTTTAGACTGCATTTATTGTGTCTGTTTCAGCCTCACCAGCTCTGTTCACTCTACCAGTGAACTTCATCCCTCTATGAAAATACTACTGACTTTACTGTGTAGCAGCTCTAGCTTTGCTTTTTGGTTTGTCTTGTGGCTCTAAATATTAGATTATTAGATCTAAATATTAGATTATTAGATCTAAATATTAGATTATTAGATCTAAATATAAGATTGTAGATCTAAATATTAGATTGTAGATCTAAATATTAGACTGTAGATTTAAATATTCCGTTTATTGTGTGTTCTACATTTCTACAACTCTATGTGATCTTATTATTATACTTGTGTATTCTTTTCTGTCTATCATCATTTATGTCTATTTGGTAGTTCTTTGTCCATTTACTCCAGCTCTTCCTTCACTGTCAGCTAGCCACAGATTCCACTTCTAATACAGTTTGTTGATCCCCTTATTCTCTGCAGTTTAATGAACTTTTTTGGGGCTTGACTGTAGCTTTTAATTTGATTTTATTTTGGTTTTTTTTACATTGATTCATCGATACCTCTCTCTGTTATATCTGCTCTCTTTTAATCATGCATATTATGTTTAGTTTTTTCTAATTCATCTATATTTACAGCCCTGCCTATTTTTGTTCAAATATACCTCAACATCCTCTTCTGTTCACATGCAAGGCCTGCCCACTCTGCAGTGAAAGTCCTCTCTCTCTCTCTCTCTCTCTGTCTCCCTCTCTCTCGCTCGCTTTCTCTCTGTGATGCTGACGTTCATTGTACAAGTTAATGTGTTGAGCTGCGGAGCTGGCCTGAGCTGCTAGCTCATTTAGCTGACTGCACACAGGGACTCTCAGTCACATTAGCCTGGATTTGCAGCAGTGGCAAACAGCTCACAGAGTCCCAGCAGCCAGCGCTTTAGCCAGGACCTGCTACGACAATATGCTGCTGCACTAAAGATCTGCCCTGCAGACTCCGGCTGAGGACTAGGATTTGATAGCAGCTCTTTCTGCACCACGGCAACATAGTGAGAAGAACTGCACCCAGAAGAATTCGCTGATTTGGTGACTAAGGTGTTTTTTAATAAACAGATGGGATGTTGAAGGAGAAAGAGGGCACTGCATGAATGTGTGGGAAATTGCTGGAGTCATGAGATGATTTTTTAGCAGGTGCAGTTGTGAGCAAGATGGGCTGTTTGTGCGTGTTTCTGTTCTGATGACCTGTATAGGGAATTTGCATCTACATGTTCCACTACAGGTCTGCAGATTTGGACGTAATCAAATGTGAGCGTGCATCGTTTTCTCTGTCTGTGTTCACACTGTCAGTGCATTTTTAGGGATGTTACTGCCCTTATGCATGCATCACTAAAGTGTGTGTACACATTAAACAGTGAGATGACATTTTTCCGTGAAACCACTTTGACTGGTCCTTCCACATCCATCAGATCAGACAACTGCTGAAACAGAGGAGGAGAAGCAAGTGTGACTGCTCATCTGGCCTATTTATGTTTCCATCAGTCAAAACTCCATAGACATGATTTATTTAAAGTTCTGTTTCTCTGTGCTTGAGTCCAAGTTTCTGTTTTTGTATTGTTGTTTATTGTAGGTTCAGTGTTGCATGTCTGCATCATGTGGGCATAGTTGTGGCTTGTTTTGCCACGGGCTTGTGCAGTCCGGATCAATACGGATGTGTTTAAAGCATGCTAATAAGCAAGTGAAACACATTTGGTGCTGACCCACTTCCAATGGGAGTTGGCACAGATTTTATTGTTATACCGGCGATACCAAAGCAGTACACTCTGCTGCTCAGATTGCTAAAGTCTGCAGATAATGATGCTGAACCACAACAAGTGCAGTACTGGTTTAGCACAGTTCTTGTGTGTTAGTAGCATTCTGTGCAGTAGCAAGATTTAAAAGAAAGTTGAATGAAAATGCTTTGTGATGTACACAAGACAAATGATGAAAATGCAACTCAATCCCCAGCAGATTTGATTGAAATAGGAAGAGTTTTAATTTTTTCTCATATGATTGGGTGTCTACTATTTTAAGAGTCTCTGAGCAAAACAATGCATTCTGCTGTAATGTTGCAGCCTTTTAAATCTGACTCTACTTTGTCATAAAGGGTGAATTTCTGCTCAGTAGTTGGCACAAAATCACACAGAAAAAGCTCTGAGCCTATTTTCATCAGCATGCCAGTTTCTTTGCTCTTCTTTTCAGTGTCTTTAAATGGGTGATTGCTCTGACAGAATGACCGAAATAAACACATTAAGCCATGCTGATCTTTCTTATCAAGGCAATCCCCATGGAGTGCCAGTTGACATGGACACAGTAAATATAGCAGGGAACCCTTGGCCTGCAGTGCTAAAGGTGCAGCTTTGTGATCTCATTGTGGCTGCTGCCGGTCTGTATATTCTGCATTCTGGACGTGTAGCTGACTTTAAAAGGAGTTGCGATGAACACGGTAAACTTAACTTCCTCAGCCACATTTCATATGACCCAAGTCAGGCCACAAGCAAGAGTCAGAAGAACAGCATCCTTCATCTGCTGAATCCACAGGGTTACTGTGCTAGAAGGAGAAGAGACTGATTTGGTTCTGTATGCAGTTACGGCTAAGCTAGCTTACAGGCAGCTATAAATCACCGTTTCCCCCGAGAAGATGCTGTGCTTTAGTAGGAAAAGTGCCTGTTACAGGTTTTCAGAGTCTGAACAATGGCTCAGGTTGTGTTTGTGCAGCACACATGCTACCATGCTAATGAAGAGTCAGTATTTTGTTGACCTAAAAACCAGCCGGTATTGCTGCACTGGGAGAAACGTGAAAGGAACAAAGTGGAAAATGATTCAAAGCATTTTCAATACAACCATGAGTTCTAAAAAATGTTCATATGTTGAAGACCGCTGAAAGGTTAATTTTCTATGTTGACCTCAGTGATTCATTTACCACCTGTATGTTTTCATAGTCTGTCGAAACATTAAATTACAAAAATGCAATATTTTGCAAGTGTCCTCACTCTGTGCCAGTGGTTGTTATGGAACCGCCAACTCAGGCTTTAAAACCTCAGCTCCAGGTACCTTGAATGACATGTTTGTCTTGACTGTCTGCTGGACAGAATGTCTGCATTTAACGGTATCATTATGACTTTTGACTCCAGTGAGGAACCTTAATTTAAAATTGCATCCAGAGCCACAGGATGAGCTGTTGTGCTGGTGTTTTAAACAAAGCTGAACAGTTTTCTCTGAGATGTTTCATCAAAGAGATTTTATCTAAAGCTCTATCTGGATTAAAGTTCATCTAGCGTAGCATGTGTCTTCTTTTACTGGCAATTCACACACACATGTAAACAAACAAATAGTTTCATCATTGGATTGTTGGTCGTGTTTGGAAAATTTAATTGTTGTCATTGTTCCCACTTTGCACATTTTATTATGAATCCTCACTGAAGTTTTTCTTTACTTTAGGTTCTAATCACCATTTACTGGTTGGGTCGTGCTGCCAACGGCTGTACTTCCTACAACGGGCCCACGCTGGACCTAAAAGAGTTTGAGGGCCTGCTGTCACAGATGCGAAAGGTTTGCTAAGCCATGTTTAGTAAATCCTGTTGAAAAATATCGTTAAAATCACAGTCTCAGGTGCAGGGAATGTAATACGAATCTCTGGTCAGGTGCAGTAGGGGTTTTAGAGAAAGACTGTAAATTTTCCTTTGCCTTGATTTTGTCCCCGCAGTAACCAAATGTCCTGACAAAACATGCTAATCATACTGCACCGTTTATTTTAGGATGCACTTAATGTGTGTGTTTTTTAATTGTAAACAGACCTTTTAGAAATCACCTCAGGCAGTGTATGACACCCCCAATCTGAGGACCAGGGATGACCTCTGTTAAACTGGGCTCTTGAGTCAATCATCTTGACCTGGTTCCTTCAGTTTTACTGAGCCAAAGGGATGGAGAAAAGTTAGCATTAGCAAGCCCCCAGGACAGACATAAAGTGCTCACACACATACACAGTCTTTGACAAACACTCATAACCATGATGTCATCCCAGTGCGATTTATTTCACAACGCGATGTCCCTTTGCTGTGTTATAAAACTTAGAGATCAGTGCCAATTCAGCAGGATAACTTTCCCAGATGTTCACACGTTGCAGCTGACCAAAACAAAGCCACGTTTCCATGAAACAAAACACAGAGATTAAAAATAAAAACAGAGAAAAACACAACAGGTGCGCACATTCATGATTAAAATGGCCCTTCTCAGTTCGCTTGTAAGGTAATTAAATGGATATTGTCCTTTAAAAACTGATGATTGAAATGCAAGTGGCAGGTGCAGTTTAATCTGCTCACTTTATTGTAAGTAGTCGGCCAGTTAAATGCTCAGTTTACCCAAATTATTCCTAGTGTTGTCGAGCCGTTAGATAATTTTGGTTTTATTTTCCAGTGTTTTGAGAAATATCTCCCTCAGATTTCACCAAGCCTGGTTCAAGTCAGAACATTCAGCTTATTTGTGCAACTTTAGCGAACACACCCTTTGAGCTCTAAATGCTGTGAGAATGTTTTAGGATTAGGCAACAAGAACAATTTGGCTAAAGTTGGGATAAAATCCTGCCAGTGGTTTAAAGGAAAACAAAACTAACTTGAAATTAAACATTGTTTTTTGCTTTTAAAAGCCAACATTTACAGCTGTCATTTAATCTGACAAGCATGCTTTTCATGCAGAAATACTACAAAATACACTGCTCCACTAAAGAAAGCTGAATGTATGTTAGGACAGAAATCATGTGGCAGCGCAACCTAGTTTAAAACAGTGTGGAGTTTTGCAGAGGTTCGGGAGTTGCATAACAGACGGTGCAGGGGTCACGAACAGGAAGTCTTCTGGTAGACAGGAAAGGCCTTTCCCCACCTTCCATTAGCTGCATAGATGTGTTTCAACAGTAGACATGCAAAGGGAGGGGGTCACTGAGGTGAAGCCGGAGTGATAAAGATGGATTTAAGGAGGGGAAATGATGAGAAAATGCAGAAAGAGGTAGAGGAACAAAAAGCAAGGTGGCTAAAGAAAGTTTATCTAGCAGATGTTTGTAGGTGGAAGCAGGGAACGCGGCTCTTGAGAGGTTTTTTGACCACATGTGATTTAAAATCTCTTCAAGTTTCGTATAAGTTTAATACACATGAAATGAAATGTGTGCTTTCTTGTGTCTGATATAACTTTAGCATGTTTTTTTACAAATGCTCAGGAGGCGGAGGAGGCAGAGAGCCCTAAACGCAGCATCCGGGACAGTGGCTACATCGACTGCTGGGACTCTGAGCGCAGCGACTCTCTCTCCCCGCCACGCCACGGCCGCGAGGACTCGTTCGACAGTCTGGACTCCTTCGGCTCACGCTCAAGACAGACGCCGTCGCCAGACGTCCTGGTCGCCCGCGGCAGCAGCGATGGTAGGATATGATGTATTCTTTATGTTCACATGAACAGAATGACGATGATTTTTAATTAAAGGTGAGAGGTTGAATGTTTTCAATAGCCAGCTGGTCGTTTTTGCCACAGTCATGTGTCTTGTGAAAGGGAAGTAATTCAGTACTGGTTGTTTTTTTAAGGTCAGCTGTGTACAGATACAGTGTGCAGATTAATGAGGTGCATTGTCTTTGTGCTTCAGTGAAGCCTGTTGTTTTCCACCCACTTTTTTTGTTTCTCAGGACTACGCCCAGTGTTAGTTAGAGGTTATTTGAAAGCAGAATGTGATCTCATGATGCATGTTTTGAAGTCAGACTATAGCCATTGTTTCATTTAAGCTTCAGCCATATGTCATGCGAAAGGGAAGAGATTCAGTGTAGGCGTTACTGTTTTTTCTCTGGTCAATTTAGCGTGTAGGCACAGTATAAATACACTGTAAACGATGCATGTTAAGCTTCTGATGCTGTAGAAAAGCCTGTTGTCCTTAAATGTCTTTGTGTTTTCCAGCCTGTTACAGTTTTGTTATTCCAAGATAAAAAAGGCTTTGTGCACAAATCAAGTTTTCATGTTTCTAACTCAACAAAAGCTGCTCATGTTCATCCCTTGCGTGTCTTCATCAGCTCACAGATCACTTTTCTCTGATGTTAATCCACGCTGTCACAAAAACATGGACAAGCCAAGCTGCAATGAGAAATGCTTTGACATCTGTTTTTGTTACAGACACATTTCAGTTGTGTAATTTGAACACAGGCTCCACCAACATGACGTCCAATTACAGCAGTGCCATGTGACCTCAAATATAAGGTATTCGATGCATTTGTCCTCATGGAAAGAAGAGAATGAGAAAATGATAAAAAGTGGCAAGACTGCCACATGAATGAGTGTTTGTCCTGACGTAGAACAATTGCACTCCAGTGAAGTAATTTGCTGATTACACTTCAGATTTGTGGTCCTTCAGAGGATATTCCCAGTGGCTTCAAGCTGTCTGAACACAATGAGACACAGAACTCCTGCCTGGTCAGTGGTAGCTCTGTTCAAGAGTGTTAGATAAATATTTAGTTGAAGTATAAATGTTGTGATAGTTGTGATTAGATTTGTAAAAACATTTGTCCACCACACCTTCCTGTTCCTCCTCCATTAATTTGTTGACTGAAATACAAAAAATGCATTAAAGTCAGTATTTATCATTGTAGACACATAAAAATATCGAAAATATGCAAAATTTCTTCCCCCACCCACGAGTTTTTCCTTTATTTCTGTGAAATTTCACTTTCTCCCGAGAAGAAAAATACATGTTGCAGCAGCTTTGTTTTATTTGACAGTTTATTTGTTTCAGCATCTGTGCATCTGTATATATTTATGCAAACTCCGTCCTGAGGTGGGTGTGTTTGTGTGTGGATGCCTCAGCCATGGTACTTGTTCATTCTTGCAGTCTCGTAGTGTTTTTGACACCTTTCAGTGAGGATTTCCAGCTCTGTTATTGACATCCAAACATAAGTGTCTCTGTGCTGAATGTTTGAGCCCGTTGTCCTGCCGTGGAATGAGACGAGTGACAACACTAGAAAGAGATAGGAGGAGATGAAACATCCTGTTACAGTAAGAGAGAAAGATGGAAGGAGGTGTGGTTGTTTGCATTATGGCTTTTGATCTGACACTTGACTGATCTGTCAGCAACTAAGAAGCTTCAGGCTATCGGTTGGAGAACAAAGGACACACTTCCTTGTAATGATACATCTTCACTTTCAAAATAATAAAGACAAAGTAAATACCTGTTGATAAAATACGGCATGTGAGTGACTGCGTTTAAATTATTTGGGCAGATAGAAGATATGCAGATATTATCCTAGAACACGTTTTTGTCTTTAAGTGCCACAGAAAGAAATTAACATATGATATATTTAATGTCTCTTTTAACCCACCATTTTGTCTGTTTTGATGGTCAGTTGTCTTGGAAACAGGCTCATGCTCTCTGTACCCGACAGATGCTCCGAGCCTGCTGCTTTCCATAAATGTTGTAGGAGGCAGAGCCAAGAATTTCTACACCTTCTTCTCTAGATTTCAAGTTTCCTTCAAGTTCTCAGTGTGTTTTTCGCTGGATGGGCCTCTTTTATAATTCAGTCAATACAGACACTGCTGGTGGAAATGCACACACACACATACCAGTACTGTGGAACGTAAAAGATCTGACTTCACATATTTCATCTCTATACTGTTCTTGTATTTCTTTTTTATGAGTTCATAGTGCATTTTTGTTTCTAAAGCCAAGTTTTAGCTTATGTAATTCATTGCAGCTGTAGCATAATAGTTTTTAGATAATGTCATAATTGTCTTTTCAAGACAAACATAAGCTGGAAAAAGGTGTGTGCTTGTTTTATGCTCTGTGCTGATGTCAAACACTGAGTCTGAAATAGACCCGACTGCATGCTGTGATCGAAAGCTGTTGATTGCTGCTCTTTATTTGCGTTGAACCTTTTTAAATCTTAATGACAGCCTATAAACGGTTTCAGCAGTCGTCACAAAGTTTAATATACGTTTGATCTCTGAACTTAATGTGGGGAAACGCAGAGTGAAGCCAAGCGTCCTGTCTGACCGTGTTTGTTTTGAGGGAAGTGCAAAGGAAACTGCTGTCTCCAAAGCTTAAGCTGCTGTCATCAACAGTCAAGCTCGCTATAAACCTTGATGCATGTTGACGCTTCTTATAAATAAGAGGAAGAAGTCCACCCTAAATATCTAACTGTTGTAAATAAACAAAGCAATGAACCATTGTTTTATCTTTTGGATTTAATTTCTGTTACTCCTGCAGATAACAGGCTGTTTGGATAACAGCAAAATAATAGTTCTACATCAACTAAGGCAAAAAAATAAGATTAGGTGTTTAACATGCAATACAAGAGCCAATAATCAGTCATATTATACGAGAAAATTAATGGCAGCAGTTTTCTTTTCAACAGCCTCTATACACTTAAATCAAATTGCCACAAAACATCATATAAAACCCTGTCGCTTTTACTATACAGGCTGTACCAAAGCAATCTGTCCACCAACACGAGTAACAGCTGATTAGTCACATCATCAAGCTGCTCGTGTTTCCATACACCCACCTCTGATCCGAGGGAATGTGCGCCAACATTTTGTCAGATTGTCACTTGATAAAGCTGACAAGATTCCCATCCTTTTCAAAAAATGAAGAGATATGCTGGAGAGCAGAGCTTCCTGAAAAGTCAATGAAGAAATTTGCTCATTTGCTTCATGTGATACTAGTTGTTGTTGTTGTTGACCAGAACCCAGGAAGACACTGACTGGATAAGTGTAAACAGCATAAAGATGCAGTTTCAGCATAATCTCAGCATGCATGCAAACTGAAATCCTCCAGGTTTTCCGCCCATTACAAGTCAAAGATGGAAGGAATAAATGGTGTGATGTCACTGCATTGAGTCCAGCATACAGATTTTCCAAAATACC
>JAQNCA010000032.1:21500321-21524285 GCA_029783725.1 Acanthurus tractus | reverse complement strand
TCAGCTCACTGTGTTTCCATCCACAATGACCTACTTTGTTTCCTGTATGTTGACCGGTCTGTCTGCTCTTCTGTCTGTCTGTCTGTCTGTCTGTCTTTTCATGTGGTTGATCATTTCATCTGACCTTGAAGGGGAGCAGGGAGGAGGGAGTGGAGGAAGAAAAGATCGAGAAAGATGCAAAGGTAAGAAGCAAGAACGTGAGGATAAATAGAGCAACGTGTTTTTGAGAAAGGCTAGCATGTTTCCGCTACTTCCAGTCTTTATGCTAAGCTAAGCTAAGCTAATGGGCTGCAATGACGAATGCCTTGCATTCATCAGATAGATGACAGTGGTATCAATCCCTTTTGTAACTCCACACCAAAGAAAATCTATGTGTATTTGTCATCAAGTTGAACTATTCCTTTAACTTCAAGAGAAAACAGTTTTCAGGTTTAATAGAAATACAAACTTGCCTTTAGCGAGAAGAGCGCCCCCTTTCCTTTGTGCTATGAAGCTGCCAAACATGTTAGTTTTAACCCAAACACCAAAAACAGATGCTGCTTTATACATATTTATGTCTTGGAATTAATGTGGTTTCAATTTATTAAAGTTAAAGTTCAACATTCGGCAGATAGTAAAATTTCCACCTTCATATCAGTCCGATGACCTCTGTGCTGCAGATCATGTGTAACTTGATTTCACTGTCTTCTTTCAAATGTCAACATGTTCAATGATCAATTTTTTTGTTTGGCTGCTCTTAAAAATACGATAAAGTTAAAGGGCACAGCTAATGAATAGTCAATAGGTAAAATTAATTAAAAGGATTTGAACCTCGAGGAATGGAACATATTTTTTCCCATTTTTAATTATTGATTCTTTAACTATTGTATTGTTATCATTTCTGTATTTGATTACATGGTATTTTTGGAGGATAATATGAGACACATATCATAGATGTGCAGGAGGAAGGACATGAAGTCCAGGATTTTTCTCTCATGGTGAAGATAAATTGAGAAGAAAACAAGTTTCCTGTGCTGTTTCTGGCTCAACACATTGTCCTACATCACTGCTGCTGCTTCTATGTGCTGAAATGAATCCTCTTGAGGCAGGGTTGTTGTGTGTGTGTGAGTGTGAAAGTGTGTATCTGCCACTGCAGGAGTTGTATGCTGCCGGTGAGGGCAAGTTTGGCACGGATGAGGAAAAAATCATCTCAATTCTTGGCAACAGGAGCGCAGAGCATCTCAGGAAAGGTGCGTTTGAGGGTTTCTGTCAGGATATTTGTATGCTGTGATGTGCGAATGTGCAATTTCAGTCACCTGCTGAAAAGAAAAACATCGAAGGTTGCAAACAAAACACCGTCTCTATTATTTCGTGTCGTGCTCTTTTGAAGAGGTGACTGATAAGTTGCAATTGCACTATACTTGCAATGTTTTAATCGTTGGAAACTTGTGAATAAGCCACAGAAACAGAAGCAAACCAATTTACACATTATCAATCCATCCATCAGTGTGTGGCTCGTATTATTGACACATCACACACACTCTTTTGACCAAACTGTGGCACCATTTCCAATCAACTACAGATTTTGAGGTTTGAATATTTGCTTAAATTAATTTTGGCTTCATCTGCACTTGATTTTATATCTATTCAATACATATCTGATCACCTGTTGGTAAAGTATAATATGATTGTTGGGCTTTAGGGTGAAAATAATCAAGTTGCCAAGCCAGTTAGTGTAACTACGCATAAAGATTTGGCTCCACTCAAAGGCAACGACACTTCAAGTCACATTAAAGGTAAAAAAATCCTTAACACTCAAAGTAAGTTTCTGTTTTAGACCATTTTAGTTGTCCCGAAGTCAAAGTGACACCACCCTCTCAGTGCTGAAGGGTTTGTTTCCACTCTGAAACAAAAGCAAAGGTGTTGCTGTGTTTGTTTTGGTCCCTGCAGTGTTTGATGCCTACAAGAAGCTCTCTGGCTCTGATATAGAGGACAGCATCGAAGGGGAGACCACTGGGAATTTGGAAAATTTACTGCTGGCTGTTGGTGAGATGTGATTTATGAGAATGATACGTGACTGAAAAAAAACAAAAACAAACCCCAAAACAAACAGGTGACAAATAACAGGCTTCCTGCTGTGTTTTTTTTTCTTTTCTTTTTCTGACATGCGTCTTAGAATCAAACACAGCACATGACAGTAGAAATCAATGACAATACAACATCATGTCAACCATGCAAACATTGAATTTTGCACATATTCCAATCGATTCCTCATGTTCTTTCTTTCTCCACAGTGAAATGTGTGAGGAGTGTCCCTGATTTTTTTGCTGAACGTCTGCATAAATCTATGAGGGTGGGTTTAATCATCATGAATTACTACACCTGGATCCTTCATTTCAATATATGAAAGTTTTCTCTAATGGTTAAAGGAAGTTTTGTAGGATTTTGCTCTGAAATAAGAACCAAGTTCTCTCCTTTTATAAGTTGCCTCTTTTAAACTAAGCCAGTTGTAGCAGCTTCTCTCACAAAGTCTATTAACAGTGCATTAAAGAGGTCACACTCTTCCCTTGTAGCACCTTTAAGAGCTCAGTCCTTGAATCTGTTTCTTTGCTTAGCGTGCTGGAACTGATGACAACACCCTGATGAGGATAATGGTGTCGAGGAGCGAGGTGGACATGTTGGACATCAGAGCCAGTTTCAAAAAGACGTACGGAGCGTCTCTTCACACCACCATCCAGGTACCGCCCCCACCCCCACCCCCCCAAAACAAAGCTGCTATCATCCCTCTCAGTGTGTCTGCGTTTGCCACTATGTCTTTTACCAAACACTTCAATCCTTCACAGGACAAAAAAAAGGTAATTTTGCTCCACAGTTCTTGCCCCCCCTCCCCGATGTGCAAATGTACTCATCTACCCCTCTGCATGCTTTAAGGCACCAGCTGGGTTGACTGCGGTTATGCCGCTTCAACACCATTCATGTCAGCGCGCTGATGGAGTGCAGATTAGTGATTTACTTTAAATGCCTGGTTCAGTGTGATGAGGCTGCTCCGCTGCTGCTGCTGCTGCACAAGCCAAAGTGAATTAATCTATTCTCCTGGGTCCAGATGTTCAGGCAGAGTTACTGCCATCCTCGAAAAAAAACCCCAAATGGGCAATTTTGAAGAGATAAATACGTCACTATGAAATAACCTTTGAATAAATACTGTGAAATATATCAACGAACCGCTATATATTTTCTCATGGTTGTAGCAGAGAAGACTTATATTTGATTATGGAAATTATTATGTCATGTTTCATCCTTTTCAACAGTATTTGTATCTCAGTTTAGAATTTTTCCCATTGACACTGTTTCTCATCACTTTATATGGTACTTTATGTCAGCAGATTGTCCTCAGAGCTGATATTTTGACTTGTCCTTCACATATGTGTCGATTTACAGCTTAATGGCTTTTTCTGCTCTAAATGTCTGCAAATATTGTGGCCAACAACATCAAATTGATACACTTTCCTAGTATAATTATATACTTATTATGTATTGCCACTTGTTTATAGAGAGATTTCCATTTCTCTCACTCTTAAAAAAGTGGCAGTTGTAGAAAAACATTAATAATTCCAGTTACAGTTGTCTATGAGAAGTAAATTAAAAGTTTTATGTCATATTATTCGAGCCAAAACTACAGGCTGCTGTGGTCTCACAGGATCTGAAACTGGATAGTTTCTAACAGGTATGAAAGCTCTGTCAAAGCAAAATAAGAGCATAAAAACCGGTAAAGTATAATTTAGTGGCCAAATTACTGTGAAGCTCCTGCTAACACTCAAATCCAAATAAAATCTACACTGATATTATCCATTTATTGAACTTTAAGGAGGCTAACAAATAGAAAGAGAAAGAAAAATTAAATAAAAGGTTCTGGTTCTCCAGTGTAGCATAAAGCTATGCAGCTAACATTAGCTGTTTGGCTACATTAGCATTCACTGCTAACAATGCTCTGGTGATGTGATCTATTGAACTGAAGCTACACTTCAGCCATTTTGCAGACAGTTTTGTCATAAGTAACAATGATAAATCGACTTATTTGGGCTTCAGCGTTTTGCTGAAGGACACGTCAACATGTGGGGAGGAGGAGAAGGACATCCAACCAACCGGAGCTACGACCGCCCACGTGCATGAGAAGTGACACCGTGACGTCACTGGAATTAAATGGCTGTCAGAAACAAAGCATTTTGAAATAAATGGACTGAATCATTGAGAAATAAATGAGAGGGAGCTACTTAAATTTAAAATAAAGTGAGGAGAACATTGGATAGCTTCGAATCCTATTGATTCTGAGTCATCCTGCAAATTAAGAACAACCTTCTGCTTTTTGTGAGATTGATAAAACGATGATATGTCTGTTTGTTTTTGCAGGAGGACACAGCAGGAGACTATCAGAAGGCTTTGCTCTACCTCTGCGGCGGGAATGATTAATGCTGCTTTATGATGTGTTTAGCAGCACTGAATGATGAGCCTCCATGTCGCTGCGAGATGAGCTTATTGATCCACAGTTGCTGATTCTTTCTGACTTCAGCTTGCTATTGATTGAATTAGTAAATACCAACCAGTCATCCTGACTTTTTGGTAATATCATCTGTATGAACAACATTAGAGTGCATTTACTTATAAGTTATTAAGTTTTTGATTTAATAATAGATACAGTTTAAACAGAAAACACTGTAGTGGTGCAGTTAGATTTTATTTTAGACACCAGTGGTAGCTAACATTTGTTTGTTGTTATTTTTTTAACAGTTACCTCATTTTGATTGTCACGTTGCCCCATTTTTAATCAAACATGCATCTAATGTCAGGAGCTGTTTTTAATGCTCACAGCATGTGTTAAAGGCAGCTTACAAAATACAATACTGCTGCTGAATTATTAAACCCTACACGTTGACAGCACCGCCGCGCTCATTAATTACAAATGAACTGCTGTTCCAGACTTGAATTGCAACGCGGCTTTAAGTGATCAATGAGTAATGGGACACTGTTAGACATTTGCTGACTGATATAAAGACGTTTATTCCCTCCTGTCTCCCTGCTCGAAGGAGCCTGCTGTCCAACAAGTTGAGTCCTCAGATCAATAGATGAGAAATTAACTGATTTTGCATGAGTTGTACCACAAGGTGGCAGCAAAGTCTGAAATAAGTAGACTGTTAAACTACATTGTTTTCATTCAAAGTGAAATTTAAATAAAATAAATAAATGAATTTTAAAGCACTGAGATATTTTCCGCTGAAAACAGGAATCTGAATTTTTTTGTCTCCCTCTTCAAATGTCTCTCTTAAATTTGTACGTTTTTACATGTGTATAAACTTAACCAATATTCAAAAACTATATTTAACTTTGCTTAAAATGTTTGACTTTAGTAGATGTTATTTACTCAACATCTCATAAGTTTCTACAGTAACTTTTTGTTTTCCATTTACTTTCAAAGTCAAACATTTTCTTCTCTGTTTGACTTCAGTTATCTGTTTCCATCTTAGTGTTCAGTGAAGCATTTTATGTTTGTTATTCAGCTCACTTATGTACATTTTATTTCTTAAAAACATTAAATGTTGAAGTTGAATGTATAATAATACTCTGGGTTTTATAGATGTTTGTCCCCTCAACAGGAGTCTGTTGGTTAAATGAGCTCATCAAAGTTTCGCTGTGGGAATAAAAACATAAAAATATGAAGTTATTTGAATTTCTACACTGCATTAGTTTCTTATGGTTTTATTGCCAAATTTCAGACAGCGTGATCTTTGACTGAGCATGTTGGTGAGAACAACAAGCTTATTTACCTGCTATACATTTACTCTTCTGGATAGAAATCTGAGCTTAACCTCACAGATTTGTCCATAAAATCACTGAAACAGAGACTCATGGGTCAGAAACTACACCTTAGTATTTAAAGACGAGTCTGTGGTTCAGAAGCGTCTCCTTATGTTCATTAAATCGCTCCCTGCCAGACGTTGTGTTATGTATTCAAAAACCTCCTGAAGGTTCAAATTGAAAAATGTTTTCATGTATTGGCATGTTTTTCCTCAGAGACTCAGGTTCTCCCTGCAGACATGTATTATTCATGCCAGTTTACTGCAAAAATGACTCCCAAATTGACTCTGTAGTTATAGTTGTTCAGGTTTGGAGCCACATAATTGTATTTGTGCTGCTGTCTGAGCTTTTTAATGCAGCTAAGCTCCTTTAAGATTTAGTTTCAGTTCAGATGTTTCATAGCTTTAGAAAACAAAATATAAAGATTGAGTTTGTTTCAAGAAAACAGGTACTGACTGCAATTTTTTAAATTACATTTGTTAGAATATACAGCAAGATAATCAGGGTTTATGTGTTGATTGAACCTATTTGAAAACCGCCTTACACCTAAAAAGGAAATAAAATTTGAGCAAAACTGAACAGAGCACAGAAATAGAGAATATTCAAGTTTGGTGGCCAATAATAAAATTAAGTTAAAAAGGAGCCTTTGGTGATTAGACCCCATCAGGTTGGCATCTTAAAGGGAGTAATGACACCATGAGAGTTTAGACACTGGTGATGAAGGAGTTAAAATTCATGCTGAAAATCTGGATGGATGTGATGTGAAGAAGAACTTCCAAAGAGCGCATGCAGTCGAAGAACCATAGACGGTGTATTTAAATGTGGATTGAGGCAATGTGACGTCATGGTTGACACCATTTTTTTGAGCCAGAAGTGACCATATCAGGACGAGAGGCTGGAGCTGGAAAAGATAAACATCACCACCAAAGACTGCGTGACACTTGGCAGACAGCTAGTAAAGGCTGTCACTCAAAAAAATCTCTAATTATGCAAAACTTCAAGCTTTTATACAATTTAAATGAGTGAGTTATATAACAATTCACCCCCTCTACAGTTGTCATGAATGTGTTAATTAGTAATAGAGACCAGAAAGTAATTTGTAGCAGGTAAACATGTTTATTTCTACTGTAAAATTTAATATTTAAATGGAGCTCCACTGGGATTCACTCCCATCTGGAGCCAACCTCTAGTGGTCATTGGAGGAATTGCATCTTTTGGCCCTCCTGTTAGACTATTTAAGCAACAGCTGATTGGCTCACAGTGGTCACAGCTGTAATCAAGACATGATGAGTTTAACTGAGAGAATGAAATACTGATGATCAGCTAAACTGAGTTGAAAACATGAAGTAATGAAAAAAGAGTCCGTCTCTGATTAAACATCCACAAAGATTCAGTAGTCTGCGACAAAGAGACCACCATGCACATGTTTCTGTGTTTTCTAACAATAGCTGAGATCTTAACTGTGCTATAACGCAAAATCAATTAATAAACAGTTGTTAATCAGCGAGAATGACTCAGTGTTTATGTGGCCGCCGGCTGTGTGTTCTGACTGCCATTAATCATTTGTGCTCTGTGCTGAATCTTCATTTCCACTGCAGGAAGATGCTGTAAAAACTGCCTCAAGTAACGTTTCAGATCAAGATCAGGTCTTATAATTTATTCCACACTTTTTGCACGGTGCCGTAATCAGGATTTTCACTTATCTCTGTTATGAAGATGTGATGTGGTGGTTTTTATTTTTTATTTTTTTTTATTTAGTTATAAGCCAGTTTGCTTTGCAGTCACAGCGCTGGTGGATGCTGATTTCTCGGTTGCACCACACACTTATCAGTCTCATTTCATGCTAACAATGTAATGTCTGTAGTGGTTCATTAATTCCCTTTAGTTCTTTATAATCTTGGCTCTCACCGAGTTTAAGCTCTTTATAAAGCAAATGCCCGTTCGCCCACACACACAAAGGTTTTCATAGGAGCATGTAAGCCTGGTTGTACACACACACACACATTCTCACACACATTCACATTCACGCCGTGCCAAATCTTCTTAGAGTCAGTAGTGCTGGGGTGTGTTCTTCATACTTTCAGTTTGACCAAGGCCCACATCTCTCAGCCAATCAGGAGCAGCAGGCAGTCAGGCCACCTGTAAGTCCACCCCGTCCACGGTGCCTTCAGGACGGATGCTGAGACCAGGCACATAAATACTGCATTCGTGCAAAATTTAAAGCCTCCATGTAGTTTAAACTGACAAGTAATATATAAATTCACTCTCTTTAAAGTTTAAATGGACAGGGAAACCAATAGAGACCAAAACTTTTTTGCACAAGGCTGTAAACATGTGAATTTCTGCTGTAAATTTGGCCGTTTTAATATGGCTGCTTTTGGAGGAAGCCCCTAGTGGTCATTCGAGGAACAACAACTTATTGCATTTAAGCTCTGGTTTCACTTTTTCATCTCTGGAGCTTTTTTACAATAAGTTGACCAAAGAAAGCAACAGTGTTATGATACAGCTATTCTACAATCATCACACACTCATCTGTGACGCATCACGATGCCATTTATCACAGATGACATAAAGAACAATAAATAAATCACTCATACTTTTAAGTCTGTAGATTTTACTTGCTTTAAACATTTTTAATTAAATTTTTCAATGGAGCTTTTCTTAGTATTTGACTAATTATCAGTCACATTTTTGTCTTTTGAATGTAGCAGTCATAGTGTTTTCACAGTGTCGAAGTTTAATTTATTTCTATGGCCCTGTGAGGCACTTCGAATTGTGTCTGAATGGTGCTGTACAAACAAGCTCACCTCGCCTCGCCTTATAAATATTTCAAAATAAGTTTATTAACGTGGCTCTGAATGACATTTTTGTTTCCTAGACTGCAAACACAGAAAACCAGACAACTTTTTTTCATTTTTTAGCGGTAAAAAGAGGTAATAACTCTCATCTTGACCTTGTTGTCCACCTCATCACTTCACCTGCAGCTGACTGCACGAGTGCCTGGTCTGAAGTCACATACCGCACATTCTTCCCTGGTAATACCAGTGTCTGTGTTGAAGAGGACATGTATTTTCTGTGTAGGTCATCGATACATCTGGCTCCAGGTGTTTTTTTAACAGTTTTATGGGAATCGTTATTACCAAAACTTTTCCTAAAGAGGTGCTTTGTGTCACGTTTGACAAAGTGGTCGGCGGAGTCAAAGTCTTGTCTTCACAGCAGCTGGTGTTTGAAAATATCTTGCCTGAAGGAAAACTCCTCCCTAAATGTACTTCTATATATTCTGCAGTTCTTTTTTTTTTGACTGCCCTCTAATTTACTTTTTTTCTGCAGCCACCTCATCTGCCATTATGGGATTTCCTAAACGGCACCCAGAATGCAACACGCTGAGAGTCTGAACTTGATGGATTTCAGCTGTGGTGATATATTTTATTTTAACAGGAGATGAAGCTGAAATCATCAACAAACACGAACCTCATTCCCTTTTTTCTCAAATCACGTCGTGCCCTGCGGCTGCTCCGCTCTGCTCTGCTGGAGCTGCTGTGTGTGGAGGAAGTCGTTTCTCTCTTTTACAAAAATGTCCGTGTGATTAGTGAAAATCCACACGGAAACTTCATGATAACAGCTGATTACTGAGCTGAATCTTAATATTATATTATATCACTCTAGCAACTTTTTGTTTTGTTAAGACAAATGCTGTCTAACTAAGAGATGGGGACATTTTTAGCTTGTTGCCAAGAATTCAAGTAGGCTGAACTTTGGGTCACAAATGGTGTTTCAGTGGTAAATATAGAGATATATAGATAGATATGACCTATCTCTCTGCTTTTTTTCTTTGTCGGCTGATTTACTGTCGGGTGCAGAACCTTATTTTAAGGGGAGAGAGTTTCCTTCATCTGCGAATCACAAAAAAATCATAAGAATTCCTTCCATGGTGACCTGCTTCCTGCGTTTGTCTGAGCACCAAGTTTACATTTTGAATCACATTAAATTTGTTTTAAAATCCTCTGAAATCTTCATTCTTTTATTTTGAAATCTCTCCTGATCTCTAGCTGATGTGTTGGGAGTTTGAATTCTGTCCCTTTTGCTCTCTGTACAAACTGTTAACCTGTGTTAACCCAAAGCTTACTCAAATACTCAGATGAATCAATGCTTCTGATAATAAGAATCTTGTCCCTAGCCTGCAGATTCTACGCTCATGTGCACATTACTGTTTATTGATCTTGATGTCATTTCAGACCAGCTGAAGTTTAAATCCAGATCAGCTTTGATCAAACATACTTTATACTGTAACTTGCAGTTTAGAACATGAATCAAGTTCTGAAACTGAACTGAACTGAAGTGGAAAGGTCTAGTGGTCCTGTTACAGTCGCCAAACATAATGTATAAATCTTGATTTTCATCTCAAATCTTTTTGTTGTTTGTTATCCAAACAAGTCCGACAAGACTTTGCTTCCCTTTGACTTTGATTTTTGCAAGTCGGGTATGTGATGTTTTAATGGTTTCACACTGAGAATATGGTTTCAGGGGCTTGTCAGTGCCAAAGTATGCATGCCAAGGCATCTAAAAATCACACTCCCTCTGGTTAAATTACTGTGTCAATACCCAGCACACTCAAAGTGCTAATCTCCCAGCAAATACCTCCGGCAGGACTGAGCAAACACATTTGGAAAAGATGGAAAGGTTTTTTTTAATAAAGGGAATTGTTATCCGAGGGACAAGACAAGGCGCTCGTATTTAAGTAGGTTTTGTAAATCATGAATGGAAATAGTATGATTGAAGAAAAGTGACTGTGAATAAAATTACCTGAGCAGCAAATATGGAGAGACAGGATACTTCACGTATGTCTACAGCAGGGAAAAATCTAGTTTGCCTTTAAAAGCCACAAATTGATGAATAAGAGCACATTAAAATTGTTGAAAAAAGTATTTATTAAAGGTCACAACCACGTGAACAAGCATTTACAGGGTGTGTAATCTGCATTAAATCAAAACAAGCAATTCTGCAGGAACAGATCCATAAAGCAACTTTAACAAGGCAGCTATTGATGGAGAGCTGAATTCATTTCAGTTCTTTTGTTGATTTAAGTTTCAGCAATCATAATCCTTCACCATAGTGAAAAGGAACGTGCACACGCTCGACCAGGAGTCGTTGCAGTACTCCTCTGCCAGCTTCCTGTTGGCAGCCTGACAGGATTTGACAGCTTTGGGTGCGGGTTGCGGGGTGGAAGGCGGGGAAGTCTTCCTCAGTCTGAAATGAGCTTCTCCGGCGGCTCTCCTGCACAAACCCGCCCTGACCGACCCGCTACTGTCCTGGCACAAACTCTTCTGCTTCCTCAGCGCCCTGGCTATTTGCTTCCAGTAGAGTTTGACGTTGGAGACGTACTCAGGACAAGCATTCGGTCTGGCGACGTACTCACAGCTGAAGCTTCTGTCCCCCTTCTTGCAGGTGACACCGAGGACGTAGAGGTCCTCACCTGTTGCTGCCCAGGTGCACTCTGATTTGTCTTTGGTGACCATTTTGCCCTTGATGGGCTGTGCAGACACAGATTTGGGTTGGCGGCCAACCTTCAGCCCCGGCTTGTCCTTGTTCTGTCCTCTGTCCACCCCTCTTCCCCTCCGTCCTTGGCTCTTCTGACAGCTGCTCAACATCAGCTGATGAGAAAAACAAGCCAGGACCAGCAGGATGGTGACATTGGTGAGGAGAGCCATGAAACCAGCTGAGCACACTCTGCAAGGCGATAAATTCAGACTCAGATGTCAAAAAAATCCAATCCCTTTCATTTCCCTTCTTTAAAAGACCCATTATAATCCCTTCAGACTTATGAATGAGAAAGAAACTACTAGTTATTCTGCAGAAACATTACAGGAGTTCAAAACGTAAGACAGTGACCCTGAAACAAAAAAGGCAAGACAAGATTTTCAGCACTGCTGCTTTCAAAAGGGAATTTGAAGTGCTTTACATAAGGCATAAAAAGGCATTAAGGCAAAGTAATGAATGAGACACAGGGCAATTTAAAAAGTCATAAATTGGAATATAAACGCAGGAAATTAAATGGAGGATAGAAAAAATAAGCTTCACAGGAATAATTCAGAGTAGAGAAAGGACTAAAAAGTAAAAGTGCAATGAGAGATATACACAGTTAGTCCCAAACTTTGATCTAATATCATGTAGCAGCATGCAAAGTTTTAATCCTTGACTGAAAAAATTGGAAAAATAGTCAAAGTAAAGGCTGAAAGTAATATAGTAAAGTATGTTAAAGCATAAAGGTTATGTTTTATAAAGAAAGTACTCGAATAAGTGGCAGCCACTTCACACACAAACTACTAATGTCAAAGTAATCAGTAATCGGGTATCATGAGAGATGAAACAGCGACGACTCACCCGACGTTTTCAGAATAAACTTTGGTTTTCACTCACTGGAGAACTGAGAGTTACCTTCGCCTGTAGCTGCAGTGTGCTGCTGCTGAACCAGCCCTCAGCTCCCCTTCACACACACTTACACACACTTACACACACACACAAACTGCATGATTGGAGGGCTTTAAAAGTTCGAGTTCACTCGAGGAAGCAAATGACAGGGCAGCCCTTTAACAGACACTTTGGGTGAAATCACTGCCTGTAAAATCATTTTTGTTACGTAAAGGAAAGCTTGTGTGAGCAGGCCAACTTCAAAATGGGAGATTATCGTCTTCATTGGTGCTTGATATGCAGCTCTCAACATGTTAACAAATTAATCTGGAGAATCAAAGACAATAACACCTCAGAAAACAAAATCTGCTCGAGTACGGTGAAATTATTTTGCTTAAGAAGATGCAGATTTCTCTTTATCACAGTTTGTTGACAGCTCTTTTTCACTCTGTCTTGCTTCTTAAACTGATTTAAATTTATCAAAGAGTAAAGTTTTTTTGCATAAACCCCTTACTAAAGGTAATCTTATTTGGCTGTTTCCAGGAATAACACCTGCTTCTTGGCAACTTCACTCTCAAGGCGTTTATTTTAAAAACATGCAAATAAGTTTTAAGTCTTTAAAAGCTTCAGTGGACATCTGTTTAGCTCAGTATGCCAAAGATTAAATGACTCAAAATATCTTAAAACGCACCAGATGTCCCTGCAGGAGCAAATCACTGACTGACTGAACTTGGTGGTCCGTTTAACTGAAGCAACAGTGGCCCCTAAAGGTCAAATGCAGCATAGCAGGATATTTAACTTTTTACAATCACTTAGATTTAATGATTTTTTTTTAGAACATTATTGTATTTTTCAACAGTCATTTTCATTATCGCTGCTCATTTACCATCAAACCCATTAAATGCAATATATTTGACTTTTTGCCAGATTTTTGTAGCTACTTCTTAAATCAAGAAAGAGCAATGACGCACATCAACACAGAATAATTGACAAAGTTTATTTGATCAGTCATTCACAATTATTTTCACATTCATAACATCCAACAATGTAAGATTCAAGGTATTAGATAATGATGCAGGTAGATTAAAGGTGAACACACATAAATACAAACGAGTGACACTGATGAGTCGCCTGTCTCTCCTGTCCTGCTTCAGACTTTGTTGAAACACTTTGTGTAGCTGCAGAAACCCGAGTTTAAAGAATTACATGTAAAATTTTCATTTCCATGCATTAATTTTGTCATTATTAGAAAACATATGTTCTGACACAATAAGGACAATTACAAGAGTTTTCCTAGCTGAGACGGTTGGATAATGATGTTCACAGAGAAATCCTGCTTTGGACACATCAGCAGTACCGTCCCTTCCCCTGCAGAGAGCGCTGTAGTATTTCTGCTTTCGGTGAACAAACTTCTGTTGTGGAATTTCCCTCCAAGGGCCACTTAGATCAGACGTCAACAAAGGTTGTCTTCATCAGAATTTTAAATCTGTGAATGCATGTATAATTATAAATTATGCATACTAGTGACATTTTTTAGCAGAAAAATGGAAGTTTTGCAAATGAACGCTGCGGGGAAACGTGACTGAAATACACAGAATCTACACAGAATTTAACAGAGTGCTCTTAAACAACATAATGAAAGCTGTGTGTTAAAGACGAAGCCCAGAACTGCTGCTCACCTTCCTCATTAATTTCGAAACAGTCCGATGACGAAGGAGCAGAGACCACGAAGAGACCTCCAGCAGTACTGCCGAGCCATCCTCTTTGCGTCGCTCTCCTCAAGAGGAACATCTGGTTGTGGACTGGTTATCTCTATGGTCTCCACCGCCGGTGTAACTGCATAGATATCTGAGGAAGCTTGCTCTTGCCTGTAGGGCCTCGGTGCTGCTTCAGTGGCCTCTGCAGAAGCTTGTCCAGGCAAATAGGGCACTTCTGTTGTTTCAGTGGCTTCTGTGGAAGCCAAATCAGGCCTCATTGTTTCAGCAGGTTGAGCCCCTGGTATCGATCGGGAGAAGGAAGAAGTTGAGAAGATCATTTGAGTTTCATCGATTGCCTTCCTGCACATGTGAGGTTTGACCTGCTTTGGCCCTTGGCAGGCGTTGTGGAGCTTTCTGAGGTCCCACATCATCTGGACAAAGTAGTGACGAGGGTTGTTGTTGTAGGCGCGGCAGAAGTTCGGCTTGCCCAAAAAGTCACACCAGTAGGCGCCCTTGCTGCCCTGGCATGACACCCTCAGCTTGGTAAGGTCCCCTTGACCGGTGATGATCATGGTGCAGAAGTCATTCGCCTTGGTGTTGAAAGTGACGGGATCCTCCCAGACGCTTCGCTTCCTGCCGTCGTTGTTCTGACCCTCAGCCGGCCAGAGGCAGCAGGTGAGCATCAGGAGCAGAGCTGTGGCCTGGGTCCACATGGTGTCGGGCAGATGCTGAGTGGAAGAGGAGGAGAGTGGGACTGCCGCAGCTGAGGGCCCCTCCTGCTATTTATTGGCTCAGGAGACAAGGAGGGTATTCAAGTTACAGGAAAAAGCAGTCGGACTAATCAGGACGTGAACAGTAGGCGGAGGAGAGCGGTGACAGCATCACTTATGGCTGTCTGAAAAAAAGCAAAGGTCACACGATGTTCACGTTCATCCAGATGTTTTGTATTAAGGGTACAAGTTGTCACAAAAAAACCCCTGAAGAATTTAATTATGTCAAGTGCATTTTATTGAATAATTACCGACACATTTCTGTTAAAATCTGGTTAATTTAATCATGCAAACACTGTATTTTTTGATAACTCTCTTGTTTACTCGAGTATTCTTTTTGAAGAAACTTTAAATTAAACATGAGAATATTCTCGAGTAAACAAGCCTCCTGCAGCCCTCAAGTTCCTGCTTGTTTTAAAAGGCAGTGGAGCTCACAACCTTGCAGTGAAGCCTGTAATTTCCCTGCAAACATAAACACAATCAGGCTGCTCAACCACGAAGAAACGTGAGCAGAAGTCACTCACACATGGCAAACAAAGTTCAGCGTGGAGGCAGCCGACTGTTTAGTTCCTGCACCAATTAAGAAAGGAACAAGAAATGTCTGTACAAGGCCAGAGGGGGGGTTGGTAGACCAGATAGCGTGGGGTGGGGTGGGACGCGTCTTTAGTGGCTTTACACTCAGGCACATCTGGAGAAAAGACCCCATTGTGAGTAAAGTGGGACAAGTAGTGCACATCAGGAAGAGATTTAGCATCACTAATTAGAGCAAACTGTTCGTATGATCTCTGAAAATCATTTTCTCCCTCAAAAACTTTTAATTTTTATAAATCTACAGAAACATATTCAGTATATTTCAGTATAGAAAAGCACTGCTCTCATATTATTCTTCACTCTCCTACCCATCGAGCTGTTTTGTGTTCCCTCGAGATTGCAGCATATTCACTGGCACACCTTATGTGATGTAATTTTCAGCCTGTAAATGCTTCACATGCTGTCCACTGGTGTGCATGATGTTCAGTTCAATAACCAATCCACCACATGCTGAGTGAGAAGAGAGAGACTTCCTCAACATCTGGAACAGAGCAATAAATCTTTTTAACGTCTGGAAAAAAAAACGGGACAAGATGCACTGAGGAGATAAAAACTGTATGTATGTGCAACTCAAATAATAAATAGATCGATAAATAAAAAGCTGTAAAGCCATTAAAAAATAAAACATCTATGAAGTAGTGGATTATGAAGCATTTTCTCTGCAGGATCCCAGCGAGTGAATTATCTTTATGACAGTTATCAGTATTATGCGTTTTAATTTGTGACTACTTCTGTTTTTCTCCAGAGTCCCTAAAAGTGCTTTATGTAATAGCACTGAAGCTTCTGCTGGCAGCGTATAAGCTAAAAGACAGAATGTACATAAAGAAACGTACAACTTGTGCAGAATCTCAGATTTCAGCACAGCTGATGTGCAAAAAAAAAAAAAGAAGAAGAAAACAGTAACAAAAATGCTGCTTCTGTTTTTGTGCCTCTGTTCTCATCTGTCTCTTATAAGACTATTTAAGAAGTGGGAATGATCTGGCGTGTGGTTTTGTTGGTGGTGTTTATTCACATACTGTTTGGTGCCCGAGAACCTCAGAAATGAACCTTATGGAAGAAGATAATCGTCTCCTGTGGAAAATCGCTGACCAGTAACGCAATCAAGTGGGTTCTGGCCGGCAGTGGCAGCACCACATAAGAATGTGCAGTTATGTGTTAAAGTCTCAAGATAGCCTACACACCATATGCAAAGACGTCTTATGTTACTTGTCATTCGTTCTGCAAAAAAAAGCAATAACAACTATCATATTAATTTTCAGTGGCACACTCTTTGAATTCATATAGC
Organism: Acanthurus tractus; assembly: GCA_029783725.1. Classification (NCBI taxonomy): domain Eukaryota; kingdom Metazoa; phylum Chordata; class Actinopteri; order Acanthuriformes; family Acanthuridae; genus Acanthurus; species Acanthurus tractus. The sequence goes on along the minus strand of JAQNCA010000032.1, from coordinate 21,507,705 downwards.
CCGAACCTCATATAAGTTTCTGTTCTTGCCATAAATGCACGAGTGCCAAGCTGTTTTTATTCTTCCGATTAATCATAAATAATAAAAAATCCTTGAATTTGTCTCTCATGTGAAATAAACCAATTCAATTTAAGCATGTTGCCCCCAATTTGACCCGTCTCTCCAAGCCATTTTTATAGCAACCAAACCTATTTGGCAATAAATTGTGAACAAAACTAAAAGAAAAGAGTGACAATAAAATTGAATTTCAAACTTTATTCACAATTTATACACTCTCTTTTGGCTCCATCAGTGCCCAACTTTGGAGCATCACAGTTCAAACCAGTCACCACTGTATCTGTCCTCCATCCAGGGTTCGGACAAACGATACCTAGTTTAAGCACTTTGTAAGATCAGACCATTTTTTTCTCTCCTCACATCCAGACAAAAGCAGACAAGAAAAAACCAATGATAGTCCTGTAAAAATAAACACACAGATACTTCAAAAATGTCCATCCTAACAACAACCTCAATGTTAAAACGAAATAGATTTTTAAAAAACCTGCCGACTGAAGCCATTTTGAATTTACACCACAGACAAATACAGCATGTACAGCCCAATGCATATTTTTACTATCACAACATGTCCTGTAATATACAGTGTAGTATGTAGAACGAGAAAGTTAGCTTTCTGGTATTAGCTACTTGCTAACTAGCCTGGATAATATTAAAGAGGCTTAATGTGGCCTAATATTATGAAACCTACGTGCTAATCCCTCTGATTCGTAAAATGAGTTAGTTTATGTGATGTAAATTTAAAAATGGTCATAAAAAAGGAATGTTAATATAAGTTGTTTTCTGTAGTTTTTAAATCACTGGATTTTTTTCCAATCAAATGACACAACTTTGACGCTAACAGTCGGTAATTTTAAAACTAGCATCAGCGGCAATTTACAAGGTGTGTTAGCTCTTTTTTTAAACAGTTACTAGGAACTCAATTTTTTATTATCGATTCTGATTGTATGAGTGTCACCATGTTGTATTGTATATATTTATAGATGCATTTGTTTTGGAGGCAAATGAGATACACAAATCACTTTGAAAACTACTCCTTTTTGTACTTTTCTAGCTTGTTGGAAGATGCATGTAGATAAGGCAAAGTACTAAAATTCCTCGTAGTATTTTTTAAAATCCCCAAAATACGTTAACATTTTTTTACATGAACCAATTTTAGTTTGTTGATTTATATTTGATTAAATCATATTTTACCCTTCAACTTGCTGCTGTGTGTGGGGGAGGCCTACCACTGTTAGCATACTCAGACCATTAGCTCGATGTGTAAATTCAGTTAGGATGGACATTATTTCTTCACAGTGTGTGTAAACACCATCATCTACGTAAACCATTACGCTTTCTACTGGTTTTCTACTACATGATTGACAGCGCTCACTCGTCCCATTAATGGATTGTCTCCGTTTTCACCATCATTGCTACAGTGACAGCAGCTGCACATCTAACCTGTAAACATGGAGGCGAGCTGGGAGGGGGGAGTCGGGGGGGTAACTGGATTGGTTCGCTAAACGCGTTAGTGATCGAGTTCAGCATGTTTATCAGCCAACGTCACCAAGTAATACAAAATAAAAAAAATTTAGCTCTTGAATACATTCACTGGCTTGGGAATCTTTAAATGTATCCATAGCTACTGTGGGGTTTTAAAAAGCAGAAAACAAATAAGCACGTCATTAATAAACCACTAACGACCTGAGACCTACAGTAAATTTAAAAAAAAAAGGAAAAGACTCAAAAGAAAAAACAATTTGGCTTGAGAAAGTTTTTCTCCACTTTTAAAAGTACCATCACTATGAAAGCAAGAAAGATCTCATTAAAATGTCTTATTAGTGAGCTCAACTTGATAGTTTTTGTTATTTACCTATGAAACAATCTATAAGCCTGACACTATTGTCATATTGTGTGATATATTAAATATAATTTGACTTAATGATGTGATTTTTAAGGGAAAATCCACCCCAAATACTCACACTGTCTAAATGTTTGGTGATGCATTGATTAGTTTTGTTGTTTGATGGTGTGTCCTCAGCTCTTTAAAACAGGGGTATTCAACTTGGAGTGAGAGAAATCTGAGGGTTAGCCAAGCTGATCAAAATCAAAATATATTTCTTAAACTTAAATGAGTAATATCAATAAATTTGAGAACTATTGGACCCAAAATGTGGTGAGACTTCTGGTTAAAAAACAGGTATATAGAAAATAAAATAGATATTGATATCAACTTTAAAACCCGAGAATTTAGGCACAAATTATGCTAAGATGATTTATTTGTCTCCCCCTGGTTTTACAGTAATTTCAGTGTTGTTTAAAGGCATTCTGGGAAATGTAGGAGTTGAAAACCTGACACAAATTAAGATGAGGAGTAAGTTTTTAACAGCGTAAGAGCATCTGTAGGTGGATTTTTCCCTGTGAGAAGGAGCACATCTGTCAAAACGCCAGGGTGACTCTTTACTCGAACATCTGAAAGGCAACCAGTCATTTTTTCCTAAAAACCAGTCAAATTCTGGATATTTTGTAATATTGTAAACACTTTTAAAAAACAAAATCATGCTAAATGTCTTCATATTTATCACAGAAAGCCACCTAGAAGAACAGTATTTTTTTTTCCCATTTTGTTCGGATGCTCCAGTTTTCAGACATTAAGGTGTCGCACAGCCACCAACTCACACATGCTGCTCGTGATGAATGCGATGCGCCCGTTCGAAGTGCAGGAGAAACAGCTCGCCGTGACCTTCGAGCGACCTCTCAGCCACCGTCTTCTCAAGAGCAAGTACATTAAAATGAATAGGCATCAGAGTTATTGTCGTATCCTCTTGCTGACTGTAATTTCAGCTTGGTTTTGTGTCTGAACAAATGTAAACGCAGACACGGCGGTCCTTTGAAAAAAAGCAGAACAAGCCTGGCTCAGATTGATGCTCGGGGGGGAAAGGGGGCGATGAGGAGTTCGATGTCCCGCAGGCAGAGCTTCTCGAAGGGGCAGAGGACGTTGGGGAGCAGCTAACTGCACCGCAGGCCATCATCTGCCTGGTTGAGGAGGTTGAGTTGAACACTAAAAATAAAAAACATCCAAAGGGCTTTTTGTGTTCTTCTTTTGTTGGAGGGAAACCAGCTTTTTACCGAGTTTCTTCTGGCCCAAGGGGGGGGGGGCGGTGTGTGAAACAAACAACTGAAGAATAGAAGGAAAAAACAAAAAGGTTTCGATTAGTGAACCCGAAATATATCAAATGCATCTGGAGATTATTTCACAAAGTGCTGCACAAACATAAAGCTGCATCTTCTCTCTGAATTTAGGGAAAATTCAAGTTAAATCTCTACAGCTTTTCTTAACTTTCTTGCTTTCTTTTGTCAAAGAAACTACATGAACTAATTAAATAGACCCTCACTAATCAATCCTCATATTGAGCCCTGACATTAAAAATTAAAGATTTAAGTCTGATGGAATAATCTCACTTGTTTCCACTAAAAATCACATCAGCCTAGAAATTTGTATCTTCTTTTCAACAGAAATCTGCCTTTTTCTTGATACCAACATTCGGGTGAACCTGCTTTGAAAGACTGAATTGCTGCAAACTCTCATTTGGCAAACTTTTTTGTAAGGAAAATTAGATTTTCAGACTTGATAAGAGAGTGAATGACTTCTGAAATGGACTTGGCAACAACAGTTCTGGCCCATTGTATTCTTTACTATTGATCGGGAAATACAAGCTCATTCTGCTGCAGGATCGATGGCAGCAGATTCAGCTAAATTGCTCCGATCAAAAACATCAAAAACATGAAATCTTAAGAAGGCAAACTTACTCTGGTGTATTTTAGTTCCAGTTTTCGGGGGCACTGCGAAGGCAAATATTTGAGAAAAATAAATTAGAATTTTTCAATATATTGAGTTAATAATTCAAAACATCCAGTGCTGTTTAAACTTTTCAGTGGCACTGGAGATCATTGCAGCTCTGGCTTGGTTGTGAAATAAGAGACGTAAGAGTGAAGTCAGTGATGCTTCCCTGAAGCTCTGCAGACACTTTTCAAAGACTGTTTGGTGCTTTTTGCTACAGAAAAAGTAAAGCTATTGTTATTGTATACAACCTGTTGGGAATGACGCATGTCCCTCTGGATAATAAAAGCTATATCCCAGAACAAATACACTGAGAGAAACTTTGACAATATAATCATGTAACCAAGTTTGTAGCTTTTTAAAAGTTAGTCCTAAATAAGCAAATACTGTCACATTCCTAACTTTAAGTGACTGTAATAATGTAAACTTTAGGTAGGCATTGCTGTGTAAATCAGCAAACTAGGTCTGTTTTTGCAAAACTGTAATTGAAGGTCCAGTTTGTGGGATTAAGTGGCCTCTAGTGGTAAAAATGCAAACTGCAACCAGCTGAATATTCCTTGCCTCTCTTTATAAGTGTGTAGGTAAGCTGACGGAGGGCAAGGAAACTTGCAAAATAAGAAAGACCCCTCCCTCTAAGCTAATACAAACAGAATGAGTCCCTTTTTCAGCTAACGATACACTAATGATTATGAAAACTAAAAACACTATTGATAATAATGAATATTACATTTGATTTCTGCTGTAAAATGCCTCTAAATTTGACACCTGGACCTTTAAAAAGGTTACTGATAAAATAAAACAACAGAACAAAATGCATTACAGACGCTGCTAAGCAGAAATATAATTTCAAGGACTGACACTAACTGAATATGAATGTTTTAATAAAGACATAAAAAGGGTCAGATAGCTTACTGTCTGCTTTGCAAATGAGTCCGTTTTTAGTGCCAAATTATATTATTCTTAATAAACATCAAACAAATAAGCAGAAACAGCACTTCTCTACGGCACACCGACTAAGCAGTCACAAGTAGTCAGACAAATACCAGAAGGACATTTACGGTTCGTTAGCGATTTTAAAATTAGCATTTCTCACCATGATGGTTTTCTTTCAAAGTCACTGCGAGTTGAAAAGAACTAAAACAAACTGTGAAAAAAGTGTCAGAGGGTTTGGTTAGAGGGGTAAATAAGAAATAAAAAAAAAATACTAAGATTAAAAACAGAGAGACAGACGGCATGCTGGCTGCAGACAAACAGCCGGGTGAGATGACAGCTGTGCAAAAGAAGGATTAAAGAGAAGTGTGTTAGACAGGAAGAGGGGCCGAGGCGAAGGTTTCCAGTACCTTTCAGGAGCCAGAACAAGAAACGGCTCTCCGTCACCAGTCGATGTGCCTCGGAGGAGCCGAGGCTCGCGGGAACCTGTTCATAGTGTCATAGGTAGGGATGCTGCCAAGGGCCAAACACACACACACACACACACACAGGGCACAACATTAACAGCACATACAGAAAATTCAGCTAGCACAACTGTGTGAACCAAACATCACCTGCTTCTCTTCTTTTATTTGGCAAAGAGAAGCAGGACAAGTGGTTCACAAAGCAGAGAGCAGAACAGCTAAATCTGAATCCTGTCAGGGATTAAGACTCAAAGACTGTGTGGTGAATTAAAGGGGCAGTAAGTAAAGTTTCATGCCTGAAAGTACAGCATAACATTTATATTAGTGGGTTTGATGGAGGTTCTTGATTAACAGCAGTGACACAAGATTTCTTCAAACTTGCAGGTTAGATTTTCAGACAAAAATATCAAAAGCAAAACATATTTATCACTTCTATCATGTAAATATGCCTTAATTGCTTTGTCACTTTACAGGTTAACAAAGTTTTATAAGAAACAAAATAAATCAAGTGCCGGAGTTTCAATATGTTGGTTTGCAAAGGTCAATGGATGTTATACAGTACTCAAAGCCCCTTCAAAATAAAACTTGATTTTTGATGATTTCTAAGTTTCATTCCAACGTCTTTGATCCATTTTAAGAAAAAAATATAGAGAGAATCTTTTTTTTTAAATAAAGACTCACAAAATGATAAATACTTTCTTTGGGTTTGACTTTCTAGCATTCACTCATAAAATGGATAGCTCTCTTTGGAATGAAACTTAGTTCAGTAAGTGCAAAAGACGATATAGATAAATGTAAAAAGCAAAGACCAATTCGAGTCTGTTCCTTTCTGTAAAATAGCTGCTTTGCTCTCTGCCAACAGTTTCTGTTACAGTAGACGTCTGTCCAAAAGCATCCTCGCCTGAACGCAACTTAAAAAAAATACATGCAGTTAAATGCTTTGTTAGATTAAGAAGGAAAATCAAAGGAGCAGCATTCCCAGCATCACACCAAAGCTCGACATGCTTGCCTCTCTGGGAACAAAACGATCAGGTGTACATTCATCGGACTTTGGCTGACTCTAAATGAGAGGAGACAGGAAGATCGTTCATTCCAGTGAGCACACGGAGCATGCAGAGGGTTAGTGACATGACAGATCCACTGGAAACCACACAGCAAAACATTTGGACACAAGACAGAGAGAAGTCATAGTACCAAACGTGTTAACAGAAGAAGGGCTGAGCAAAGAATTTACAACAGCAGATCACACCAATCTCATTTCTGTGTGTTGAATACAGAGTTTAAATCAGACATGGTTAGCTTTGCTTGGTAAAGGACTGGTAGCAAAAGGCAGCTTGCCTCCAAACATAAAAAATGTTTTAACAAGCCAAAATTTGCAAACAAAAGAAAATAAAAAATTAAAAAATCATGTAACAGAATGTAGATAAGACTCTAGAGTCATGCTAACAGCTTTGTGAGTGTTTCCTTTAGCATAGCAGTGCTTCAAGCTGAGTGCTTCACCATGCTAACATGCTCCCAATCACAATGCTACCATGCACATGTTTTGCTGGCGTAATGTTTCCCATGCTTACAATCTTATTTAAGTGTGCTAGCAAGCTAACCCTAACCCTTGTGCTAATTAGCAATAAAGCAAAATGAGGCTAATGGGATTGACATTAGTTTTAAAGTATTAAAGTGGACAAATGCAAGTTTGTCATGATGATTGTGCTTAACGAAAAGTAAATGGGTGGTCACAGTTATTACTTTTCGTTGTAAGGGGTTTGTGAATGCTTGTTGCAAATTTCATGGCAGACATTTCACTAAAAACGTTAAATCTGAATCTAACAGTGGAGCTAACGGCAAAGTCATGCAATTGATCATCCTCTGGGAACTATGATAAAAAGATTTGTGCTAAAAGATTTTCTTGACTAACAACAAGAGACCACCATCATAGTGACCAGATACAGTATACTGTGTTAATACATGCACTTGAAGGTGCTGATGAGCAGATTATTTATTAAAAGTAGGACATACTCTTCTAGTCTTTATGCTAAGCCAAGCTAACTGTTTCTTATTTTTCTTTGGCTCCATACTCGACACACAGACATGAGAGTGGTACTAATATCTCAAAAGC